>VMKM01000373.1:0-374659 GCA_008360985.2 Macquaria ambigua
GATTTTAGTCATCTACTGTACCTACATTAATTTCTGAAAGCTACATAAGCTTATCAATATATACAAAACAAAATGTTGAAAGGTTTAATACACCATGAGTACCTGAAGTTTCTAAGCCTTTATGGCAGTCAACCCATTAAGTTAAGCCGTCAATACACTAATTTGCTTTAATGCCGAGTCTGTCCATTAAGTATGATGCTAGAGCCAGGAGGCGATTAGCTTAGCCTAGCATAAAGACTGTAAGCGGGGGGGAAACAGCTAGCTTGGCTCTCTCCCTCAAAAAAACAAAAAACTAACGCCTACCAGCACCACTAAAGCTCACTAATTAACCGGCTGTATCTTCTTTTTTGAAGCTGTACACAAATAGAAGTGTAAAAAAGATAAACTGTGGTTTAAGGGAGTTACATGCTAACTCTTTAACCACACTGTAACCGCAAAACTTGGTGTTTTTACTTTTCTGCTTGTATATGTATGCAAACAAACAAGATTCAACGTGTTTGTTGCTAGTGTAAAGCTTTAGAGGTTTTAAGCTAACCTAAACTTTAGAGAGGGCATATTTTTTTAAGTTTGAACAGCTAGGTGTTTCCCTTGCTTCCAGTCTTTACAATACAGTGAGCTAAATTAAGCTCCGTACTTAATGCAAAGACATGAGAGTGCTATCAATGCTCGTCTAACTCTTTGCAAGAAAGCAAATAAGCTAGCTATAGTAAATAAATTAAAAAAACATTTCTACTCATCCTTAGAATAGACTCAGCCTGAATTTGAGAACAAAGGTGATTAGTGGTCGTGAAAAACATAAATCAAGACAATCCTCCGATGGTGCCTTTTGAATTTTTCACTTCCAGATCAATAGATAGAAAATGAAAGAGAAAATATTTCTTTTAACTGAATGTAACCTATGTGAAATTAAAAGGAAGACTTTTAAGTGGCCTTTCTGCCTGACATTCAGGAGGTTAAATTCCAAGTAATATTGCTCTTGTCAGTACAAATTATGGCACATTTCTTCATGTGTTGGAGCTACAATCCTCTCTGCATCCAATTAAAAAATGATTTTTTTTGGTGGTAAAAACCAGAGAAGTGAGAGAGAGTGAAAATGTAGCTTTTGAAAGAGACAGGGTCATATTTAAGTCACCAAATACGGATTTCTGGCCGAGTGGAAATCCATCTCTAGAAAGTGAACACTTAAGTGAGCACGAAAAGGTTTCTTTTCCCTTGGCTATCTAGAAATTACAGTGACTTTCCCTTTGTCATTTTAATGTGAAGGTGAACTGAGGTCCATTATTGGCTTGAGCTGGGAGAACTATCGCATGATAAGAAGGAGGAAACCACTTCTGACTCCCATGGCCCTAAAATGACAAAGAAATTACAGTCATTCAAACCAATCGAGCGAAAGCTGTAATTGTGAAAATGTCATGCACAGATATGAGGCCATCTTGGTTGGCTAAGTACACTTTTCCTCCTTCCCTTTCATTGTTCTGTGATGTGCAGAAGACCAGGCACACTTTACAAACATTTGTTGAATGAAAAAGAAAGACAGGAAATAAAGATGTTGACAAGTTGCTTGAGAAGCAAGCAAAGTTCAACAAAAAGAAGCGTGAAATGGTTTTACAGCTGATGGGGAGATTTCTCAGCAACAAGTAAGAAAAACAGTAATGTTCCACTCAAAATGAAGGCATTTCTAATCCTTACCAAAGTCATACTCTCTCTGCACTGGCCCTGGCTGTAAATGCAAGTATTGATTTTAAAGTGCCACTTCCAACTTACAAGGCATGACATTGCCTTGCACCTCATTATATCACTGATTTACGTACTCCCCAAGTCTAGCCATACTATCCACTCCTTAGGACTCCTTGTCATTCTCTGCCTTTTAAAAGGAAACAGATGAGGTCAGAACCCTCACCTAGAGGGCCCGAGCCCTCTGAGACAAGCTTCCTGCAAATGCCAAAAGCCCACATTGTCTTGGTATTGGTAAGTGCAGACACAGCAACATCCTAGAACTTAAATCCTACCTGTACTTTCCTCCCTGTTTGGCAACGGTCATACTGTAGGCTGAATAGTTCAATGTTAAATCTCCTTATCTTAAATGGACCAGGGTCTGAAATGTGAGTGTTTTTAGCCACGCTAGCGCCGTGGCTCTAGGGATGGCAACGTCGGTCAGTTGGTCCACCACTTTGGTCTAGACTGAAATATTTCCGCAACTATGGGATGGATTACCATGACATTTTGGACAAACATTCATGTTCCCCAGAGGATGAATCCTACTGACTTTGATAATTCCCTGACTTTTCTTCTAGCACTGCCACGATGTTGACAGTTGTGGTTTTGAGGGCAGTTTCTAAAACTATTGGATGGATTCCCATGGAATTTGGCACAGACGTTCATTCCCCCCTCGGGATGAATTGTAAGAACTTTGGTGATCCTTTAACTTTTTATCTAGCACCATTATCAGGTTAAAATTTGGTTTACGACCAAAAACCTGGAAAACTAATGACATACCCATCAGCCTCAGGTGTACTTGTACTGTGTGTTTAGTGCTAATTAGCGTGTGTCAGCATGCTAAGACACAAACACTGTATGCTAAACATCAGCATGTTAGCACTGTCATTGTGAACATGTTAGCATTCCTTTTAGCATTTGGCTACAAGTACCGCTGTGCAGTCTCACTGTGCAGCTAGAATAGCTGTAGACTCTTCATCTTGTTATAAAATTGCCAACTCAGACATGAGTTTGCTTAATTTTGCATAGTGATGGAAGTGGCTCCATTTTCAGAAGAAAAAACAGCTCCGACATACCTGATTTTGTCGAGTAATTCACCTCTAGGAGACAAAAATCTACAGGATGAATGTTGATGGATTGAGACATGTTTTCACGGCCATCCAACACCATCTCCATGATTGGCTGTTATTGAAAATATGATAAACGTTGAAAAGAAAGTGTTTTTTCACTCTACTTCTAACAACCTAGACCTAAAAAGCTACATTTTACATCTTTCCAATAGTCTACTGAATAAAAAGCCACTGGAGTACTTTTTTTTCTTTTACATGATAGCTCATATAAACCTGAGCCACATACCACTATAAATATAAACTGTATGCATACATAACCAGCGCAAGTGCAACCTTTATATGTCTGTGGGTGGGAAATTACATTTTTACCAACTTTTTTCATATTTCTTCAGGTTGAGAGCTACTTGAAATGAGCTCTGCATGGAATGGATGAATATAATGGACATTTGAAGTTACAACTTTTAACTTTCACTTCACTTTAACTTCCAAATCGGTGGTTAAGTTGACTGGCTTCAATTGATCTGGAGCTTGTGCTCAACTGCCCCTGCAGACATCGCTGTAAAGCCATGTCTTGCTTCTACAATGAAGCCAGTGAGTGAAATGTTCTCATAACTGATAGAAATGATGGTCCAAACTCTGAAAATAAGACCAAGTGAGATGATTAATGTAACATTTTAATGACTTTAAGCAATGTTTAACTTTGCTAAAATGTTAAATCGTCCCTAAAATAAGCCCACCCATTATCTCAACAGAGAAATCTTCGCCATGCTGACTTGTAATTACACTAAATGATTGTTCTTAATGAAAGAAATAGTAACTTTTCTGTTTTTCTGCCCTACTTTTCTAGGTTAAAATCCTAAAACCCTAAAAGCCATGTCCATAACCAAAATGTTGTCCCAGTTTTCACCTCAGACAGTTTTATAATAGCACAGGCTTTTCACTGAGTAACCCTCCTGCCCCACAACAGCAGCAGACATGTTCTGAAAGCCTACAGACAAGGTGGAGAGAAGGGCGGGGGGAGAGAGCAGAAAGGAGTGGGCATAAACAACTTATTTCTGATTTCAACAGCAGCGGCATGTGATTTAATTTCTTTCCCCCAGTTATCTGAACCAAATGTTTTTCTCGGCTGAGTCATCCAGGCAGAAAGTACCTGCCGTAAAGGTTAACAGGAACAAAGCCCTTTTTCCTCACCCGCCTGCTCCTGCCTCCTTCGCCCTTCCCCTCCCCCGTCCTTCATTTTTGCCAGAAAAACAGGAAACTTGTTCAAATGAATCCCTGATTTCAGAGACCCTGACACACGCAGGCAAATCAATACACACACATACACAAACAAACAGAACACCCGTTGGTGATTTCCATTAGGGTTTCTGCGGGTCAACTTACTGTGGTGTCCTTCTTGTCGTTCCAGCGTGTGATGAAACTATTCTCTCTCTCCATCTGTTGCACACGGTCTTCATTGACCTGTTGGAAACATCCCAAAAACACACAAAAGACACACACACATCAATTCAAACTCAGCCAATGAGAAACTTTCTGATCACTTAAACTACACTCGAGAAACATTAAATTGCTTGATCGAATCATAAAACCATTTTGGAAGGTAACATTCATTTCAACACTTAAATACAATACATGGAAGGCCAGATTAAAACAGTAAAAAGTGTATCATACGCACATTGTAGAATTGGGTTGTTCAGCTAACACTTCTAAAACAAATTTTGAAGGAGGAAGTTGGCTGTGAGTGTTTGACACAGCTCAGCGCCAAGTGAATACTCTTTTCGTTCACAAAGCTCTGTGTGGGAAATTATAGTTTTTTATTCCAACTTTTTTTTTTTTTAAACATCATTAGCATTTTCAGAGAACAATTTGCTTTGTTAGAGTTATACGAATGGCAGAGAAGATTGGGGGAGAAAAAAAACCCACAACAACTCACAAACTCATCGTGTGTGTGTTTAAGCCTGATAATGGGCCCCGTCGACGACATCCAGCACAGAAGTGGCGCTTTAATTAGCGAGATGTCTCACTCGTTTTATGTCACAGCGTGTGTATTCACCGCTATTGGGCTCATGATTGGTTGAGCTTAATGGCTATTTGTCATGCGAATGATGGCGTCTCGAACCGATTTGGAGTGAATGCTCCTCCTTTAATGTCAGAACAAGAGGGATCCAGGCATTCTGCAGGGAATTAGCAGTCGCTCTGTGCTGCGTATCCCATAAGCCAGGCAGCTCTCCAAGGGTAACATTGATCCCACACCCCCGCCCATCCGCGCATCAGCAAAGTCAAGCCTATTGTGGAGATTTGGCAACAACAGTTCTGCTCCCCAGATGGTTGAAGTAAGAGAGTGTAAATAAAGTCATGCCTGCAGCGTGGTTTAGATTGGATGGTAGTGGTACAGTGTACATCATGTATACAATTCATTTTTTTTCATAATGTCAATATTCATTATTGAGAAAGGACCAGAAATCCTGCAGGCATTCGTCCACTTATATTCATTTCATTTAGTAAGGACATTTTGGTCAGTAAACCTTCACCATTAAGATTAATTTAAAATTCAAAAAGAAATCCTTTAAAAAGGAGCACTCCACCAATTTTACATATGAAGATCAGTTCACACATCATGAAAAGTATTATTCAGCCTGTGGATCTGGAGGGAGCTTCCTAAAGTCTGAGGAAATGACCCCTTGTGGTGTCAACAGGGTCATCTCAGATTGGACTTGGGAGACTTTGCATATGTTTTTTTAACAGATAGCCCGCGTTAAACACTGGGGACTGGAGTTTGAAGGAAGTAGGCGTTTAACATGCAGGAAGGGTCTAGCAAAAAATGCTATCGAGTTGCACTATGGGAAATGTAGGATTCTGCGTTTTTGGAGCTTGACCCATTCTGTAAGAAAATCTAATTTTTTTCTGCATTACTTTTGAACAGTTTTTCCCCCAACTTTTTAAAACTGCAATATTAAATTGCTGCACATTTAACAGAGCTTTTGGTCTTACACACCTGACAATAAAACTTTAGGATGTAAAAGAAACTTAGTTTGGTCTATTGCTTAGAGTCTTTTCTTATTTAAAAGGATTGTATATTAGGACACAATTTTTCATACTAAGCAGAACATTTTAAAATCTCATGTCCCAGGCTTCAGTGGCTGGATCATAGGCATCTAGAACCAAAAATGGTTCTCAAGACTAATATAACTTATATGAGCATGACAAATCTATAGTTTTATTATGACATTGTTTGTACAACATTCAAAGTGCATCACAGGAAGCATTTGCAGTAGATGTAAATCTTTAATCACATTTAAAATTAGTTTAATATAACAGCAACAAAAACAAACTAAGAAAACCAGACTGCTCTGTCAAAGGAAAAAAAATAACAGATTTTTCTTTTTTTATCATGAAGTTATATTTTTCTTCTATCAAAATGGCTCCTCACATATAGAACAAACTCGGAGTCCTAGGCCTGGCCTCATTTCGCCTCAAGCAAAAGATGTCCTGAACACGGTTCCTTTGGTATTTTTTGTTCTAGGTGACCTGTTTTTAAAAAAAATATAATCTCTGTGTTTGCTGGAGATGTGTGCCGTCGTCATGTGCAGAGCACAGTCGGCAAGGACATCGGTTTCCATATTTGACCATTGATTGTAGCAGCTGAGCAGAGTGACATCAAACCAACTGGGTTTGCCATGACTGGTAATCATGCAGGATTTAAAGCAGGCAGGTGGGCTATTTGTCTGTGATATCTTTTTTTTTTTAACTCTATAATATTTTTTACTAATTATGTAATGAGTGTTTATGTAATAAAAATAGGATGTTATCTAACTTAGAGGTGGAAGACCCATATCATGTAACCATGCTCAGCTCAGCCCTTTGTCACCCTCCCTCACCGCTATCAACAATGTCAAATGGCAAAAAATAAATAAAACATTTATTTACTCACACTGAAGAGCGTAATGTAGTTGCTGATGAGGTCATGGACGACGCTAGTTTCCTGTGGGTTTTGTCCCCGAGTCTGGAACAAGCAGGAGGAGAAGGCGGAGGCCAGTTTTCCCGTCGGCATGTGGTTGAGGTGGGAACACTGCTGAATCCTGAATCAGAGAAAGAAAACATGGTTAGAGGAATCCAAATGTACCTGCACACACACACACACACACACACACACACACACACACACACACACACACACACACACACACACACACACACACACACACACACACACACACACACACAGATGAACACAAACAGCTCCTATCTCTTGCACAATAACTCTCTCAGTCTCTCATGCCCACACATACTGTACACTCAGAATGTAGTGAAATGTTAGGCCTCAGTCCAAATTTAGCAAAGGGCCAATTAAGTCTTCTCCAAACAATCTACATCATTACCATAATGCGGCTAAATCACAACCATCCACTGCAGGTTTCTGAGGGAACAATGTGTGTAATGTGAGCATCAGTGAATGAGACATCAAGACAGCAGAGTGTTTGTGTCTAAATGTAACTAGAGGTGGAAGAACTAACAGGTTTGAGGTGTGTGGATGCTGCAGGACACGATCAGAGTTGTGATGCTAGCTTTAGTCTCTTTGGCTCCGCACCTTGTGTGTAATGCTGACACTGTGGATTGTACGCAGTGTTTGTATATGTGTGCAAGTATTATCGTTTCATTATTACTAGGAATTTCTACACATAAAGCTGTTCACAATATCCAAAAGGGAAAAGATTGAAAAAATCATCAACATTACAAGTAAATGGCTGCCTGGGAATACATTTGAAATATATGATTTCCCCCAAGAAAGAAAGAAAAAAAGCCAAAAATAGCACCACTTGTATAATGGACTTCATCTGTGTTTGCTAATTGCCTGAGTTTTTAATAATGAGCCACTCGATCTGTCTTACTTGCAAAATGCCAACAAATGTTACAAACAATATGGGATTTATTCATCATTCTCAACCCGAGGACACTGCTGCTTCAGTGACAAAAACAAACAAACAGTCTTTTCCTTTTCAGCTTGCAATTTGAAGGACCTGCCGCCACATCCACTCCACACGCCGTGCGTTACCTCTTGGAAAGTATCCTACTTGATTGGTCAGAGGGAAAATAAAATCACGCACACAACAAAGGGCAGAGTGGACAACAGGCTAATCAGCAGGTGACATGCAGCAACCCTAGGGCTACTCAGAGCGCAGGACCTTTGAGTCTCCGCACTTGTTACATCTGTGATGCAGCGAGGCATCTGTGGAGCTACACCTGCTCCATCAGCCACAGGTCCAATCAAAGAAATTATGACGACAAGAGCTGTTTAACAATCTTGTTGCTATTTTAATGAGTTAATAATGCATAATTTGGCAAAAGTAGTGGCCGTGCGTAAATAAAGTGATCTTTATGTCTAATTAAGTTTCTACAAAAGTGGCCAGGGGCTGCTGATCAGGCTGCCTGCGTACTGCATCACATTCATCCAAGAATCTTATCCCTCCGTCAGCTTCTTGGATGAATGTGATGCAGCTTCTTGGACTGCATCACATTCATCCAAGAAGCTGACGGAGGGATAAGATTAGTCATAGTTCAAGTTACACAATGGATGTACCAGTGGTGAAGAAGTACTCAGAATCGTTACTGAAGTAAAAGTACCAGTGCAACAGTGTCCTGCATTAAAAATCCTACTTAAGTAAAAGTACAGAAGTATTATAAGTAAAAGTACAGAAGTATTATAAGCTAAATGTACTTAAAGTATCAAAGTAAAAGTACTGGTTCTGCCAAAAAATGTCCTGTGTGACTGATACATTATTACATATGACTATTAGACTGTTAATACTGTTGCAACACATAAGCAGAGATGGAGCTACTTTTCACTATTTTTTACTCTCACAAGATAAATCTGAGGGGTTGTGGCATCTTCATGTCCTGTTTTTGAAGTTTTTAACTCTTGACCACATGCTCCTCTGCTTCAGGGTAATAAACTTTATCCTGACAGCGACCTTGACCTTGAAATAGTCTCACTGGTACAAGCTTAAAATGTGTCTGCAGTTTGGAGCGTGTGTGTGTGAGCTTGTGTGTGTGTGTGTGTGTGTGTGTGTGTGTACCTGTACAGATGTTGGAGCAGAGCATCAAGGGTTGACCTGTTTATCTTTGGCAAACTCTCAATGAAAGTGGAGTACTTCTTTACTCTCTGCCTCTCGTCCTTCTCATCTACAAAACCACACAGAGGAGACCTGCTGTAAAAATGGCAAATATTACTGAGACACGACCATGGACACAAAGGAAATGAGGGTCATACTGAACTTTTTAAATCACTTGTGAAGCAAATTTCAACATTTTATATCTTTTCATCTGTGATGATGAAATCATGTCTCTACTGCCCACAGATCTTGAATATATTAATGCTAAACAGAGCATATTACTAGAATATAACCTTACCCCACAAGTCCTGTGTGTGTCTACAGTATCTATATAACATTGGCATACTTTTGCTCCAACAAACCTGTGTTCCCACCCCCACCAGACACCTCACATACCCAGAGCTGACACCCAGTATGGATAGAGCTCCTTGGTCAGCAGGGCATCCTCTGCTTGGGATAAGAAGCTCTTCAGGGTGTCTGTCACATCCTCCAGATGGTGCTCCTTCTCTCTCAGCTTCACATTACGGGCGTCCCGGGTGAACTCCTCCAGGAGCAGGGCCACGCGACCAGGGTCCCCCGGCCTCTGGTAGACCCCCTCCTGGCACAAACCTGGGTACAAAGTCAAAAAAAAAAAAGGGAAGGGATAGATGGATGATTAAATAAATAAACTGACTGGTTCCTACACCCAAGACTGGTTCAGCTCATTACTTCATGACTTCTGCACACCCTCTAATGTGTAGTGTCTGCAACAGCAAATGACAGTACATGGATATTTTATATAACTAAATACAATTATAGGGCAATAACCAACCTTATGGATGCCAAGTTGTGGGATTTAACAATGTTACATAAGCACATTTGAATCCAAATTGCAGGTGGAATAAAAATGTCGCTGCAAGGTATTAACCTTCTGTACCACTTTACAGTTTCAGCCAGTTAACTTTTATGCCAATCCCTCATTACACTGCATACCACTTATAGCGGTAGTGTATAAGTCCCCTTTTGTATTTATCATGCATTGACAAAGCAACACGGACTGTGTAATATGGTTTGTGTGTGTGTGTGTGTTTATATTCAAATAACTTTGGATCCCGCAGTAATAGTGCAGGGAAAAGTTAGACTATATTTTCTACATTTCTAAAAATACAGGGAAAAAGAGAGATAATGTTGCAGCATTACACTAGACGACATTAGAAAGCATGAAATTCTCATCATGGCGCAGCCAGACTGGATAAATCAGCTCCTCAAGGGGAAAATTATAGTAATAGTCACACAGAACTTATTTTTTTAAAACTTTTATAAATACTGTAATGCAACTCACCATATTGAGTGACAAAAGCAATGCAACTGTCAACTATAATAGGGACACCATTTTTAGTCAGCTGTTGGTCGCTGAGCGCCTTGCCATCTGTGCCAGCAGCCAGCGTGATGGCAGAGTGCCACAGTGCAAAGTCCATCTTGTTGAAGCCATGAATGTAAACAGTTCTATTAAAGACAGAGGGGGGAAAAAAAGGAATTATTAATGAAGTACAGCATGATATAATTTCCAGTAACAATATGGTGTTTCATATTTTAAGACCTAAAGTTGTTCCGTGTATTTGCGCTGCTAAGTCATTAAATAAACAACCAACAAGATTAAAGGAATCCAAAAGCACTTCTACAGAACACACATCTATCAGCGACCACCGGTTTCCCGCGAGGTTTGATCAAAAACACACAAAACAAAGAGCAATTAACGGAGTAAACACAAAGTCTCATTGCATTACTCCAAAAGATGTAAGAAACTGTTGGCTTGTTTTACGTGCCATCTCACCTCGTCTGCTGCAGGCAGTCTAGCGAGGCTTTAATTACCTCGGATGGTTACAGTAGGTAAAGTGCATTCGGACTAACAAGACAGAGGCAAAATCAAAGCCAACAGCGCTGCATAATGCATAGTGTTGTGTCACAAATACGTTGCCAATTAGCGCAACCTTTTTTTCAAAGCCTGACATACCTTCTGCCCTCCACCATCAGCAGGACTTGGATCTTGTCCTCACCCTCTGTATGTGTGGAGACAGCTGGGGGGGAGGAAAGGGCAACAAGTTGTAGGAAGTGCAGGCTCCAAAACTGTGTACATTCAAAGAGCAACATGTTCCGTGCGAATTATGCAAAGTAATGTGTTGGGGACAGTTTAGGTTTGACATTTGCAGTCGTTCAATCTCTGTCAAAAGCATGAGCACTTAGAAGCTCTTGCCATGAAACTTGAAAGTCGATGCATTCATTACCTGTCACAAAAAGGTCTCCGTTCTCTTAAGTATTCATATGTACTTTTGAGTCAATCATGGCAAATAATACATTGCACAATATGTCTAGACATCTCTGATTAGTCTTTTCAACCGTACATACAGTGGAAAGAAAAGTGTAGGAACAGTACAGTAGCGGAAAATGCCAAATGCATCCAGTTGGAGTTAATAGCATTTTCTTGTTGTAATGGAAAACATGGATATAGTTTTTGTGTCACTTGTGTGACTTACTAAAGGTGGTTTAAACAAGAGAAGGAAGCGGGACATAAACATTAGTGTCAGTGGTCTTCAACCTTTACATAAGGTTAGTCTTAATGCAACTGAGGGTAGTATTTAACACACTGTAAAAAAAAAAAAAAAAACAGACACAAACACAGTTCTTGTCATTCTTCATCTGTACAATCAATAAATAACAGTGCAAGGATACAGAAAAACTGGGCTAAGGGCCTCGAAAGCTCTGCCATAATCTCTTCTGTGGCTTCAAACAGCTGCTTGGATCATGGCAACAATCACACACACACCAGAAAAAGTACAAAAAAATAGATATGAGGCTCTGCAGTTGAGTCACAAATCTCCTAGCAACAACATCTGGCACTTTCATCACACTGAAGTTCCCACTGTGCTCAAATAATGGATATATATATATATAAAAAATGAACACAAACGTCTCGTGCTCTTCATGGAGGGTTATTTATTGAGGATTTACAGAAATAGTTTAATAGGCATTTAGATGCGATTGATATCACTCTTATGTCTGTATGGTAAATATGAAGCTACCGCAAGCAGCCAGTTAGCTTAGCTTAAACCACAACGTGTTGTTTTTACACTTCGGTTTTTGTCCAGATTTAACAAACAAGACATAACATGTTAATTAGTGGGCTTTAGTGCTGGTAGGTGGATTCCTTTGAACAGAGCCAGGCTAGCTGTTTACCCCTGTTTCCAGTAAACAGCTAGCCTGGCTCTCGGTGCTTAACTAAGCTAACCGGCTGCTAGCTATGCTGTATTTTGTTTGTTTAATCCAGAAAAAAAACTGAAGTGTAAAAAGGATATGTTGTGGTTTACATATTAAAGTGTTATTTTGGCTAACAAGTCCTTTGTAAAGGCCTTTGCATGTTGAGCTAAACAGCAAGAACAATTAATCCCCAAAAGTCTCTTTTAATAAATAATTTGCCTTTTATTTTTTTTGGATCAGAATGAAATACTGTGCCCTTGAAAATCTGCCAAACAACAAGAGAAGAAAGAGACCTTCAGAGATTAATATTGACTTGAGAGAGGTTTATTAAAAGTGTTATCAGGTAAATGCAAAACACTTGTCATCGTTGCTGGAACAAACACACAGCGATCCTCTTTTATCCAGCTTACAGCTAAGTGGGATTTTTTTTATTACTTAATATGTTTGTGTGGTAAGGAACTAAGTGTGCGGTCCTGTTCTCTCCATAATTTGCACTGGGCGTCCTGTAAGAGATTTTCATGATGTTTTTTCCCTCTTAAAATCAGGGTGATTTAAGGTGCTGGTGCACATTTTCAGTGGAAGCATTGAGTGATGTGTATTTTGGCGTGTATTATATGATAACCTCATAATATTACAAGCCCTGCTGCCCACATTTGCAGAGACCCGAGTTTGACAAATGAACTTGAATCATCACTAACAGTTCTTGCTCTTTCTGAACATGCTTGCTGAATTTTGCCTTTAAATGAACCTCAGTCTGGACACACTGAAATTTGACTACTAAATATGCTGGACTGCAGCCTTGTGCTGATGCCTATCTTAATTTTTAGATGATTGAGCAGAGCAGTGGGATTAACATTTTTTCTCTATTTAGCCACTGCCTTAAGAGAAATCCACTGAGAAATGAGTTCAAAGTTAATGTGCTTATCTTGTTTGAGAGCCGTTCATTTCAGAAAGTTCTGGATGGGAAGGCTGATTTGTGCACTCTGACAGGTTAATGATTATCCAACTGTATCTGTCATTTTCCCCTCATTTAACTTTGGTTCTAGTTATTTGTGCGGCAGACATCTTGACACAAGACATCACAAAAAGATCAATCCTCTCTCAAGTACACAGCTGAGCCCCCAGGAAGCCATTTTGAGAGATAGTGCACTCTTGTTCTTTCGGGATAGGATTCTTTGTTTGTTGTTGTTTTTTTACTTATGAATTTATTTATTTATATAGCACTTTTCACAAACAAAGTTACAGAGTGCTTCAGGGCCAAGACAAATGAATACTGAACAATTGGCAAAGATCAATAAAATAATTTTAACGATAAGCTAAAGACAGTAAAACTTGTCATAGTCATAGGGTTGCAGCAAACAGAATACATGACAGTCAAGGCAATAAATGATAAAATGAATAAAAGACAAACATTAGAGCTTTCACTTTTCCTGCAGTAAGAAAACCCTTTAGTAGGTTTTGAGAAAAGATTTAGAAAATGATCATAACTGCCAGCCTGAAGCCAGAAAAACATGTTGGAAACATGTAGTGTTTTTAACTGAAAAGTGTACTTATTAAATCCCTCGCTGCTACACAGGGGCACCTTTCATGCGGCGGTGTCACTGCAGAGAAAATAACAGTTAATCCCATGTCACAGACTGTGATTCCTAAAGGGATCCTTTCAATGCTCCAGAACCTACCATCCCCTGACAAAACACAGTCCCTTCTGGCGCTGAAAGCTCGCCGGCTGTGACAAATATGGTTTGAGAAAGCGGGGAATAAAAATGAGCACTGCTGCAGTTCTTTACCCCGCCCAAGGTGAGAAGATGGGACGGCACTTTGGATTGGATTAAAAAGATCCGTTGATTCTCGCCTTCCTTCTGTTGGCACATCACACTGGCGCAATCAATCAATCTGCCAAAGTATGTGTGAACTTCCACCGTGACTGGCAGCTTCCCTCCGCTGACTATCCTTTAAATAACTGCTGTTTGCCAGTAAAATGCATGTTAGTGGGCAGCGGAAAGAATGCTACCATGACACCATCACACTGTGAATATTCCAGATTTTTCTTTCTTTTAACAAATGTCACACGACTCTCTCTAAAATCATGTTTTCACACCACAGCTCAGAGGAATGCAAATGCCTATTTTGGCTGACGCTCGCTTGACGATGCATTTACGTAATATTGACCTTTACTGACCTCAAATTAACATCTTCTTTAACATCTTCTCACGTAAAAGGTCTGTGGCATCTTCTGATTGGATGATTTTTATAATGGAAGGCTAAGCTAGCCAATTAGAGCAGAGAACCAACAGAAATGTGAAATGGTGTGAGAAGCTGAAATGTCTTCTGACACCAGTTGCTCGCATGTGTCCTCTGACATCCTTAAATGCAGCGTAGTAGGAGGGTGTTATGGATTGCTAGCTTTTTTGGAAATTACACAGTACATCAAAATGGTGAGAGTGAATTTTAAAAAGCCAGACATCTCAGCAAATTCATCACTATAAACAGATGAGGTCATTTTGGGCTGTGAGATTTTAAAAACTGATTTATTGCGTATTAAAAGCTCCACTGAAGCTACTTCACCAGGGACTGTTTGCTCATGGAAACTGTGGCAATTTGGGAGCTGAGATAAATGTATTCACCAAAAATGAGTTTATGTATATATTAATGCAAAAGGTCAATCATGCTCAGCTCAGTACAGGCCATAATGTTTGAGCAAAATAAATGAATTTCAATGGAGCTGCCACGATCATTGGATTACTTGCAAAGTACAGCATTGGCCCACATATGGTTACTTTTTCTGAATATTACATTTGAAAAAGTGGGGTCCATACTATGTATATTCAAGGACGAGACATTTAAGTCTTCATAACAGAAGATGTTCTTGTTGAATGAGAGAGCTTGTTACATTAACACACTGTTGCATTATGGGTTGTCTGTAGCCTTAATGTTGCTAGGCTAGCAGGTTTCTTCATATGTTAGTAGTTAATTAGCCCTACAGGCTTGTAGGAAGCCCTCACCTACGGGGGTTTCTGATGGCTCATGTAACCTGTGTTGCTGCCACGGAGGAAATGAATTCCTGAAGAGTGAAAAACAGTGGGAAGCGTCTTTAGTCGGTCTTTACCGCAGAAATGGACTTGGAACAGAATTCATGTGTTGAGCAGCCAAGAATTACCGCCGTCACAGAATGTCACCATGAAGAGAAAAGACGCAAACAGCCAGAGAAAAGCATTTTCGACTGCCTGACTGGAGAGTCTGCGAGTGTGTGGCTGATAAACAGAATGAAGAATTAGCCACACGTAACGCAAATGTGGGATTTATGTTATGTTTTAATGGAAGTGTTTCATGTTTCACTTTTACAGGAGGAAAAGCAAGACTTCGAGGATGAGGACTATGTTATCCTTGGGCGAATAGCATCTCTGGGAAATTTTCCCATCAGGACTAGTCTGTGTTTATCTTAAAAAACAGATGCTGAAAAACAGGACCGTCTTATATCAGTACATTTGCTTGTGCAGTTTAACTTTGACACCCAAATTTGCACCCTCTGCAAACCATCTTGACAGCGCTGGCCTTTGAGGGAATAGAGAGACTTTGAGAGTTCAAAATGGAGGAAGCTATTATATTAGCTGTGTCACACCATGTAGTTTTACAAGGAATGCAGCTTAACTGTGCTAACATATTATCTGATTACCGACCAAGACTGCAAGGAGTCACTGTGTCGCCAACCCCCCACCACTGAGACACGGTGAGAAACAGAAAAACAACAATGCAAATATGCTTACTGAGCTCCTGTAGCTGTTTGAGTTGAAGGACTTCCTCGTCGTCTCGTGAGCCGAAGTGCAGGGCAGAGCCTTCCAGCATGAACCAGCCCTGCCTCCAGTGGTACAGGTCGTGGCCTTCTTTGTAATACAGTCTGCCAATCAGCTCGCTGTCTTTCCGCACCAGTCCCTCCACTTTAGACGGGACGAAGCACTGCGAGTCACAAACAGCAAAAGCAGAGAGAGAACAGGCTCACGAATTAAGGGCGTTCACGTTTAACAGCATGAAACTTTTTATTGTCACCACACAAAAACACAACAAGTGCAGCCTTCTCCTTGTAGGGATAAACCTTTGCTCCGTTTTTGCTCCCCGGCTGAATTATTTCCAAGTACAGTTTCCCGCCTTCACACTCGGTTCTGTCTGGCCATTGTTCTGTGATTCAAATTGAAAATACGGAGGTGTGGAAGGCCTGTGGTACAGATGGAGAGACATATGGACTAATGCAGCTATACCTCCCACCATGTATGACTGGGTTGCCTGGGATTAAAGAGATAAAAAAGGAATAGGGGACGTATTTATGTAGGGTGTTATTACAAGATCCTGTCAGCGTATGGGGGAAGAGATAGACCACTTGTCTTATTGAAAGAAGCACGGGCCGCATGGGGCTCGCTGAGGACAATGTGTGCGACTGTGTACGTGCTGCAAAGTAGTAGAGTGAATGAAAAAGTACTGGATGGATGTGCTGCAGTTATGCGGTATATTTCTTCTTTGTAACTTTAAGTGAAAAACAAACTTATAAAGGAGGCAATGAAAATAAGTGTGGTTTCTTTTTGTGTGTGTGTGTGTGTGTGTGTGTGTGTGCTGTATGCAAAGTGTGTCACCTTTGTTAGCGCCTGGATCCAGTCATGCTGCGTTTCCTGTGTTTCAGCTCCGACAATCAGCACTCGCTCTGTCTGCAGGTACAGCTCCACGGTAAACACAGCCCTGCCAGACACACAGCTCGCTATTAGATATCTGGAATGGAAAGTGTCCTCACAAACACACACACACACACCTACACATACAGGAAACAGGCAAAGAAACACCCAAATCTGTGTACACTTGCACACGTAGAATTAAAAACGTGCCTCAGCTGAGCGTCTATGGAACACACATTTCCACAAAACAGATTAAACCAAATGATGAAAATGTGCTGGTTAGTCCTGTTTACATGCTGACCATTAAAAGTAAATGTATACTGTTTTGTTGCCATCAACGGATGAAAATCATTTTAACAGATTTCCAGACGCCGCTAAATGTACTGCATCTTGACAAATTCTACACAGATGGATTTAAAATATTAGAATTTATGATATCATTTATCAGAGTTTTAAGCTGTTGTTTTTTTATTTTTTTCATTTATTTTAGCTGATAAACGGTCACCTCGAATAGCGGCACATTTTGGACTGATGTCTTGTACACACATTTTAAACAGACGAGTAGGTAGTATAATATAACTGAGTATTTGAATTGTCTTAATTTATTTTGGGTTGAAAGGAAAGGATTCCTTGCATTCGTCTGTGCATGAGATTTCATCTGCTAGCAAATCATCTGGTTCATGTAAAAGTTCATCAGGATTGTCATTATTTATTTATTTTTTACATGGAATATGACTACAAATATACTTTTGTCATATAATATAATGAAATCTAATTTATTGATATTTAATATTAATTACTGAAAGACATTTCTAGATTTTCTTGTCTACTTAAGTGAAGAGACCTTTTTTTACTCATATACAGTAGCTTTGCTTATACCCTATAATGTAATGTAGTTCAGATATTCAGATTTTGCCTTGAAACTGTCACGCATGTGTTTTTATACAGTGTGTGTCAGTCAGTCAGTGGGGAACATTCACTCTCCTGGGTACTGAATGTGTATGAACAAAAAAAAAAACACGTATGTGCGCATGAGGTTATACACACGCCAAATATATAATCCTTGAAAAAAAAAAAAAAGAGAGCATGCATGCACTCGCACATTCATCCACACACTTGCAGACAAAACCCTTGCTGTCGGAAGCAAAAAGGCAGCTATTAATCTTTGTTGGTCTTTCTCCTCCTGTCGTCCCTGCCTCCTCTCTTCTCTCTCTCTCTGTGTGTCTCTCTGTCTCTCTGTCTCTCTCTCTCTCTCTCTCTCGGTGAAGGTACAGAGGTTAGAGTATCGCTATCTTAATGGTTTGAACACACTGCCACAGCTCCTTTTCCATTGGAGGCTCTAAATGCTACAGCGATGGGTGTTTAAGGTGGCATGTCACGGAGGTCACGGCAGCGCTGAGTCGCTCTCTTCTTACGTGTGTCAGGGAAACAGGCGAGAAATGGGTGTTTGTGTGCCCTTCGTGACCCCCCCCCCCTCACACACCCTTCTCTTCGTCGGCAGGTGTGCAGACGCTTGTTAGAGGGGCTCCCGGAGGGAGAGCGAGGGAGGGAGCGGCGGAGGGGTTACGACAATGTGCTGGGCAAATGGTATCGTAAAGGAAGGACAGAAGGAGAAGACAGAGGGATAAGAGATGAGCGCTGCATTATGAGCGTCCCAGAGGGAGGCAGTGGCTGAGGAGAGGACAGAGAGAGAGAACACGAGCTAGAAATAAAGAGTGAAAGGTGTTCAAACACAGGACACATTCTTGTACTGTATGCGTCTGCAAATTGAAAGGGTTTGTGTCTCCTATGAACAACATATCTTGTGTATGAGATGCTCTACATCTTTTAGATACTCCTGCTATTGTTTTCTTTCTTCTTTCCTGTTTTCTATCCAACTTTACACTCCTGCTCTCTCTTTCAGTATGTTCACATGCACACAAGAATCCAGGTTAATGGAAGAAGTCAGGTTAAGGCACTACAATAACCTGATTACTGTAAAGATTTGCATTTACACGTGACTGGCCAGTGATCAGATTTCTCCCTTACCTAATACTGTAATACTAAACCAAGCTGGCACATTTTAAGTGTATTAGTGATGAATATGATGTGTTTTCTTTCTTTTTTGAGTCAGAGCATTTGTATTCACAGGTTCTGTATTAAATAAAAGGCCAATCGTAAGTGATGCACCTTAAAATAAGACCAATAAAATAGGCAACACACATGAAATGCAGCTGTGGAAAGGGACTTGTTTAGGCTTTATTTTACTTTAGTTTCAGTTGTAGTCATCAGACTTTCAGTTCAATTATTTTGGATAAGAGCAGCATTGATCTTTTCTTTCATCCAAACTGCTGCCACAGCAATACTTGCAATACTCTGTCAGAAGTCTCATACATGCGCACATGTAAAGACTGTTACAAAGGCGGTCAAACACATGGCCAAGACATTTATTTGCTGTGAGATTGGCTAAGAAAAAGGCAAATGATTGAAAAATTGATAAATCATTTTTATTTTCAGCTTAATTACAATATACAAGCTCATGTGTGCTATTGTAATAAAAAGTGCTTTCTGTGGTTGAGTAAAGTTTTACAGCTTACATGCACTTTTCCATGTTGAGGAGTCTGCTGCACAAGATTCACCTGTGCTTTAAACATTCATAAAGTTATCTATATGTATTTTTGTAGCCTTTTATTTTTCTCTTTAAGGCTTTTGTGTGCTCTGAGAAAGTCTTAATTCCCCAGCCCTCATATATATAACCCATCTCGCTGGCAAAGTTAGCAACTAAGCCCTTCTAAAAGTCTTTAAAAACTCTGCTATTCTTCTCGGAGCGTGTGTGTGAGAGGAGAAGACGGTGAGAAAGAGAAAGAGTGACAGAGAGAGAGAAATGGCGCAAAAAAAGACGAAACAGAAAAACAGGAAAAGAGCAGAAGGGTTCGTTTCCAAGGTTTTCAGTTGAATTTGAAGGTCAGAATTGACTTAGAAATATTCTTGTCGAAACAGGCAGATGAGTCAAAAAAGCCCCTAAACTTATCACCAGCCAACACACTCCCTTTGCATTAATTCCTTAGGAGTGGGTTTGTAATATTCATACAACTTTAGCAGACGTATGTGTCGGGGCCGCACTATAATTCACGGTGTCCTCTGCCACGGTGAAATTACCCAAATGCCGTGTTTAATGGAAGCGACACCTACGGCCTCCTGTAGTGCGGCGATAGGCTGCTGGTGGGAGTGTGTCATCTGCATATACGTTAATATTCATGAGCGCCAGACAGTCAAGAGGTGAGGCGTCCCCGCTCTCTCCGAGCACAGGCATGCTGGGAACGCTGGAAGTTGCAGGAGCGAGAGGGAGTGAGGCAGAGTTTAATCTAGTGAAACGTACAGCCATTATGAGCGTTAGCGACAGAGAAATAATAGCCTTTCTGGGGGCGACGCCATGACCTGTAACTGGGATGTATGCGGTAAGCTAAAAACGGCGCATGTCACTGTTGCTGTGTAGAGACTGTGCACACACAGTATCATCATTGTAACCTGTCCTGATTGTTTGTATGTGTCCAGCTCATTAGAAAAGGTCATAGTTTTAGCTGGCCAGATGTGTTTCTAATGGCTGTATAAATAACATTTACAAATAAAAGCATTGTTCCCTCTTCATAACATCTGCTGCTGTCATTAAGGACCTGGCTTATGCTTTAATCGTGAGTCATTATCAGACTGAAGCACACACACATGAACACACATACAGTGCGACCCAATGGGAGCGAGGAGAGGGTGAGCAAGAAAGGATCGAGACATCCGTTTCTTCTTTGTGTGTTTGCAACACTTCCAGAAGAAATAAAGAAAAAGTTTTTTGCCAGAGCAACTTTTTTTTTTTTTTTTTAACTGAATCGTAATCAGAGAGAAGTGATAGGCGGAGAGGTGGTGCGGTAAAGTCAACGGAGGGAGGGCAGTTAAAGCTGCGCCGTTTGCCTGCATCTCCGCCAAAGTAAACAGGAAATATAGCACTCATAAAGCCCTGATGGGTTCTGTTAAATTGAATAATGCTCGAGTTAAGATTATGCTAATGAGACATATGACAAGGGAGAGAAACTATGCAGAAGGAAGCCTGTGTTTACATGTGTGTGTGTGTGTGTGTGTGTTTGTTAAACCAGATTGAAGCTCTGTAATATATGAATTACATGTGCAGTAAATTGTAATTAAGCCAAATAAAAGAAAATAAATCATTTGGAAGGTGTTTGAGTGTGTATGGCATGTGTGTCCTTAAGGCAGGATGAACATGTAAGATGTATGATTTAGAAGAGGGGATGCCAATTAAGCATTCAAAATGTGCATGTGTGTGTATGAGAGCAAATTTGAATGTTGAGTGTAAATGAAAGCCCTATAACCTGGCTGAACCGCTGCAAAGTTTGAATTATGTGTAAATTACCATATTAATATTAAATGTTACATATTAATATTAATACTCTAATAACCATAGTAAGTCCAATTCTGGTTATTTTCAAGGTTAACTTCAATTGTGGAAATCTATATTAAACCATTTGATCCTCTAAAGTTTAGGTGAAGAAAATACCCTCAGAATCAACTCCATGAAATTAAACAAGCATATCTTCAAAGCTACAAGTTTTTCTGATCTTGCCTCAAAGGTTTACAGTAGATTTTGGAGATATAGGGTTTTCACTAGACAGCAGCGATATGTACAAAAGTGTAGCGCATTTATGCATGTGTGTGTGTGTTCATACCCAGCTCCAGTCATTGTCTCCGAGTTGCTGACAGCCAGGCTAACCACCTCGGTGACGTCCACCCTGCCGATGGCCGACGGGCTGACGGGCTTCGCTCGCTCTCGTAGTAACTCAGGAAGCCGCCCTCCAATGTGCACCAACGACGTGCCATGTCTGAAACACACACATAATCATGTACGCGCAAAAAGATACTGATACATGTAAGACAGACCACATACAGTATTTACACATTTTGTTACTACAACTAATCCTCACACTTAAATGACTAAATTGATTAAATGTTTTGCTGACCTAATGACCCTTTGATGGAGCAAAAAGAGACCAGAAGTACTTTTTTCAAGTTTAGGTGACTAAAACTACTTGGTTAAATTTAGGGAGAGACTGTTGGTGGGAGAGGGGATGCAAACCCAGGTCTCTGGTGTCAGATTTAGACATGCTGTACACCCATCCATTCACCGTAAACCTCCCAGTGAATTTTCTGCTCAGCTACTTAACCTGAAACATATTTTGTTTCAGGTTGTTTAAGCAGCCTCTACTTTGGTGTGACTACATTTCATCATTATATGACTCACATAGCCTTGATCTTAAAGCAACAACATGTTTCCTGTTGTGGTAGAGTGTGTTTACTTCTTGTTTTCTGTAATAAAACCCTTGAAATGTTCTGTGACACACTAAAAAGTAGTGTACAAGGTAAGGTAGGTAATACAGTAGCACAAATAGAGATGAGTCATAAAGACAGCAAATTGACTGAAATTAGCTAACATTATCCACCAAAGGCTACTGGTCATACCAGACCAAGAAAGCTTTTAGCAGCAAAACTCCATAGTGTGCTGAATTAAGCAAAAGTGCATTGTATTGCTTATGAATTTAACGCTTTACTTATAAGAGAAACATTTCTTTATTTCTTCTTTCAAAAACTACACAGTCCCACTTTAAGCACCATGTAGTCCAGTTTCAGTACGTGTACAGAAATTAGCAGTCTCCTTTAAAGAATATGCAATATTGCATTTTGTAAACTGATCTGATGCCAACTCAAGACAATTCAAAGCTCCTTTCCTCCAACCCTCCAATATGGCTGGTGCCTCTATTGGATTACTACTGTAGAACCATGCATTTGCATACTGATCAAATTTAACAAATTGGCTATTGTTTGTAGAGTCAGAAAAAGAAATTAATTCGAGCCTGCAATGTTAGTGATTGGTTTTTGAACAATGAGCACCACTCCAACCCTATTTAACATGGCTAATGACTCTCTACAAGCTAAGACAGCACGACCAAGAAATCGTTTAAAAGTTCGGAGATAAGACGCTCTGTGCACTCAGCTTTCACACATGGATGGATGTATGGAGATGTGGCAGTGTCATAGGCCTCCACTTTGCTTCTTCTTAAGGGTGCAGTTAACTCAAAAAAACAAACAGTTTTTATTCAAAGCCAAACCAGGCAGACGTAAAAAGATCACACCACCTGAAGGCCAGGATTTCAAGCCAACATCCTTCCAGGATCAACATCCAAGATGCAATGCTAGAGAAAAAAAGAACATCCACACTGTAATGAGTAAAAGCACAGTCTAAAGACAACTGGCAGACTGTGGCCGCCATTTCCAAATCAACAAAAGAAGTCTTGGCATGGAGCGAGGAATACAAACATCCAACTGTTGAAGACCAGAAGATTTAGTTTGTGTCCACAACAAAGTTTTAACTTTATGATTGCAATCAGATGACTTATGTGAGGAGACAGTCCTTCATTTTTCTGTCCATTAGAGGACAACCAAGTCAAGCATATGGACTACTGGATGAGGGCACACACACACACAGAATTAAAAGAGTTAAGAGACTCCAAGTGCCGAGCAGATTTCAATCAACAAACATGATCTCAGTGGAAAAGCTGGAAAACACACAACATTGTCTTTCATGATTGTCTGACTGTGTGATTTACATAGCCAATGAGCATGAAGTTCATGAAAACATACCTAATTTTGGATTTTCAAAGTCACCGTGCCATCTGCTTTTTAGTTCCGCAACACACACACACACACACACACACACACACACACACACACACACACACACACACACACACACAAACACACACAAACAGCCCCCCCACCCCCTGTCGCTTGCAACTCCAAAGTTTCCACTGTATTCATCTCATGAATATGCTAATTGTGCATTCCTCTGCCAACTGTGTGTGATGTTTCTGAAGGAACAGATATAGTTCCAATAAAAAAAGGGAAGTGTCTACAACTGGCTGTTAAAAGAAAAAGGAAGTGATAAGCATAGGAAAGGAGGATGTCAGTTTTGCTCTATTCACCCTTGCACTGCCTCTCCGTATGGCTCTTTCTGACTTTTTCTTTGTCTTTTCTGTCTCGAAAAAACTATTTGGACACGATTCTGCAAACAGCTTTAAAACTGCCAAACGACTAATATCATGTTGCTTGCTGTGGCATTTAAAAAATACTGTTCTTCTGACCCCACTTTGCTTCAAGGAAAAAAAATAAATTCCAGCAGCCGAAGAATCATCATCTCTATCTGAAACCAACTGTGCATGTGGCAGTTTTGTGTGTGTGAGTGTGTGTGTGTGTGTGTGTGTGTGTGTGTGGGAGAGAGAGAGAGAGTGATTGACTCTGGTATTTAAAGTCATTACCAATCCAATCTATCCGACAGGACGCATTGTTGTCTTGGTGACGGAAACGACCATAAGGCACTTCACTTTCATTGCAAATGTGTCCCAGGATTGCGGAAAATGTCATGTCCATCATTTCCCACCGGAGAGTATTTAAGTTCTTGTTTTGTGCTATATTTTCCTGTAATTTTACCTTCCTTCCCTCTGTCCCTCCTCTAATAGGCTAATAACTGAATGGCTTCATTTGTACCATCTGAAACCCTCACACAATCATCTTCTTAAAAAGGCACACTTGATTTCCTAACTGAAGTCAATTGCTATCATAAGCGGCGACAAAACTGTAAGGCTATTGATTATCTTGACAATTTGCTTTATAATGGTTCCTGCGATTATAGAGGTTATTAGGGAGTTTAGGTTATTTATGAACTGATGTATTGTCAAGTACAAACAGGTTTTGTCTAGGGTAATGGTTCCCAACCTGGGCCCACAAGATAAATCTGAAGGGTCACAAGATGATTAAGGGGATAGGAAAGCAGAAAAAAACTAATTTCTGCCACACAAAATTATATTTGTTTTATATATATTCCTTTAATTTTAGCTTTTTTTAGCCAAGCTAGGGGCGTGCCTGTACAGATGGCAAAGTTGGTCAGTCAGTCGGTCTTTGGCTATCAGATGGATTGCAATGAAATTCTGTAGACGCATTCATGGTCCCCAGAGGATGAATCCTACTCACTTTGGTGATGCCCTGACTTTTCATCTAAAGCCATGAGGTTGACATGTTTGATCTTTAGAGAAATATCTCAACTATCGGATGGATTGCCATGAAGTTTGGTACAGATATCTACGGCGTCCAGAGGATGAAACCAACTGACTTTGGTGACCCGCTGACATTTCATCTAGCACCATCACCAGGTCAACTTTTTTATTTATGCAGTGAAATATCTCAACATCTACAAGATGGATTGGCACACATTTTGGTACAGCCATTCATTCCCAGAGGATGAATCCCAATCACTTTCATGATCCCCTGATTTTTCCTCTAGCGTCACCAGCAGGTTGACATTTGTGGTTTTGAGTTAAATATTTTGACAACTGTTGGATACTATGCAATTTAGTTTAGACATTAATAACCTTTATGAACTTAACAGATGCAACCCGTGACAAGGGATCACAAGTAGTGTTAAGAGATCTTGAGCCATAAAGGCTGCAAACCCCTGCCCCAGACCAGTAGTTACTAAACCTGGGGTAAAAATATGAGGAGACCCAAGATGATTAATATGACAGGAAAGCACAAAAACCATAAAATGATGTTTCTTTTTCATGTCTCTTTTGTTGTTGTAAATTACTGGATCATTTTACCTTGCACTTGTCACAAGCAGTAGACATCCAGTGACGAGGGGTTGCAGGAGGGGTCGTCGTTTTGAGGGTTCACAAGCCAAAACTCATGGGAACCTCTGGTGAAGGGCATGTAAAATCCCAAAGGCTATAGAACTTGAAATATGTATATGATGGGATTCGAATGTCCTAATACATCAGAAATATTAATAGATCTCATTTTGATGTTGGCACATGTGGCATCTGGATCTCATCTCCTTGAACAGACAACATCTGACAAAATCTTTTATCAACACTGAACAAAAGGAAAAAATGTTTTTAATTTCCTCTCAAGTCCAAGAGAAAGACAAAGCCCCCAAATCCCACTGTGAATCCAGGAAGCAAATTGCTACGAGATCCTGGGTGTGAACACATGAATGGGCTCGCTACTCGACCATGCAGTTTCTGAAGAATTATCCTAATAATGGCCAGCACACCCACAGGAACACATACCCACATAAGGCCTTAACATGCTGAGGAAACCGAGGGTTGGGAAAGGAGAGGGATTAAAGGGAGGCCAAAAGGTTTTGAGAGACTACAAATGTTTGACAAATATAATTTGAGATACAGTTATCTCTTCTGGGTTTGAATTGTGAATGAATATATGGGATTCGGTAGATTCATGAAAAGACAGAAGAGGCTATACTGTAATGACAGGAATTAGACATTTTCATGGAGGTCTGAAAGTAAAAGAATATCTCAAACCAAGCAGAGAGTTGTACCAATATGACCCAAGATATAACACGTACTATTGGTATGGCTGCCATTTCAGTACCATAATAACTGCAGTGTAAATGTGGAATAGCTGCAATGAGTTTTACTCAGTTGAATGTAACTATTATTCTTCTGTGTTGGAATTTGTGGTACAAGTTACTTCCTAACACAGCAGTGAATGCCTTTGGATCCGTTCAAGATATTCCACCAGGAAACTGGCTTTATCAAAAACCTGCACATCACCGAATCGCAAGCATCCTTCTTCCTTCTTTGTTTGTGGTTCAGCATTTCCTTCGAGGGTGGGATACTACTAGCTTCTGCACAAGCTCCAGCGCAATGGGGGGAACAATAGTGCTTGATTTACAATCAAGCAGCTGCGTCCATTGCCAGCTGTTCCCCACACACACAGCAATGGCCCCGTGGCCCAGCCGTTCTCCACGGGAGTCCGCAACCAGCCGCCAGAGACAACACTAGCGGAAGCCAACCGTGATACATGCCTCCACCAGCTAAATTGGGCCAATTAGCTTGTACGCCAAGAGTGCTCCCCACATAGCATTTTCCAGAGGAAATGTGGAATGTGGAATCTCTCTGCCTTTTTCTGCTTTTTTTTTTCTCCACCTCCTCTCTCAAATTCAGCAATTTGTAGAAATTGCTAAATGCAAGATGAGCAGGTTGATTGGACTAATCAAGTCATCAATGTGGCAATTAAACTGTCTTATTGTTCACTGACTGAATGGACCACGTTACAGAATAACATATTTTCTCAAAAGTTTGGACTCTGATTGGGTCTCAAGTTTTATTTTTAACTGCAGTCCTCCAGATTTACCCAATGTCCCCCTAAACTTTTTATCAACATTGCACAGGCACCCATTTCAGTATGCATCGAAAAAGCAGGCCATGCCCCTTTCCACTGAATCACCCTCTCTCCTCTCTCACTCTCCCACCTCTCCCCCCTTCCGCCAATCTTCTGCCTATCTCACCATCAGACTAAAATATCTGTGATGAAGACATCTGCTGGACAGCTTGTCAGGGGGCTGGAAATGGAAATCGAGAAACTGAAGGGATCTGAACGATCTGTCTGTGCCAGAATTACAGCCCACTTCATTACAGGGAGGAATGGACAGATATGGCATAAGATAAAGAAAAAAAAAACACTATCTGCCATGTATTTCTGGCCTAAGTAACAGCACTACTCACTCATTTAGGCAAGCAGAGGCACAGTAATATGAGTAAAGATATTCCAAAAAGCATATTAGATTAAGACAAATAGTTTAAATAGGCTTTGTGTTCGCCTCATAAAATATAAAACATAATAACATAAATGTGACTGCTCAGAAATTCCAATCATTTAACATCCTTTGAAAACCAATTTTTTATATAAACCATAAAGAAGATTTTGGTTTATTATCAAAAACTTGACTCCAGCTTTGTAGATGCAAGTAATTGAATGTTCATATGGGCTCAGATTTGTGTCCTCAATAAAACTGTTAACATAATTCTCCCTCTCTCGTCTCTCTCTTCTCTCCACACCACCTCCCCTCCCTCTTCTCTCTCTCTGGCGGTTGTGAGCTACTGTTGCAGGCAAAAACAGGGTGCAGCTGATGAGGAAAAGACCAAACTAATCAGAAATTAGGGGTGCCATTTCCCTGCTGCCACTCACCATTCCAGACAGTACCTACTGTCTCTCTTTCCCCTCCCAAGACTCTCAACAAGCAACAGACACACAGAGACGCACACAAAGCATGTACACACTCCTTAATGTGAAAGTAGCATGAGTCGCTCTTCGGCCCGTTTAGGGGGGAGACTTCATTTACGCTAGAATCAACTGCGTAAACCTGATACGGAGCGGAGCTCAACAGACCAGCTAATAAAGTGGTGCCACGCTGGAGAATAAACCAGTTCAACCTTAATTTTAGCACAAATAAAACAACAAGGAATATTGTTTTTCTTATTCTAATTTATATTCCCGGCAGCATCCAGACTGAACATGGTTCTTTGCTAAATGCTAAGCAGGACGGTATTTTATTTCATTATGGTGGACTGGCACAATGATCCCCCATGCCACCTCTAGTCTAATGTCAAGGCCATTACCAAAATTGCTTGCCAAATTAATTTATGTCGCACTCTGAATTTAGCTCCCATCAGTGGAAGCATGGGAGCCCATTGGAGTCGTCTCCAGACAAAAAAAAAAAAAAAAGTTTAAGAAGTTTAAGATGCTGTGGCAGAGTGCTTTTATTAAGCCCAGAGAACAACCTATGAATTATTAAGAACTTGGGTGTATCTATAGACCATCAAACCATTAGCCTAGGAGCGAAAGCCATCCTGGAGTACATTCAAAAATACCTCATCCCTCCGTGCTCACAAAGTCCTGACAGCGCTTCCTCGTGATTGAAGAAGTTGGAACACATTGAGTTTTAAACCCAACCCCCCTGAATTTTTCAACAGCTGCAGCTGCAGTTAAAGCGCCATTAAAGCACAAAAACCAAACGTGTACGGCTCTCCATAATAGATGAAATAACAAGGTATTTATCGGCCGAAATATTATGAGCACTTATCCGAGGGGAGACAACTCTGGAGTGGTGCAGTGTCCGTAAGTGGTATAGAACGCACAACAGTGACTAAAATGGACCTCGACAAAATGGACACCTGTAGTGAACTCCATCTCAAGCCTCACACTGTCATACATACGATGGGTTTTTATAAGAACAGCCAATAGGATTCTCTTTCTGCAATTACTTTAAAATGAAGAATCACGCTAAAAACTGCTTACTTAAAGCTGCTCTAATCAATATTATTACATATACAATGGGTAAAATAACTAGTTGTAATGTAAAAGGGGTCGCTCATACCGATGAACCCACAGATAATCATCACCCAACACTGCAGTTCACCTCAGCTCTACAGAGCGTTTTAGAGTTTTTTAGCTCATTGTTTTGGTTTTACTGCCCCCAACATCATTTCCAGAGGCAGCTTTAAAAAAAGAAAGCAGCTTTGATGAATCCATTGTCCACTAAATTGTTTCTGCATTTCAGGTACACTCACTTTCAGGTTTCCCTCCACATAAAGTGGTTTAACAGTACAGTACAATATTATCATAATCAACAGAAATGATGGCCAACAATTATGAAATTAAGACCCAAATTGCAATACATTGGAATTAACCCTTAACAAATGAAATGAAAATGAATTCCATTTGTACAAATAATGAGAATTTCAATAGACCCTGGTAATAACCCCCCCCCACCCCTACCCCCACCCCCACCCCCCTCCAATCTCCTTTAAGGGGCAATCTCCCAGACCTCAGCCCTGTTCATTAGCCAGCATGTACAACCACCAATGAGAGCAGAGCGTGTGTGGGGTGATGGAAATGGAGATGGATGTCTTGCCCAAGACGTAGGAGATTCAGCTTATTCAAGTGACAGGTAGCTGCAAGCTGTCAACCCCAACCAGACACCTTCTTCCACCACCACCCCCCCATTTCTCCTCCACCCCCACACCCCAGCCTCCCCCCTCCTATTCTCCATCCCGCTCCTCCACCTTCCCAATAGCCCCCTTCCCCAGGGGCAGCATCCAAAGCTGGCTCCTTCTCCTAATTACCCATGGGCCCAGGAAACGCTCCAGCTGTTTGGAGAAGTGGGACCATTGCAGAGCAGGAGGTGCAGCAGCAGCTGAGGAGTTTGGGTGTGAAATGGAGCCTGATTAAAAGTTTTCAACTGCCTTGGAAGACAAAAGAAGGAAAATTCAGAAGTTTTGGAGGTAGCATCTCTCAGGTTGATTTAGAAAGGACTTGTTTGAAAAAAAATGGTTTTATTTTTTTAACCTGGCCCTAATTTACCCTGTACTTCCGTAGAGCATTCACTGCTGGGTCGTCTAAGAACATACTTCTGTCTGACAAGTATTCCTAGGGGAATGATGCTGAACGCATTTGAAAGACACATTCATTGATCGTTTTGACTGGACTGTTTGGTGTACGGATTAAACGATTGGCAGTTTGACAACTGACAGACTGACACTGATTGATCGATCAGCGCTTAACTGGAGTAGACCTCTGACAAACACGCAGTTTAAATTGCTTACAAATGGATTGATGGATTGATTGGCCTTGCCGGAGGTTTGCAAAACGGCATTTACACTCACCATCTCTTCCGCGGCGGTCCAGCGTCGTCTTGGCGGGGCCAGAGGAGATGTAGAGGAAGCCATCCATGAAGAGGGAAGCGTCAGAGGGGGAGGTGTTCTCCGACCACTGCTCAAGTCTTGGGAAATCTACAAGGGGGGGGGGGGGGCGGCACAGTAAATGATGCAATGTCTTCATAAAATGATAAGATTCCACTGAGAATATTTAATCATGGTAGTAAATTTATTGAATCAAGTATGCAATCCCACAGTGCATTGTGGGATGCCTGTATTACTGCAGCAACAGCATGTATTATCTAGATATTATCTGTCAAGATGCCCAGCTTCCATTACATGTCAATCATCGTTATCCCATAATATTGTGCAAAAAAACAGGTTTGGATTTGGAATGTGGGAATTTCTTCAGATCAAGATAGCACTAATCCCAGATGCAATTCTATCTTTATATCCCACTCTTACTCACCTAAAATCCCTAAAAATATTGTCCTTCAACCAGAAAACATGGATGCATGGCCTCAATGATGGCATGCTTACCCATTATTAAAGTGCCCTTAAGCAAGACACTGAATCCCTACCAGCTTCATGGTTGATGTTCTTGAACCTGAGCTCTGACCTCCACGTGGAGAGTATTTCCCTGTGGGCATCAGTGAAGCTGAACAGTGTTATCTATTTCTCCCACAAGCAGCATAAAACATGATTATACAAACTACCGTTTATTTAGTCATGACTTTGTCACGTGGTTATTTCTCTTGCAAAGTCAAAGATAAGGTGTTCAGAGAGCATTTCAAGGCACAAACCTGCATGTACTGTATCTGTTAAAAATGAGTTTTATGCTCTTCATCTTTGTCCATTTAAATTAGAAGCCTTCCTCCCTCATTTTCCCCCTTTTCTTCTAAACTCCCTCTTCTCATCCTTTCTTGCTAGCTTTAAGAGCTCCCCACATTCAACCTTATCGTTCTCAAATTCAATTAGCTTCAATTCTGAGGTTCAATTTTCTGCCGGGGCCTTGGCAATATCTTACAGATTTTATCTTCACTACCTCCAGCTCTCTCATCAAGCAAGGTAAAATAACTTTAATTGAAACCACTTTTAATTGAAGCGACATTTCCACCCTTTACTGACACAACCGACGCCTCGTCTCAGGGCCACGTATCATGATTCCACAGAGAAAAACAATCAGTTAATTTAACAAGACAGCTTCTTCTCAAGTTCAACAAGCTTTATTGTCATTTCAACCACATATAGTTGACACAGTACATAGTAAAATGAAACAACGTTTCTCCAGGACCAGGTGCTACATAAACATACAACAAAAGATCAAATTTGAAAGAAAAACAAAAAAACAACAACACAGAGCTAGGACCAAGGTTTTTGTCCCAGCCACATAAAGTGCAAAGTGTACAACTATGTGAAAACAGTGCAAAGACAATACAGTGCAAACAGTGCAGTGTAAACAGTGCAAAAAGAAAAAGACAACACAAGAATTAGACACTTAGCGCCGAAAGAAAGAAAAAGATGAGATGGAATAAACAAAGTAGCAGCGGTTGAGGTAGTGCAAATAGAATATATGCATAGGCATAATTATAAACATAGCAGCGTAATGAAATAATAACAGGGTTAAGGTAGTGCAATAAACAGTAAATAGTGAACAATGTAAGTTATGAGTGTGTGTGTGTGTGTGTGTGCTCTGTGTGTGGATCGTGTCAAACTAATTCACTGTGTTCGCACGCACATCAATAATCTTTGAATTACAGTGAAATAATATGAATGCATTAACATATTATTGTAAATTACTGGCATAAAATGGATTTCTTATATCACATGTAAGCACCTAAATGAAATGTTTTTGAAGCCTAATCTTACTAAATGATGATGACATGAAAGTCAACTGTTATACTGTGCGTGTAGCCACACCCATATGTGATGTGGCATTGTACTTTAGTGCATCACTTCATCACACCTGCACTGGTGCAGAGCATTTAATCGTCACCAGTTTGGTGGTGCAAGCAAGATTACTTGCCTGAGTGTAGTTACTCTTATGTTAAACATTGTTTACATTTTTGAGGATGGGGATGTTCTGTAATTTAAAAAATGAATGGATAAATTTCATCTTATGAATGTTTCGTAAATGGAATGTATACCTTTTTGTCTCACATGGACTGAGCTTAATCAAATCCGGATAGGCTGGCTTCAAAAGTTCCTCATCCCAACTCTGAACTGGGGAAGATTAATTTTCAGTATTTTGCACCTATTACTGGAACAAACTCCTAAACTAATTAAAGTTACTTTTGTCCTTTCAAGCTTCTACTTACTGATATCTTTAGTACAACTTGTGAATGTGTTAATTAGTGTGTCTCTGTGTGTGGCGGCTGCGTTGTGTGACTGCATAGTCATGTTGCGATGTTGTTAATGTAATTTGTTCGGAGGTCACTCTGGTAAAATAGATCTTGATCTCAAAGAGACTTCCCGACTAAACAACTAAATGACAATTGATTTATCAACATGGTTATTATAAATGAGGACTGTAAATTAAAAAACGCCCCAAAAATATCTGGCATGATAAAGGCATTTTTATGCACTGTGGCCATTTCTAACAAGTGCAATATATTTTTGATGAGATGCCAAGGATGCAGAGCCAATCAGGAGCAGGGTGATATAAAGCCTGGGTCACCTTAGTTAGCAACATCTGTAATCTAGCTTTGAGTCTAACACGGAGAGTGTGTCCGCCAACAGCAGCATCATAAATACATGGAATCTGACAGAATTTAATCAGCAAACTGCAGGGAAGTGACTCTAACACACACACACACACACACACACACACACACACACACACACACACACACACACAATTTTCCAACCACTCAGGTTGAGAGAATGTAAATAAGCCAGTGGCTTGACGCTGTATCAGTTGTAACAAGGCTCTCTCTGTGAGCCTTTAAAACACTCCCTCTGGGCCCCTAAAGCTGGACTCTGTTAAGATGGGACTGTGATGTCTGTGGGGGCGGCAGTTGAGAAGTCTGGCCTGTGCTGATTGGCTAAGTCCCCAGTGAAGGGAGGTGACATGACAGAGTGCTCAATTAGCCATCTGGTCGCCCACGGCAACGGTCACAAAGTGGTCCCCGACAAGCAGTGGACAGTGGAGTAATCAGAGGCAGTCGCTCGCGCACACACACTCGCACAGTGAAGCCACACATAGTAAATGATAACACAAATGGCTAACATATGCAAGGCAAGCATAGATAACATGTACAAGTCAGCTAAAGTTTTTTTTTTAAAAAGATGCCAGAAAAGTGTAAAAACATAGTCATTCACATCATTAACAAACATACACAAACACTTTTTAGCCAAAAGCACTTCTCTTCAAAATTAAAACCATCCACATACAGACACTCCACCAGGGGAAAAATGCCTCAATTAAAAAAAAAAAACTTTTAAAAACTCTCGGCAGCTGCTTGTGACCTCCTGACCCTCTTAACAGTCCAGAGTACAGTGTGTGTATTGGTTAAAAACATAAACAACGTCAACAAGCACCGCAGAAACTGGCAGAGCCTTGCAATGTTGCTAACAACAGGGTGGAATGGAGACCCAAGATGAAACAGGGCCTCTGATTTAGTGTTTGTGTATATGTGTGTGTGTTGGTGTTCGTCTTTTTATTATCCACACAGAAAGCCTGCTGGATACATTTTTAATGTGCCGCGAGATTCAGAGATTCGAGGCGTCGGGGATGCTAGGGTGGCAACAATAAAACTTCTTTGCCTCCAAATCCATGGTGTGTCATTTAAAAAGAAGCGGAATGATGTCAACAGTAGGAGGCGTCACTGTTTAGCTTGGTTTTACACTACAATGGCCTCCTGGGTGGAGTGAAGAGCTGCCATAAAACACAATTTACATGTTTACATTGCTCTGTTTACAGTTTAGGCATTAGCTGATGCTCTTATGGAGGGATAATATAGCGCAGGGGCTCAATGTCTTGCTGCAAAACACACAAGTTGTTTAGTGCCGAAATCAAAACTGCTACCTTATAGCCACTATTTGTAGAATTTACAAGTTTAGATTTAGTTCTAAAGGTATACGTTTTTGTTTGTAGAAAAGTATGACAATCCCAGGGAATAATGGCACTGCTTTCTTGCAGTGTCTGTATTGATACCATCACTGGGAGGCACCATGCATGAAATTCTACACAGAGCTGCTTTAAAGTTGCATTATTTAATATTCTTATATTAACAATGGGTCAAATAACTACTTGTAATCTAAAAGGGGTCCAGCATGTCAGTGTATTGGTAGCGATGCCAAGCGGCAGGTGGAGCTCAGTTAATGTTACGCACCTGCAGCATTTAAGAGCCAATTACCAACTTGTCTATCCAGTCACACAGGCACCGGTGGCACCAGCACAGAGAGTGACCATTCCAAGGACTGAAACTTCTTAGTGTGTTAATAAACTGCGCTTGTTGGCCAAAGCGGCCCTCTGTGTCGTCCACTTACGCCACAGACCTGGATGTTAAAGCAACGCTGGCAACACCATCAGTGCTCTATACCTGTTCAATTAGCCAGCAAGATGTGGGCAATGGACACATTTTGAAATTTGTAATGCTCAATTTGGTGTAAAGAGAATTTACATTTACAATTTTAGTCTATCAGCTGATGCTTTTATCCAGAATGACTTCCAATTTAGTGTAGAGGCTTCGTGCACACACTGATTATTGGAGGAATTTCAAACCCACAACTGCCCACTTACAGACTTGTGTCTTTAACCACTAAGACTGTGAATTAGCATTCAGAAAGTGGCATCAACACAGATCAAAGTACAGTATCCACAGTATTTGGTGTCTGGTGTCATATCCATCACCATGCTCACAATGACAAGTGACAGGACAGACACTGGTGACAGCACGGTTAGACATGAGTTGTGCCAAAATAGATCATCTTGAGAAATATTTGACGTTGGCAGTGTGTGTTCATCTTTTAAATTTTGCTTTAGCTGTGCCAAAAAAGGTTTTCTTTGACATTGTCTGTTTAGCACAACTTGACACCAAATGGAAATCATTGATCTCAAAAGTTTTAAAACCTTTTTGGGGTCCAGTGATGAAACCAAAACTTGAAGGAGGACCTTATACATTATACAGATTTTTCAGGGTTTCATTTTCATTTATGTAGCCTATGTAGCCTCTTGAGTGTAACATATGGGAATACACTAGACATAAGAAATGATAAAGGAACCTAAAAATATACAAGAAACCACAGCAGTGGAAGCCGTTGACTATAAGGGATAGATCCATCATTGAAGCTGCCCTCAGGGGTTCCTAAAATGCGAAGAGACACTGCCTCGGAGAGCTGCCATTGGCTTTTTTTAATGGAATCTGGGATGGGGATATGTAAATGAACATGCTCCTACACTATCCCAGGGTGCTTTGGAGCGAGCAGGTGTGGGCGGGACAACGAGGTCCATCGAGGCCCACAGCCATGCACTCACATATACGGGGAGAGAAGGAGCTAATGAAGTGGCAATGCTCTGCCATCAGTGGATGTCCTAACGCTGGAGCTACAAATGAGCCGCTGTGGAGGGAAGGGACAGTGGAGAGGTTCTGGGAGAAGCAGGTCGACAGCTTTGTTTTGATGCACTATATCCAGGGGAAATGGAGGGTTTTCCTATTTTTATTTTTCACAAACTGGGAGCACGATTCACACTGTGAAGAGACGCAGCGGCAATGTTTTCTTCACACTAAGAGATACTCCAATTTAGACTTTAGTGCCTGACTATTGTTTATTGCTGGCTTATCCCAGTTTCTCACCAGGGGGATAGTGAATTTGGTAAAAAACCATGTTTGTCGTCATTTCATTCAATGTAGCTTCTGGTTTAAAGCACCATGTGGCGGTTGAATGAAGGCCTGAAGTGCGCCCTTGTTGTGGATGTGTTTGTAAGATAAAATAAAGGGAGAAATACTAAGCACACAGCCACCACAGGTATGCACATAATGCCATGACAGCAGACACTGCTGCAAACAAATTAAGTACATATGTATGTCCTTATATCACCTGGCATGGGTGTAACCGTTGTCTTGTTGGAACTTCAACTGTAACCCGAGGCTGAGGTCTCTCAAACTCTAAAATAACTCTGAACTCTGTTTTGTCCTCAATATCGGCTGCTGTGTGGCTCCTTTTATTCTTCCCTCTATCTTCCCTCTGTCAACACCACGCTATGCAGTAGGGATGTTGTCATATGGGCATTGAATTGTTCCCGGTTTCTGCCAGACATAACACTGCGCACAACAACTGAAAAAGTTCAATTTTATTGTTTAATCAAAATTTTCACGTCTTTTTCTGCAAACTCTAGGGGCTGCATGCACAAAAAAACAATGCAGACGCCACTCCACAGCTTTGTGTGATGTGACAATGTGTCCGGCAGTAGGAAAATGTCAAATAGGGAATTTGGACAGTGTTTTGTGTGGAGCCTTAATCTTTTTAGCACATGATAATAGTCTATTACTTCACAGTAGATTCACAAACTATATTTATAGATGTGTTTTTATGTTATTTGACAACTAGCCTTTTAACCTTGCTAAAAGGATAGCAGTGTTCATCAGCTGGGTGATCAGTTCAAAACACATGGTACATGGTATCTAGGGAGCAGCAGTCTGCTCTCTGCCTTTTATTTTTCACCTATTTGTCACCTGTACAGTAGTGTTGAAAGAACACACATGCTGTAAATTATATGTACTTTTAGGATACGTCAATACCCTATAATGCCTCATAATAAACTGTACAAAAGTACTTAACTTTAAAGATAATGATTGGCATTTGTTTCCAAACTTAATTGAATGAAGTTGTGGGCATTAGGCTTGTGAATGAGTGCTGACAGACTTTGATTGATATATTAATAAACCTCGTCTTTAAACCTCATGTAAGGCAGGTATTATCACAAGACGGAAAGTTGATATTAGATCATTTTACAACACCCTACATTACGTTAAATCACAAAAAAAATGAAAGCCAACATTAATTGATGCTGCTTTCTGCATTGGCTTTGGTATTAAACATAATTCATGTGCTGCACGATTGTCAAATATGAAAGTAATTCCTATGGATACTGGGCTGGTATTTCAGGATCTGACAAAAAGACGCCATCTTCAATGTGGCATGTAACCCTGGGTTAACATCTTGTGTCATTTTTAGAAGTAGCTTCCATGTGGCTACTCTGCCATAAAGTCCCAACTTGCCAAGTGCTGCACTGACTGTTGTCCCTGAGGCAAGATCTCCATTGCAGCCAAGGAACAGTAAATATGTCAGAGTGGTATTTAGGTTCTTGGTAAACTCCCTGACCTATGTCCTTCTTGACTGCAGTGGTTTGGTGTGTTTAGTTGGACATCTATCTCTACAGGAAGAGTCTGGTGGTTTGTCTGTGTGTTAATGATGGAGCCCTACACCTTCCAGACACATAATGAACATATAGAGACTGCCTGTATGCTACAATACCACACGCGCGAATGTGTGTTGTCCGCCTGTCTGTCTGGATGTGTGTCTTTTAGCACACCTCACCTCCAAGTAATGGCCATCACCATGGCGACCAGGTGACCCATGCTAGCAATTAGGAGTCCCTAACAGGCTCGGTGCCGGCGAGTGTGCACAGATGCAGTGCATACATTATGTAAAATACAGTCCCCGAGAAAGTCTTTCCGCGGCCCCAGCCAACGGCCTCTCTCGCTCCTTTAATCTAATACATTCTTATCATCAGCCCTGTGTGGAACCACACAAACAAAACACACCCGTCATGAGGACGCCGCAGAACACAGCACATCTGTGCCGTGCCTCCGACGCCGGGAACATGAGGTGAGTAATACAAAGGAGAGTTGGGGGAAAGTAGGAGGGAGAGAGAGAGAGAGAGATTTTTACTTAATATGCTGGCTTCAAATTTGTGGGTTTTTCTGCCTCAATTTCCTATTCATGGCAGTGGAAAAAAAAACCTCCCACTGTGCTTTTATAAACATGGCGGCACAGCGGTGAGTACGGGTTTTAAACATGATGGGCTTGTTAAAGTATAAAGACAATGGGCTGAATATATGTGGCGCCGACGGTTGTAAAAATCCAACTCGCACACCTAGTTTAAAGGCCTTTTCACAGATTTATGCGAGTGTGCAAGCTCTTTTTTTTTTTTTTTTTTTGGGGTCTGACCAGGAGAATGTATGAGTTATCTGTTTCATAGCTACTTTCTGTGGTCCAGCACCTCACCTGGTTTGAACACAGGCCATGGGAAAGTTTCCTGTATTCTAGCTGGAACTCTTTTTCCCTTTGTTATTGAATGAAAGAGTATGTACAGTAATTGTGGAAAAATATACACTCAGATGCTGCGGACAGAACACACAGAGGGTGGAGTGGCTTTTCCAAAACCATAAACACAAGAGCCAAACCTAGCATAGCATGCCCGGCTAACTAGCTTACTACCTACAGTAGTACACGAGCATTACTTATAAAGCCAAGGAGCATATTGTTAGCTAACTACATTAAAGCCCTCTACAGGACTGACATCCACTGTGCGGGAACCAAATGCCATATATCAGTTTAAGGTAACGTTGGCTGGTCTGTCCTGCTCTTTATTTGGTTTGAGGAAATTTACACAAATTTTTAAAGGCCAAACTCATTAACCGAGTTACTCCTCATCCTCAAGTCCTTTTCTTTTGTAAAATACTGTTTGAAAATATGAACAATAAAGCATTACTCTGTGTTGCTACCCCAAGTTCGTCTTTAGTAACAGGTAATGAAATACAGGGTAATGTTAAAACGTAATAACATTTAAATACATTACATAATTACAATACTGTACCATGAGCGAGGGCTAACTAGCGCTACCCTGAAGAAGAACAGTGCTTTTGTTTTATTTCCATGTCTTCTCAGTGGATCATCAAGTGGTGCGGATGCTAACTTTCTGCATAGGTACTGTTAGCTTTAGCCTTAGTCTTTTATATCATTTATGTAGCTATCAAGTGCATATTTAAGATGGTTTTGCAGAACATTATTTCAATATGAGTCAGCTGGAAACATTAAAAAGTGATTGTAAACTGCATGTGTGCCGTGCGACAAGGGAAACCCTGACAGGCGTAGCAACAGTAAGTTAAGGGGGCACCCATAGTTGCTTACCAGAGAGTTTGTTCTGATGCAGGAACTCCATCTGTAGCCTCTGTCCAGCACGTTGGGCCAAGAGATACGGGGTGGAGTAGGTTGGATCCCCGGTGGCGCACATAACATCTGCCCCACTGAACACGAGCACCATGGTCTGCAGCACGTCAGGCAACACCACAGCTGCACACAGTGCCTGTACACACATAAAAGAGCACAAGAAGACTTTCTCTGTACTGTGCGTTCGCTCGGTCTACTATGGGTCCCATGAGGTCTCACCACCATTTATAAAATTCTTCAATAATGTATGTGTAGGATAATACTGTATTTGTAATTTCGACACTTTTGTAACTCAGATTCTTAAGGCTGATTTTTAGTGGTCACAAATCTAATTCATGCAAGTCCACCTGTCACTTAACGTTTCCTGGTGTGATAGACTAATAAAAGAGTGTGTAAGTGCAGTCGCGGCTCATTGCATTTCTAAGTAGCTTTCTATAGCTGGATTAATGCCTTTAAAAAAAATTCACATCCCAGACAATGAACCAGTGAAAATCCCTGGAAAAGCGAGTATGGTCTCACTTCCTTGTGTAGGAGGAGAAGCTTGGTGTCGCTCTGTGCGTCTATGTGTGCATGGCAGGTTGATAGAGGACAAAGAGTCTATAAAGCGACGGTAGAAAACCATATAAAGTTTAGAATTGAGTTCCGCCCGCTGAGCTCAAAAGAGAAGTTAAAATAAGATCAAACTTTAATACTCCCTGTGGGAATCATTAAATCTCTAATCCCTGTGAAAAAAAAAGGAATATAGCAAATAAGAACAGGACAAATGGGCCATATTAAATATAATGAAACTAACAATTTCGAAGAAGAGAAATGTGGGAATAAAGGCATGAATATCAGTGAACTGAGCAAACAACAACAGTAGAGCACACTGAGGCAAAGGGAAATGCATAGAGTGAATATAGTGTGCGAGATATATACAGTATGAAACTGACAAATGAGACATGCAATAAAAAATACAACTTCAATATGACAATTTAAAGAAATGAAGGGTGTAAAAAGGCCTGTACACAATTTAACGTTGAAGGATCAGTTTGCCATTTGTCAGTTTATAAAAGCTTGAGATAAAATTTAAAAAATATATTATTCATATATTTATTAATAATATATATTATAATCACCATTAGTCCTCAATAACACTTGCTAAAGGAAAGCATCATGTCTGCTCATTCCTCTTTTAAACAAATGATGTCTTATGTGTCTTATTTTCGACTTAAAGGGCGCTTTCATAAAATAGAGACAGATTAAAAAATATATATCCCGACTTTTAAGCCCCTAAAATGAGTCAAGCTTAAAAACGCTTTCCATAATGCAACTTAATAGAAGATTTCATTAGACCGTCTGTGCCTGTTAAATACCCTCATCTTTCAACCCCCATGCCCCCAGTTTATAACGCAGGTTCTCTCTCAAATTAGTCTCAAGCCTAACTCAAGATACATTCTCAGACTGTAGAAAGCTCCTCCAGAGCGACAGAAAATATATACAATTGTTTTCACAGGGTGAGTAGTACTCTTCATGACAAATAAACAGACCTTTTTTGTGTAAAGTGGCCCTTAAAGATAAAAAAAAATAAAGTGGGCTAAACCTGATTCTGGGTTTAATATTTTCTGCCATCTAACGCCGAATCCACAAAAATCTAGTCAAAGAGGAGGAAGCCTGGGAGAGCTGAACGATCAAACAGCAACCACCACAGCAGGCTGTGATAGGCTGAGACACCTGTCAATCAAAGACATCTCTAATACTTCTACAGAAACTTTAATATCTCCTTTAAAACTGCCACAACAAGATAAGAAAAAGGGAGATACTCAATTGAGATCCTAACTTCTTCAGACTCTTTATATCTTTATATTCTTCTTATAGTTCTGTATTTTATGCATCCAGTGGTCATTAGAAGAACTGCTCCTTAAGGCACGTCTGCATTGGCTTCAGGAGGGTGGCACTTGATCCCCCGGGGCCCGTTAAACAAACTTTTGCTTCTATAAAGACATGATGTTGAATTCCTCCTTTAATAGGAGCAGAAAACCATACTGTATGTAGTGTCTAGCCATGCAGACATGCTTTGTTCAAACTATTCACCTGTTTCAGACGGTGAGCCAGCTAAGAGAAGTAAGATAAAAGAGTCCGAAGAATACAGTCTGACTGAGGAAAATGTTTTCTCTCCCCGTCTGTCTCTTCCTATCAGTCCAGTCAATTGATGTGACATTGTGCACGATGACCCGCAACAAAGTGGATCAACAGAGGAGTCGAGTGGCAAATGGCGGAATTTCAACGAGCAACCTCTCCTTTCATCGGACTTAGGCCGAGTCAGTAAGCTGCATCGATCTGCCACAAACAAGCAAGATCCGTCTGAAAGTAAGGCAGGGTGAGGCTGCGCATATACACACAGGCAAAGGACACACACAAACAAAGTACCTGTCAATATAACCTGCCCACCCACACAAAGCACCTGCAGTGAGATAAAGGTATTTAAGTATGTGTGTGTTCCAAGCACTCACATTCATTTATTTGTTTGTGCACAGTTTCTACAAAAGCAAACAGATATATAAAAGATATGATTAGTTTATTCACTTACTGTCTTTGCCTTTGTCTTACTCACACTCACACACACGCTCACACACAAGATGGGGTCAGATTATGGCAAAATAGTCCCATGCAACCTGGCCTTATTCTGTATCGGCTCTGGAAATGACCTTCCGTGTCATAGCAATTACTGCAGCCACTAGAGGGTTTATGTGTGTCTGCATGTGCGAGTGTGTGTGTAAGAAGGTCCTTTGACACCCCCCCTCCTCTCTAGGTCATGTGGCCTGCGGAGACTCTGTGGAGGTCACTGGGATATGAGCTTCTAATGGGGAACATGGGACTAAGAAACACAGAGAGCGGGTTAGAGAGAGGGCATGAAATGAAGAAGCCGGATGCAGAACGAAAAACATCTTAACAGAATAAGCCTGCGCTCTTGAGATTATGTAAGAGACATATTGATGCAGTCAGGTATAAATCACTTCACTACCTTTTTATTTTTATTTCATTACCTGAATTGACACTTTAAACGGTAATTTACTGCATGTGTTGAGTGAGTTTCATGACCCCTGGGCCCATAAAACTTGTTCAAATGCCATCAGATGATTTCAAAATTGCATGAATGTCAATGAGGAAATTGCTAGTGTTATTGTCTTTGTCCCAGAGAAGACTCCCAGAGGAATGGGTTTTATATAGCTTTTATTTCTTCGTATTCATACTTGTGTTTCAGTAAGTAAGTGTGACACAGAACTGGAACAACGTGTCCAATGAGATTAGACTCAGTGTCCTTGTTTATGTTAAAAATACTTTAATTTTGTATTTTTTTATAGGTTGCTTGTGATTTATTACTTTATGTTAAGATAAGCGGAACTGTTTTAAAGAGTTTTTATTATTTAAACACACATACGCACACATATGTTGAGTCACGGTGTGTATAATGGCTCTGTGACACATTGATCCCTATCAGATCTGTTGAGCCCATTTATAACGGTGGACTAGACAGAGAGAAAGCAAACAACCACCCACTTCCGCCTTTTTCCTCTCTCACTCTCTTACACACACACACACACACACACACACACACACACACCTCCAATGGCCAAACCCTTTTAGGCAGCCACACTCTCTGTGCCTGTCACTCATCCTCTCCTACACCACTCTGCAAAAATCTGTAACAGCAAATTCACACATCCTTAGTGGAGCAGCACACATGTTCACACGCATGTACACACCACACACTCCCCCCCAACACACACACGCAAAAGCCAGCAAAGCCGCAATAAAACCAACCCAAGCGTTTCTGTTGTGGATCCTAATCCACTTTTCCACTTAGCTAGCTAGTATATCTCTTCCTTACTTTCCCCCCTCATTCCCTCTTTCTCTCTACATCTCCATTCCTCTCTGCTCTACTCAAGAAAACAAAACAAGGGGGCTGATCTGCGTAAATGCTGACGCAGGTGGAAACTTAGCTGTTTGGAGGCTCAGTGCGTCGTGCTTTTAAGACCCTCTCTTTAAGAGAAAGCCAGAAGCAGGCGCTTTTTTTTTGCCAGAGCAATAAACCCTAAACCACAAAACTGGCAGACAAGGCCTTAGCGCCAACCTGCTTACACTTGAGATCGATAAATCTTCCCCTCTGGTGTTTTTAGACTTACAGTGTAGTTTTACTGATGGTCCAAAGGTCAGGGATATACGGGCTCTTTCAGGTTCAGTGGATTTAGCTAATGGAGTATGCTATGTGCCATGTTTCTGCCAAGTACAAATGAAACTATTGTAGGTGTCCACAATCTCGGAACCCATCGGCTATCATCTGACAATGAATTAGCCTCTGGGGGCAACGGCCAATGTTTCAGAGCTTCCGGTGCAGCCAGCGGTCATTGTTTACAGTCCGATTAGCAGAATCTCAGAACCCAACAGCTATCGTCTGACAACGAACTGAATGCAGATTTTTAAAAAAGCTAATAAGTTAGCCGATGGGTTCCGAGATTGCATTTCGGCCAATGTGTTTTTTTCCTCCCTACGCAACTACTGGTCAAGAAGCGATACTCAAAAAAATTCAGTAAAAGAAGACAAGAACACCTCCTTAGTGTTAATGTATGAATAATAACGTAAAGAAATCAATATGTTACCATGTTAGCAGAATACTGGCTGAATACCTAAAAACATAGTTTCTGTAACATCCATTCTAAGAGTTTTGATGAGTCTTCATGAAAGTTGTACCTGGTTGAGCTGCTCCACGTCATGAAAGCCCTCCAGGACCCTGCGGTACTTCCTCTCCCTGTACTTCCGGCGGATGAAAGTGGCGCGCTGCTCTGCCGAAGCCCCACTGCAGAGCTCCTCCAAGGGAGGATTAGCAACCCAGAAACTGTTAGCATTCTTGTTCCCCACCTCCAGGAAGAGCTGAGGGTTTAAGGGCCAGAAGAGGGGACAAATACAGGTGAGAATTATTCGTAAAGCTAGTAGTAGGATTTGAATTTAACATCTGCCAACCCCCGAAACTGGTGTATAGTTTGTCTCTGCAATGACACTTGTTGATTACTTCAATTCAGATGAAGGTGTAAAGAATTCAAAACAACTTTAATGAATATAAACTTCATCCTCTAAATGAGAGTAAGCAAGTGATTATGGAGACAAAACGTCTGTTACAACATGTAAATGGTTGGGGTGAAATATTTAAAAATGTACTGTCATTTTTTGCCCGGTTAAATTTATTCTTGGATGATCACTACATACTTACAATACACATAGTATGTACATGCATATATGCACAGATGAGGATTAGCTTTAAGCGGTATCTGGGGCAATGTATGAATTTTGCATTCTCACAGTCAAATGGAGTAATAAAGTAAAACAAAATTGCAGCACAGAAATGGCTAAATTAAGATTAAGCTGGCATATATACTGATTATGATACTGTTGTTTTTGTTTACATTTCTGTGTGAGCAAATGTACTCAATGGACCAATTTACACATTGAACATTGGTTCAGTTTAATGAATAAAAAACAGTAGTTCATTTTAAGACACCGACTACAACAAATCCAGTTAAAAGTGGTCAAATAGGAGTCATGTTAAACCCTTCTGAAACTGCATTGGATTATATTATTGGATTATATATAAAAAGAAATTAATACCCAGTGAGAATATATGTTGTTCTAACTCATAAGGAAAACAGCATACAGTACGTACCTCCACTAGCGCATTGCTCCAGATACTGCTGTCCAACTTTAAGCTCCGCACTTTGGAAATACTTGGGCCAAGCGAGCGGTGCTGCCCTGGTACACAGGAGGACACAGTCATCAACGCGAGTTCACAGATAAACAAAACGTACGCTCAGAAATTCATACAACCCTTGGCTTTCTGAAATCTTTCTCAGTTAGATATATTCAAAAATCCATGGCTGTCAGGCTACGCTTTTAGTTCCTGAAAAGTTCACATGAAAAAACAGAAATTAAGACCTGCATATATGCACAGAAATCACCAGTGTGCGCACAAACACACACCACATGCCAATAATGGAATAAACAATAAACAGGCAGTTACAAGACGGAGAAGCAGAGCATGACTGGAAGCTCATTCTCTCACTCACAACAGACATATTTAGTCCCCTCAGCACTCCTAATTGGAAATGAAAGCACAGAACGAGGGCCATTAATTGCTAATGAATCATGAGTAATTCATTGTGTTTGTGGGTCGGCCTGTTTATTTGGGTGAAAGAGAGGCTTCTGGGGTTGCTTATGGCCAAAGACAGAGCATACATGCATAATACATCTGGCAGAAACACGCTGTATGTGTGAATGTGAATTATTGTCCTGTGTGTAAAGGCGGATAATTTTAGATTTAGATTTGGAATGATCTCATTACTGTCTTCTATGCTCAAGTAGAGCAGCTGTGAATGAAAATGTGGGGCCATCTGTCTTGACACAGATCTAGACGCCGGAAATCACTGAACTATTTGTCACCTAAGATATTAAAAAGAGAAACTAACTCAGAAATCATTTTTGATAACTACCTATTTTAGGAATGCCAGTGTTTTATCATGTCCATACTGAGCAGAACAAACCATAACATTGGGGTTTTATATTAAAAAAAGATGATTTTCTCCCAATGTTACATGCCATTTAATTGGTGTAAAAGCATGGACACATTGGCTACACAAACTTTGAGCAGTATGATGCACTTTCCCAAATGTGTTTTTACTTTAAAGCTGTAAGCTCTTCACAAACATCCTGAGTTGTGGTGCCTTTTAAATCTGACACCAGGACGCATTAACTGACTGGTCTAATTGCTCCCAGATTGGATTCTGAATCTGATATGCAAGGCCATATCCCATTGTGGTCAGGCTTGATGTGATCAAATGGTGTGTGCATTAAGAACAAAGGACGGTCCCAGCTTTCCTGCCACAACAGTTCAGAACCCATATTCTTTTCTCCATGGATACCCAGACAGCATTATACTGCTATATCACTACCGCTACTGTTATACGTTTTTTAAGTGCTTTTTTCCTTTAAAATCAGCACCAATAACTATTACTTTGATTTTGTAATCATTTCATTTCTGTAATATTTTTAAGGCAGTCTGTTAAACAGTTTAAACTGTTGGAATTATTGGGCGCTGGCAATATGTGTGGTTGTGTGTCGCCTGCATAGCTATGAAAATTTGCACCGTGTGGTTGTATAATTGAGCTGTGTGGAAGCATGTATAATGAAAAAAGTAGTGGAAATCTTATTAGCACATTTTTGTTTACAAGTCACCAACAATAATAATATAATGCTCCTGTCCATGCTGGTCTGTTCTCACTGATACTGTACATGTTTTAGCTGAGCCCTGCGACTACTTTTAGAGGGGTTTTCCTTCTTCCCCCAAGGTTATTTTAAATATTATATGGGAAAAGTTCACATTAAAGTGTCAAGTCTGGATGCATTGGTGTGGTCAGACTTGTGTTTAAATCTGGTCTGTCCAATCCTAAAAGTCACATTGAAAAGAGAGAAATGATCACTGTCTTTGAGACCACATGAGTCCAGCTTGACAAATAAAGGCCAAAGAGCCAGACTGGGTCACTTTAGCCTGTGAAGGAGTAAAAATATTTCACTCTGGGTGTGTGCTGCATTGCTACAGCCACACTCCATCCGCTGAGCCATACAGCACCACAGGACCATTTTCACTTGTGTAAGGGTAATGAAGCCGAAAAAAGTGTGCATTCGCACGTGCCACCTGGTACGTGGTGTGATCTTCCCATATAAATAGCCTGTTGTAAAGGTCTTCATCTTTCCGATGAAACCAAAACAACACACAAAAGGGCACGATCACAGCAGCTTTCACAAAAAAAAAAAAATTGCCCAACCCGCCAAGGTTTTCAGCCCCAATTAAAAACTTTTCCAGCGACAGTTCATGGAGCACTCTTCCAACCCCCTGTACTTGTGTGCCATTTTCCCCTCACTCAATAACGAGTCAGAAGGAAACAAAGCAAAGCAATGAGCGCTGCATTTGTGGGTTACCATGGCAACTGTTGCCAGCAGACGTGTCCACAAGTTGCATCCTGGTTTAAAGGAGTTTATTGCAATTACATGTGTGGAGAGGGGCCTCCCAATCTTTGGAGGAATGTAATTTCCTCTGGTCGGTCGGGTTGCTTGGTGGGAGAAAGGGCAAAGAGAGGGGACAAAAGGACCAGCGTAGAAAGAGGGACAGCTTCAGTTATAGGGGAAGGAAAAGTTACAGAGGAATGTGGGTTTGACCAGTGTAAGGGTTGGGACAAGGGCTTTTGTCTTAGATTAACCATCGAAGAGAAACACCAACAGGAGTGGGGATGAGACAATTATTAAAGCTGCACTACTCAACATTTTTATATTAACAATAGATAGACTTGTAGTGACAAACTAACAGAGAATTATCACCTGCAGTCCCCCCTTAGCGCTACAGAATGTTTTAGTGTCTTTCAGCTCATTGTTTTGGTTTTACTTTAATGTCTTAGTTCAATGCTACTGCTCTTATCAGCCTCGTTTCCAGAAACAGAAGGCAGCAGTTTTTGCAAGGCGCTGTACACTACCTGCCCAGCACCGAACAGCAGACAGACAAAATTAGCAGCTCAAATTTAATGTTAATGTTTTTATATGTCTGCTGGACGTGTAAATAGGCGACTGTTTACTTTATGAGGTGATAATATGTCAATGTAGTGTTTGTTGTGCTGCCCCCAATGCAGTGAAACAACAATAATTGCAGGTTTAAGCCTCACCAGTTTTTAGTTTTTGCCAATTTTTACCAAATAATACCCAGATTATTATTATTATCAATAAGTAGTTGATTATTCGCAGTAATGGTTCCTGCTACAAGGTGACACTGTTGTTTCAGCCAACAAGGTCCTCTTGTGACAAGGACCACTCAGAATATGCTTCCCCTAATGAAAACCTTTTATTTGTGTTCTCACTTTCTAATAGAAAGGGAAGAGAAAATGAGTGGCCAATTATACATTTGTCTCTTCAATAAGTAATTCAAAAAGCACACATGGTTATAGTGAAGAGTTCCTGTGCTACAAATAGTTATTTTTTTTAAAAACATTTCATCACCCAGGTTTTTGTGTGATTGTGTTTTTGATCAGATTCACCAGTTAATATTCACAATAAACACAGATTATTATTTTTCATAAAAGAGAAAATAACAATCCTTAAAGTCTACGCAAACAAAGACAAAATATGAAAAGTCTGTAACTTCACATCAAAGAGTGAAGCTACAGACTATTAAAATTCATTCTGTCTTGGCACGAAAAGAGGAAAGCCAATGTGGGATCATTTTCACCATTAGCCTTCTCATTACTTTTTTCCTCTTTCTCTTGTTCAGCATTTCTCTTTATTGTCCATGACATGAGAGCGCTAATTAAAAGCGTGAGCAGTCATTGGTATTCCAAATGGACCACCGCCTAATTTAAGGAGAGCCCAGTGTGAGGACAGCTTCCTCGTTGCAGATATTCGCCCTCTCTCTCCCAGCGTGTCGACAAAATGTAATATTAAACACTCCTGCAAATGAAATCATTTAAGGGTGTTTGAAAAGGGATGTTGGATATCTGATGCGTACCAATTACATGGGCTTTGCAGAGGTGAGGTGAAGAATCGCATTAAAACTTATGACTCTGGGAGAAATCTGAGGCCTGGAGAAGATCTGGAGGGGGAAGGAGGAGTGTAAAGGAGCATGCAAGAGGATAAAAAAAAAAAAAACTACACACCAGCTAGATATATCCCTCTGCATCAAGCATGGTCGCTGCTTCCCTCTAATCATGTTTAGCGGGTCAAGAAGCAGTTTGGGATCCCCCAAGTTCTCGCCCGTGGCTTAATCTTTGTTGTCATTTCATCTGAGCCATCCAGCATTGCCAAATAGATTAGAGAGCCCAGAGGCCAGATGCCAACTCCTGTAAGTGGCTTATCACCTGAGAACTCAGTCCAAAAGAGCCTCTGGGTCAGAGTACATACTCACACAGACACACACCAGGCCACACATACAGATTAAGCATTGAGTACTAACAAGCTTTTTTACTTTAGCATGCTTTTGAGTCTTGTTCATAACTTTTCATACGCAGCGTGGTCTCTCTTTTTGTTTGTCTCTATAATATTTTGCTATGGCTTCAGAAAGAGAAGAGTAAATACAACTGATAAATATGAGCAAAGAATGGTGTGTGTTTGTCTTCATAACTGGTTCCCAACCTCTGTGGCTTGTGACCTTTTATAGCCAGGCAGTGCTTCAAGCAAAGAATCCCATTCTCAGATCATTTCATAGAAGAAGAAGAAGAAGACGAAGACGAAGAAGAAGACGAAGAAGAAGACGAAGACGAAGACGAAGAAGAAGACGAAGAAGAAGAAGAAGAAAATCCCTCCAAGTAAGATGCAAAGATTTAGTTACAAAAATAAACATAAGTTTGGGTAAAACATTTCTTTTTCCAATAACACATTATTTTATGGGTTTGGTTTGCTGTATGTGATTAATTAAAGGTAAAATAATACTGTATAGAGACATTGGTTGGTTCAATTGGCACACTTACAATAAGTAATTCCAACGAGTAGCTAGCATAATCTAGAGAGTCTAGTCAGTGCACAGTAGCTCAGCTGAACATTCATTTTCTTTACAGGCAAGCTCCCAATAAAACATATATGAATAATAAAGTTTCAAGTAATAAATAATGACTGAATATTTACTTGGGTTTTAATTCCCTTGGAAATGCAATTAACTAAATCCTAACCAAGATAACAGTCTCAGAACTTTGTCTCTATTTTTCCTATAATTAGTACCAAATTCCATAGTTTTTTCCAGTTCCTAATAAATTTTATTAGGAAATTGCGGACACATAAATCATGCAACTCGGGGATTCCTACTTTCAGATGGGGAGCCATTGCTTTTATCATATGAAGGTGTTTTGACATGCTGTCTGCTTCCGTTCACACAATGCTGAGTGTGGGGGAGTGTTTATCAGAGTGCACTGTATGTACAATATGTTGTTTATCGGCGTGTACGCCTGCATCCAGCACGTGTGTGTCTGCATCAGGGAGTCGAAGGAAGCCAAGAGTGAAGCAGTATACGTGTGCCCCTTACCTGCGCACTTCTTACAGACGACCACACCCAGATTGACAGACGCCCACTCCGGCTGCGGGGCGCGACAGTCGGCACAGCTCCTGTTGGCCTCGTTGAACCAGATCTTCTCTGCCACTTCATAGTCGGAGAGTGTCTCAGCGATCGATTCTTGGACTGCTTCAATCCACTCCTCCTTCTCCCGTTCTGACTCGGCCGTGAAGCTGCAACAATTGATTTTTTGCCCCCACCCCAACACATGCCTCACTGTTATTGATTTGATTTGAGAGAGCAATTAAACAGCATACTATAGCTTGGCAGGGTTACGGGAGGGGGTGCAGTATTTGGAGTAGTTTTCGGGGGGTTGCTGAGTGTGTATGTCTATGTGTGATTGCAATAGATTTGGTGAAACTGATATGGGAGTGGGAAGAGGGGGCGACGGGGCAGGTAAATCAATCTGTCTCACCTTGCACCACTAAAATCTGTAAAGTGCTAATGCAGGATATTTTTTCAGGATATTATTTCTAAATTAGACTCAGGAAAGTTGAGAAATGGTGATGGAAAAATTGGATTCTTAATGCATGAAGAGGTAGAAACCTGACTTATTTAACAATTATAGAGGTTACTCTGTGTTAGTTGAAATTCGGATGGAATTATTTTAAATACGAGGATGCATCTTCACGTGTGATGATCTTTTCTTTCTTCCAGCAGCTCTGCTGTCACAGCAATACTCTCCCTGTCTTCAGTCTTTGTCATGCATGTGTGTTCATGTAAAAAGCCAATGAGAAACCTAGTGACACGTACACTGTACATAACCAAGAAATCGACTTTCTCCAGGAGAAACCAGGCTTCCCCCTACCCCGATTACAGAGTTTCTCACATACATGAAATTCTAGAAATCAGGATATTGCAGAAAGCCAAATGTAAACCAGTTAATTAAGTGCATGTAAACAGTGAATATTAATATTAATATTTTAGATATCAGTTTGGTGTGGAGGAACTTGACCGGCCTGCACAGAGCCCTGATGAATGCTCTTGTGGCTGGATGGGAGCAAATCCCTGCAGCGTTCCCAGAAGAGTGGAGGCAGTTATGTTCAGGTGTACACATACTTTTGGCCATACAGTGTATATTGGACGAGCAGGTTTAAATCATATCAAATTGCCTAGATCTCATCTACTAATTAAACCAATGCAAACAGGGAGTTCAAACCAGAACACAGAATTGAAGATACCTAGCACCCTGACCAAGTCACTGGGTTTTGTTTTTTTTTTTTTTTAAAGGGGGGAAGACAGAGTTGGGAGGTAGGGAAAAATAAAAAATATAAAATGAACATGCACACCACACACACATACAGTAAATGCCTGGACTGTTAAAGCTCCCAAATTGAGCGTCTTTCAGGACAGTCGTTCACCTGTCTCTCAATCCGTCTATGTCTTACTCATTAGTTTTCCAGAATGAAGAGATCTTTTTGGAAACCACACACACACACACACACACAAGCACATGCAAGAATGATGGGATACGTCTATCACTGTCTAACGAGCACTTATAAAGATACCTCGCAGGGACAGGCTGCACAGGTTTATGACGGAGCGGATGGTGCCTGTATTTTGAAGAAGTTGCCGAATGTGCTGAGCAACTCAAAATTAGCTAAACGCCTGATAAGTGTGTGTAACAAGCAATCTGTGCGCATGTGTGAGCTTAAATGAGAGTGAGAATAAGAGAAGAAAGACAGACAGCAAGAGCGACAGAGATATAAAATTGAGAGAGAGAGAGAGAGAGAGAGAGAGAGAGAGAGAGAGAGAGAGAGAGAGAGAGAGAGAGAGAGAGAGAGAGAGTCCTAGCTTGACTGAAAGAAGCACTTAGAAAAGGAGAAATGGGACCAGTGGTCTCCATGGCAACCTGTGTAAAGTAAGATGGAAGATGAGGGGAAAGGAGACGACGGGGAGGGGAAGCTTTCGCCCGGAGCAGAGGATGTGCACCGGGCCAGCCTCGCCCAAGTAACCCAGCACAGATCGATAGGTTGATTGGGTTCAGCCGTTCTGTGCCCACCGGTCTCTGCCCAGGGCCCCGTCTAAAGAGATGACTGCTCACATCGTCTGCTGAACTACAACATGGCCTCCGAAACCACAGAGGAGCAAAGGGAGGCAGGAGGCAGGAGGCAGAGTATGTGGAGGTCCCCAAGCCGCAGAGTTTTAGATGTGAAGTGAAGGCTGGTCTCAGATGAGGCCGCAAAATAAACTACAGCTTTAAGGACGACAGGTGGTAAAGAGGAAAATATAAAATAAAGACATATAAAAGGAAACACCTAAGATTATATCAAAGAAGACTTCAAACAATTCCTCCAAACCACTAAAAAATTAACACAAATTTAAGAGGTGGAGTAGGAGTAAGCTAACAATAATTAAATCGTCTGATTATAAATTTAGTTATAACTAAGCCCTCAATATCATGTCTCATATGTTGCTGAAATATGTCAATCACCCTCTCCACCACAGGCTTCAGGCTTCCATCATCTCCTCCCCCGCCACAAACTACAATCACAGAGCTCTCATGTTATTCCACGCTGCTCCCATGTAATTATCTGGAAAGTTATATTAGTTATTAATTAAGCTGAAGTGCAATGAACTAATCTGTACATATTTTTAAGTCAAACAACTAAGTTACTACCCTTTATGTTACAGCAATTTTTTGTTGGTTTTAAAGGAATAGTTTGACATTTTGGAAAATGCGCATATTTGCTGTCTTGCCAAGAGTTAGACAAGGAGATCGATTCCACTCTTGTGTCTTTCCGTTAAATATAAGCCAAGAGATGGTTAGCTTAGCTTAGCGTAAAGAAACAAGGGCAAACAGCTAGCCTGGCTCTGTCTATTTAATGGACAGTGACTTCCTGGAACCTTGTTGTCACTGTGAGGTTGCCAGGCAACCACCAGAGACTCCAGGAAGTCACTGCTCCCAGCCAAGAAATAGTCCAGCACATAACCACCTGTAAAACCACAGCTTTTTTGTTTTTACACTTTGTTTTTTGTATGAATTAAACAAACAAGATATAAGGTGTTAATTAGTGAGTTTTAGAGGTGTTGTTGGGTGGACTTTGGACAGAGCCAGGCTAGATGTTTCCCCCTGTTTCCAGTCTTTATGCTAAGCTAAGCTAACTGTCTCCTGCAGCTTTTTATATTTAACCGATAGGCATGAGAGTGGTATCGTTCTTCTCATCTAACTCTTTGCAAGAAAACGAATCTATTCCATTAAAAAAAAAAAAAACACATCTAACATTCAACTGGCCTACATGACCTTCATGGTCTGCCCTTTACAATCAGCTTCAGGATTCCACATTCATCCAAGGACCAAGTATCAGTCCCCACTCATTAAAATGTATGCATGTAAAATGACAATTAAAATTGGGAAATCCAATTTTGATGTGCGGTAGCTTGACATACTTTTTAAAATTCTCAGTTATAGTGAGCATTAAATCTTGAGTTTAAACATTTACTCCCACTGGTGTCCCTTTATCCTATTTGCTGTTTAAGGCATTTACGCTCTGCTACTCTACATAGTACATGTAAGCAAGGAAACCTAATTCTTCTTCATGAATGATGAATGGGCATACAGCTCCTTTTGCATGCATGCATAATGTACATAATGGTAAGAGAGTCAAATATAAAGTGGCTTATATATATATATATTTATTTAAAACACTTAAATATTAAGAGCAGTAAATCAGTACAAGCAGAGCATCAATATTTCTTTCAAAATTCAGGTGACATGACAACTAGTCATTCCCAGTTGCATTTATTACTGAGAGAACGAAGCGCTTTGAAATGTGGATAATCAATAGGGCCTCTTTAATGACCTTGTTGTGAAATCAACAAATCACAGTCCACCATACCAAAAGAGTCCTATACACAGACCTTACACACAGGGTCAAATATATGTCTGAAAATGGGACTCCAATTTTGAATGCCAGTCACGGATACCTCTAAATAAATGTTGGCTTCACAGCTAAAAAAGATAAAAGATTTTTTTTTAGTTTGTCCAATCCAAAGTTAAAAAAGCAGGTACATCAATCATTATGACCAAAAATATACAAGATGTTAAGATGAGATGAAAACACTTTGATGGATTTATCTTTTTTTCCGTATCTGCCAGTTTTTCCTCAAACATTTGAACTAAAGTTGGATTAAGCCTCTAAAGCGGTGTTCAGGAAAGCATGAGAAGATAAAAAAAAGAATAGAGAAATAGTGTATTCAGTTACGTTGCATCCTCTGCTATTATAGTGCTGTAACTAGCCACTGGGCATAAATACAGCACTTTTTTCTTTTTTACATAAACAACTACAGTATTGAATGATCACAATTTTGTAAGATTTCACATTGAAGTGAACAAGCACTGATTCTTTATTGCTTTGTTTGATTTTTACTTTAAATTAAGGGTTTAACTTTGTCTGACCACCACACAACACTTGGCCAATGCCCTCACTTGCTACAGACAGCTGTGACTTGCAGCAGACTACACTGCGATCAACATTTTCTCTCAAATAACGAAATCATAAAGAGACTCAATGAGAAACCATTTGAAGAGTTTAAACAATCCTGAAGCAGCGTCTGACTTTTATTTTCAAATTTAGAGGGCCTAAAGCTATCAAAAGGAAGCTACAGGATAGATTAACATTTTTTCCAAGTCTGTCTTCGAACAATAAAATCAAAATGTCTACGTGTATGTATGTTGAAAGAGTTATTGGTCACAGTAATCATTCCTCCTGCCCATACTGGATATGGAGAGATCCCTTCCTAACAAAATTCCAAGATGGGATTTTTGTACTAAAAAGACTAAATACTGAAGATGCCCACTTGATCTGTATAACTCAGACTGCTGAAGCCTCATTGAGCTTCAGCTTCACAGACAGGAGCGACCAGAAATTCTTTCAATGTACACATGGGCACATGAGTAGTGCTGACTTGAAAAATGTTAACCTATCCATTAAAGTGTAATTTTATCCAAATTACAAACACTTACCCTAGTGATATCTACTGCGATATGGTAGTTTTGGGGGGTTTCCACTGCCACCTTGATACAATGGCACCAGATAAACAAAAAAACAAACCAGACAAATGTGGATTTTCTCCAATGTGCCCTTGCACTAGGCATTTATCTGCAGCTTTACTCCAGTAGAAGTGCTTTCTGATCACAAAGTTTTTCTTTTCTCCAAAGTTGAGTGTCTTTGCCTGGTAACATCCCGTCTCCTCTCCGCCTCATTGTCATTCTCTCTCCTCATAAAAGTCTGCTATTGCATCTACCACAGCGGGCTGAACGCTCTGTCCATTTAATGGCAGCAAAACAATGGAAAAGCCAAAGTGAGTCTCCACAGCTTAAAGTGATTAGATGAGTTTCTCACTAATCCCCACCTTGAGCAGGTAGGAGAACGCTCCCAGAGCTACCAATCGATTTGATCCACACACTCACACACACACACAACAAAACCCTTTCAGCAATCACCTCATCAAAACAATTCAGGAGACCTGAGCTCATTTTAATTCCACCTCTTTTTTGTTTCACACAAAATGGCAATTACGTCCAGCATATTAACGAAGCTGCCAAACGATGGGACCATTAAGTGAGCCGACACAAACAGATCGATTGGACATACGACCGACAGGTAGAGGAATGAGGGGGGAAAAAAAATCTTTACACAAAGCAACAGGCAAAAAAGGAAGGGGTAAAAAAAAGAAGAGAAAATAGTGAACAAGCGCACACAAACAAACAAGCCGTGCTTTGTCCAGGCAGCTGTGACGGTTCGGTTGTATTCTAAATGGGCTATTACAGCACAAACAAGCAGTGCGCTCATTGATTGTAGGCCCTCGGGGACTGGAGTCACCTGAAAGGCTTTGTGCCCTACAGAGGCAGAGATACATGCACAAAGCTCCCAGGGGAGATTTCATAAAAAACAATCCTGATCAGTAATTACTGATTTTTGTACAGGACCCTGTTCTCATGTAGCGTGTTTATTGCAATGACCAATAAGTCTGCGATGTGTGTGGTGAGAGACTGGACAGGAGAACACAAGAGTGCTACTAAAATGCTGTCGAACTTATGAGAAGATTGTCTTTGTCTCATTAGAGCCGAGTCTTAACTTTGTGACACGCCTGCTCATTAGTTTCACAACTTACATCTCAAAAGGAAAACACATACTACATTTTGTTTTGTAAAGGGGAAAAGTGTATAGATTTGTTTTTGAATAGTTTAAAATAACTAACTGTATTTCTAACTTTTATTTTTATCTTCCAGCAACAACTCAACCTCTCGTGAGATTTCAGAGTGAAACTTCTGTTTCTGGTTAATCAAAAAGGATCTTACTCTTTTAAAAAAATGTCTGTCTCTGTAGGGACCCTTTCCATAATGTTGTCAGACACTTAGAATAAGGAGCCAGTCAGCAGCAAAATCAAGCACTTTTAGTGGACGTTTTGCAGCCCGTTTTGCTGCTGAGGCGATCTACTGGATCAATTCCAAAACTTTTAAATCATTTAGATCCCAAAATATGTAAAAATAGGGCACAGGTTTAAAAATGCTGGAATTATCCTTTAAGACTCTATGACCATCAAATCTCAACAATTACTTTCATTCTTCTGTTGATATTTTGGTCTTTGTTGCTCGCTAGACCTTTGTTTTGTTTTTATATTTGCACATTTTACAGAAAAGAAGAGATTTAAAAAAAAGCATATAAGTTTAAAAGTTATTTTATTATTGTTATTTTAAAGCCTTGAAAACATTCTGGTTTGAATTAATCCTCCACCTCTCCAGGTAAGAAGAAAAAAAACATTAAAAAAGCCAATCTGATTGGACTATTTGAATATTCTCTCACCACAAGTACCCTAAACTCTTATCGCACTATGAGACTCTTAAACTCTTAAGACCTTACATGTATAAGTGCAGATTAAACAAAATGCTTGCCCTCGCAATTTAGCTGTGAATATGGATACTTTATGAGACTTGATTATTGAGATTATAACACAGTGTAGCAAGAGGCTTAGCATACGTGAAGGGCATTTCTTCAACTATATGGTTAAAATGAGGTGATAATGCAGTGAGATTTGTTTAAGGAAGGAATATGAATGAAGTCTTGACATTCTGCTGCTTCCTCCGGTAAGATTTTAAACAAATGTGGAGGTGTATTCCAGTGTCAACCTGTTGAATGTATCATTCTGAGGGGCCTGTATTCAAGGAGAGATTTCATTTACTTCACATTTGTCTTTAAGATGATAAAAAAGCAATAAGAAACAGAGTATCTGTTAAGGTAAGAGCTGTGAGATCAAACGGGAAGAGCGCACTTTTCTCATACATCTCACACGTTGTAGCATGAATAGCTCTTTGTTGTGGGAGAAGATGGGCAAGAAAAGAAACACTCAGATAAATATATACGTGCATGCACACTCCACACACAACCACATGCACACTCATCTGAGTCCAGACGTACCAGAAGTTCTTGAAGGGTGTGTTGATTTCAAAGCCCCTGCGGTCCACGTCTCTAATATTGGCAGCAGTCAGTTCCACTTCAGCGATAGCCAGGCCCGCTTTATAGTCCTGCGAAAACACAAACAGAGAGATGGAGATCTGTAGCCTTGTTTTTTCTCATAACCACAGTACTTAAAGAAAAAGTATCTTAGAAAACACGCTTGTTCACTATTTTGCTGAGAGTTCGATGAGAAGACCAATACTCATACCAAACTCTCATGTCTGTGCATTAAGTATGAAGTTAGAGCCAGGAGATAATTAGCCTAGCTTAGCATAATTAGCACATAACTCCATACAAAACTACAAACCTGTCTTTTACATGTCTGTTTGTGAATGGAATAAACGTGAATGAACTTTGGAGCTTTTTACAGCTTTTTAAGAGTAGAATCCAAGCACTTTTCAAGCACTTTCAAGGTAGGTACCTAAACCAAAAATTTCCAGACTCTCGAAGCCCTTCATCATAACATCTAAATTCTTACTATAAATACCAGGAGACAACAAACAAATATGACGACGGGGCGTTTCATTTAAAATATAAAATGTTTGGTTTACATGAGTGATTGTGCAGATGAAACACCAAAATCAGTGTATATTCAAATTCAAGTATATTCCTAACCTAACCGAACCCTGTAGCTGTTTCCCCCATGCTAAATTAAGCTAATTAGCATCCTTCTTTGTCTTTAATCAATTTCCCATTTTTAAAGCTGAAAGTATGTATGCAAATGTTAAAAAAATAAATCTAGAGACCATTCAAAACGCTCCAAAAAGAGAAAGTGTATAAAGGGCCCTGCAAATATTAGGGTCCCTTTACTTTTCTGCCAAATTAGAGACCCTCCCTAATAAGGTGGGATCAACAGGTTGCTTCATAAAGACTTGGTTCTCTCATGGGGCTTGCATGTCATTTGGTGTAATGAAAGCTAACAACCACTAAAGAAGACCTGCAATCACTGCAGGGACGTTTCTCAGCGTCAGCTGCCCTGCTTCCTGTGGACTGTTTTATTTTTCTAGGAAATGGTACTGGACATGTGAGAGAGGTCCGCTGAAAATAGTTTGTGACAGACCAATAACAGTCATCGCCTATTTCTCCTTCTCACCAGTGACGCACAAACCACGTCTGTGCTAGACGTGTGTGTGTGTTAAAGAGAGACAGAAAGAGTGTGTATACCTGCATGAAACAGCAAAACCCTTGTGAAAAGCAAAGGTGCATCTGGGGAATCCAAACAACCCAAGCTTTCAGCCTCGATGTATTCTGAGGCCCATTTCAGAAATAGGGGTTAGATGCAGAGGCACCGTTTTCATAAGCTCCACAATAACTCTGCGTCATACCGCGCCCCTCCCTTCCCCACTTCACCCTCAACACTCACAGCAGTTTAGACCATTTTCTATAGCCTTGAGCTCTGAGCATAAGACAGAAAAACAGACAAAAGAAGTGCACCTACACCCACACACATAGACATAGACACAACATCAAAATAGAGCAAAAAAAAAAAATACAGGCGCCTAGCATTACAATACAGAGAAATACACACTTTACTCCACAAACGTGAGTCAAAAGATGGGGGAGAGAAAGACAGCGAGAACACAAAGGAAGGGGAAGGAGGGAGAAAGTATAAGCGAAAGAAGGTCTTGGTAATCCTTACTGAGAGTGGGTGAGACGGGTGAGGGGTCAGCTGAGCAGTTGACAGAAAGAAAGTGTGTGTGTGTGTGTGTGTGTGTGTGTGTGTGTGTGTGTGTCTGAGAGCCAGAACAAAACAGGACCTGCGCCAATACTCCTCAACAGCGAATTACAAAATACCGCCTTAGCGAGGAGCGCTAAATGCTGCCATGCTGTGCCAGCTATAAAGCATGTGTGTTTTCTGCGCTAACTGTCCTTCACCAGCAAAAACAATTTACACTAATTACGCCAAACAAAGAGGAGAAAATGAATCGACACCATCTTTGTTGATAGGGCGCTTTTTGGGAATACATGGCCTAGTAGCAGCGCAAAGACGTGTGTGTGTGTGTGTGTGTGTGTTTATGTATGTGGGAGAGAGCGCTGCCATGTCTCTTGCTGAATTCTTCAGCTAATTAGCTACAAACTTTTCAGTGCAGCCAAATTTTGCAGATTGCAACACAAGGAGGAAGTCACTTAAATATTTGCATGCTGCAGGATTTCCAACCTGATCTTTCAGAATTGTGTGGGTTGGTTCAATTGGGGATAATGTTGTCAAAATCTTCATTTCACCATCATTAGCCCCAATTAGACTACTTCAGGCAAATTTAGAGGACGGTGGTGAAAAACTCAAGCAATTATTCTCCTTTCCGAACAGTTCTGCACAATGATAAGAGACATAGCGAGTGGAATAGAAACACAGCGACAGGCTAGTGTGGAAAACCCAGATCCTATGGAGCATTTTGAGTAATTAAGACAGGATGACATGAGAGATAGACAGAGAAAGAGTGAGTGAGTGAGACAAGTGAATTCGCTGTATGCCCAGGTCCTAATTTAGCTAAAAGTTTTGATGTGAGGGCCCAGAAGCAGCAGAAACGTGCCTCTCTATCCTATCAATTATAACAACGTGCAGTGATTGCTCTTTTAAATTCAGTATGTTCCAAGGTTTGAAGACGCATGACGTGATAATGAGAGTGCGGGGATGACAGAGTTCAAACCAAGCTAATTCAAAGCTCATTCTCGCTAACCATTCAGGAATCTCAATGCAACACACAGCGGTAATTCAAACACAGAAGGACAAATGGTTTACATGGATGAATGTAATATTGTCCTCTTGCACACTGGATGGATATATGGAGGAGGAAAGCGTCTGTACTGTACGTGCACATACATGCATGAGCAGTCCCGCCTGTCTGAATGTATGTGTGTGTGTCTGCGCTGAGAGGGCAAAGCAGTCACCTATACCTAATGACCCTCATCCCTCTCAGGCAGCCAATTAGAGCGCTGGGTGTTCGCGGCCGTCCAGCCCTTGCCACTCGTTACCTACCCAATATGTGCCGTGGCCTCGTGCCCTCTCCAATTAATTCACCAAGGATGGAGGGAAGGAGGGATGGGGAGAAGAAGGAAAGGCATTAGAGGTAAAAATAACTCACCCAATTACAACAGCCAAGGGGTAGGTGGCAATAATGGCTTGTATGGGGGAGAGGGGAAAAGGCCCAAAGGCGAATGTTCATACGCATGCGTGATTTTATGCACTTTGTGTCCACATACCATATTACATAAAGCATTTTAAAGAACTTCATCAACTCAAAGAGTAAAACAAATCAACTCAAATCAAGAAAACACACCAAATTCCCACTAAGTGTGAGAGAAAATGGATTTCTCTCAGACCTAAAATTAATAACCTTAACCTGGTAAGTGCTGAGCAAAGGCCCACTCTGAATATTCAAGCCATGCATCCAATTATAATTTCTTTCAAAGCTTTCCAACCTCTCACTGTGTGAGTCAGTCGCTCCACAGTGCCGAGCTGCTCTAAAAGAAGCCAGACAAGTAAAGGCACCCTCTACTTCTATCTCCAATTCCATGTCCACTCAACTGTTTAAGGTGCTCTAAAAGCATGCAGGCAAAGAAGACCGTCTCGCAGGTAGGTGGGTTTAAAAGAGCACACACACACACTCAATGAGGACAAAAGACTTTTGATTATTTTAAACATCAGAGAAAGAGACAGAGAGGCCAAGGACAGCGAGGAGTTATGGACGATGACAGAGGATCAAAAAGAGAAGCAGAAAAAGACAAATAATTCAGTTGAATATATGGAGACAAAAGAGAGAAACAGAAAGAGGCAAGTGATGAATGCACTTACCGTAAACCCGAACAAAAAGCAACTTCAGTTCAATATTTCAGGTAAAAACACAAATATATATTCTGAAAATATTTCTTACAGTCACATATTGAAGTAAGCCAGCCAGTAAAAGTCAGCGAGCTGGTCTGTCAGTCATTTGGTGGAAAATATTTCATACAACTTTACTGTGCATGTGGAGCACACTATAAAGACTTTATGAGTCTGTCTGCTGCTTCAGTGTGAGTTTGGCTGAGTTGGTAAAGAGTAGGTTTGGCAAAATAAAAAGGTGCTGAGGTTGAGTTTCTAATCCCAAAGGAGTCAATTTAGCGCCAACCTGGCTGGTCCAAGCAGGAATCACACGCTTGTTCAGATAAAACTTTGTAAATCCAATTTAGTATTTAAAGATGCACTTATCAATATTTTTTAGCCATGCTAGCAATGTGTCTCTAGGGGTTGCAGCGTCAGCTAGCTGGCCCACCACTTCAGTCCAGACTGAAATATCTCAACAACCTTTGGATGAATTGTCATTAAATTTTGTACAGCTCTTGATGGTCACCAGAGGATAAATCCTACTGACTTTGTTGATTCCCTGACTTTTCCTCTAGCTCCACCAGCAGATCAAATTTTGACTTTGTCCAATACTTTGTCCAAACACTAATCACATTCCCATCAGCCTCAGCTGTACTTAGTGATAATTAGCGAATGTTAGCATGCTAATACGCTAAGATGGTGGACATGGTTTGTATCGTACCTGCCAAACATCAGCATGTTAACATTGTCACTGTCAGCATGTTAGCATGCTGATGATAGCATTTAGCTCACTTATTTTAGCATTTAGCAGAACCTTGGTTCACTCTTACCGCTACAATCAGCATGGTTTCCAGCAGCAGACAGCCGTTTTTAGCACAAAAGCTACGATAAACTCCCTGTTCACTACATGCCTATCACCAAACGACCAAAGTTAGCAACTAGCTAATGAACAGAGCGGAGCATTTAGAAGCTAAAGAGCCACATGTTTTCCCCTGGAGACCAAAATAGACCTAAAGAGTGAATAATGCTCTTACATTCATCAGGTGAACAGAAACACAACTCCAAATGAATGCTAATGTTGCTCCGTGTCTTATGGATGTGTAAAAAGGCAACTGTTTGCTAATGCATTCACAATATCAACTTTAATATGTTGGTGGTGTGCTTACAACTTGTTGCGCTGCCCCTAAGTAGCAAAAAACATATATATATATACACAGTATATATCAATGCAGGTGTAAATATACAGTAGTATAGTAAGTATTTTAAATTAGCTGATTATCTTTTAGCTGTATCAGGTATGCGAAAGGAAACAAAACTCATTACAAGAGGCGAAACGAGACTCACTCTTGTGTCACAAATTCTACAAAACGGCCTTGCAGTCTTGGGATGATGTTAATTGTTACAAAGAAGATCTTGGAAGGGCAAATGAGAAAGAGATTTAATTAAAACAGAGATTAATTAAATCTTCAGTCTCGCTGTTATTGTATACTCAGAGTACCTTTCCCACCAGAGAAGGCTCTACAGTATGTGTAACTTTTACTAAGTAGGAATTACAGCTAGAGAAAAAGATATCTGGCAAGCATTTTTGTTTCAACCAAGATTTCACTGGCATAACTGAGTTTGAATAAGCTAGTAGGAAGCTAAAATACATATAAGATGACAGGAAGAAGTATGATCACCCAACGATCAATCAATCCAGCTACCAGGGTGAACACAAACCAGAGAACACGTGTGATGTATGAGATAAGACATGAAACAAGTTACTCTGGTTGTACCAATCTGCCTATGCAGCCCATGACAGAGAGATTATTCTCAGAGTAAACCTGTGTGTGTGTGTGTGTGCGTGCGTGACACACTTTGCGCACTGTCTGACTTTCTTTACCTTGGTGTTTAAATGACCTTAAACACAGCTTCATCACAGGGCTTACGGTCCGTGAGAAATGGGTTAGGGGTGGTGAAGGAGGAGCTGGGAGGATGATGTTTCCAATAGCTCGTTCATCATGTTAGATTAAATACTCCACTCCACTGAACTTGAACGGGGCAACGGTCTACCTCCCTCCCTGCGCTCTCGCTCTCCATCACTCTCTCCTTTTTCTTACAAACCACCAACGCTCGTTTCTCACTCATGCGACCTCTGCACCGAAACGCTCCCTCCATCCCTTTCACTTCATCTTTCCACTTCTATCTCTTTGTTTCCGCCTCTTATTCTCTTGCCTTTAATTTGCCGTCTCCCCTCCCTCCCCGCAAAATGCACTGCTGCTGCTGCTGCTGCTGCATTTATGCCGGGGATTTAGCTTGTAAGCTGAAATAATACAATTAATTTGCTCTCTCTCTCTGTCTCGGATTCTCTCTTTCCCTCCGTTTCTCCTGCTGTCTCAGATCAAGGAAGTGGAAATGTGCTGACATGGAGTGATACCCAAAAGAGAATTCTAACAAAGATGTTTGTTCACGCTAATGAAGAAAATAATGAAAGGCAAACAACAAAACTAAAAGAGCGAGCGAAATGAAATGAGAGCCAAGGAGGGATGGAAATGAGTTGAATGTGTGTAGCATTATCAAATATGCACACAAATACGTGTGAGGCACTTTAAGAAATAGTATCACTGCGTATGAGGTATCTTTCCATCTCAGATAGGATATCTTTCTGCCGGAACAGGAGTAGGCAGAGAACAGAGTCCCTGTACGTGAGAAGCGACTATCAGGGCTTAATTGGACTCAGATCAAATAACAAAGACCCAAGAGAAACTATGACTAAGAGAAAACTTATCTCTTCTTTATTCTGCAGTGAAGAGCAGATGTGAGTTATCACAAAGGTTGTATTAGTCAGTAAGAATATATTCCAGGCTACTTAAAAGGACTCTTCTGACTTTTTGGGCCCTTTGGTGAAGTGTCAACAAGAAATTATCTCTGAAACTAATACAAAGCCCTATAAGTAAGAGAGTAAGAGAGTAAGTAAGAGCTGATTTGTTTGTTACTAAAGATCGTCCCATTTCCATAATAAGCTAATAAGGTTTTGTTCTTTGTTCATTTTTTGCCCACATCCTTTCCTGATTGCTCTGCACTGGACATAGTTGTACTTGTACGTGTCTGGTCTACAAAGTTGCAAAAGTAAGTTGGCTACACCCAGTCATTCCTGTGCGCCATCATGTGCTTGTACCCACCAAAAACAATAAATAAATAAAAATCCAGTGCAATATATCTCAGTGAACCCAGACGTATTTCACATGTATATATTTACTTTTTGCATTACACATTCATGAACATCTCTATATCTTTCATGAACATCTCCATCTCTACCTCATCTGCTTCAAATAGGATGTGATTATTATCTTCCATTTTCAAACAGGAAGCTGTCATCCTGTAGAGAGGAAGTCCCGGCGGTGTTGGAAGTACCTGTTCTGTTTTGCAGAGCCTGACTTTACTCCCCGCCAGGGACACCAGCACTCTGCCTTTGTAACCACGGAGCTCCAGCAAGCCTCGTCTGTTTGTGGAGGAGGGGTAGGGGAGGCTGTCTGAGCGCTTCTGGGAGCCGCAGGCGGGGGGGCGCGTGGCCGTCTGAAGAGTTTCCATCCACTCCTGGCGCTCCCCTGTGGACACGTGCGTGAGTGAGAGACAGAAACAGAGAAGATGTGGATGCAAGTGTGAGTGTGTGAGAGTGAAAGCAATAGAGAAAGAAATCAAGAAAGGCCATAAAGAGAACTAGACAAAGAGAGATCAGGGCATCTTAAAGTCTTTGAATCATATTGTTAATTCATCATTTTTGCTTCCCTTCAGCGAGTTACACCGGCTTGTTAGCTGCTAAACCTCTATTGCATACTGATACAGAAAATGCCAGTCTAAAAGAAAAATAATTGAAACACAGGATGAGCTACGATTGGTGAAAATTAACTTAGCCCCTGGAAAAAGAATATCCTGCAAAGCTGACAAGTGCAAAGTCTAGCACCAGAGATATAGATAGCTGCTACTCTGAGATTTGCAAGCCTCGAGCAAGATGTGGCTGGGGTAATTTGAGTCAAACACACCACCTAATTAAAATATATAATTAAAATTCAAAATTTAAGAACTTTGTAGATTTTGGGAGAGGTAAAGTGTGCACACAAGAGCAATTAAAAGGATAGCAGGGGGAGTCTTGAAAAAACCTGTGGACAGCAGAGGAAATTAAACTGCTTTTGTCCTGATATATGCTTTGTAATATATACTGCTGTCCCAAAATAAAGAATTAAAAAAAAAATGTATATATATATATATATATATATATATATATATATATATATATATATAAAAATTACAGCTTCTAATGAGACGCAGCGACAGATATGCAGTTGATGACAACATACAGGCTAACAGGCTGAGGCTAATGTCGCAAGCAAAAAGTCAACACCCTCACCAGTTGGTGATCCATGTAAAGGACATAAGAAACAGTATTGTTCTTGTAGAGCTAATCAGTCCTAGTATTATAAGTATGATTAGGAAAAATGTGAAATCAAACTGTTATTTCGTTCTCATATAACCCTGTTTGGCTGCCAAGCTAACATACCGTATTTATTTTCAAACCGTACATTACAAGAGAAAAGGCTTTTCTGATGAAAACTAACCAATGTGGAAGACTAACTTTATTAAGGGTAGAGAATTGGCTAGAGTTGCTGGAGTGTAAACCTCAAACCCAATAGAGCAGGACAGAGCTGCTAACATTACCCCTAAACTCTGATAGCATCTAGCACCGGCTACTAAACAGTGGGGAAATACTACACAGTGGATGTGCTAGTTGTGAACTAGACTTTTTTTTTTTAAACTCGTAACCTGCAACCCCATAAACTAATATAGGTAGTTTAAAGATATGTGAACTCTTAGCCTTGGAAGTAATGCTAAGTTACCACTGTAGGTAGTAAGCTAGTTAGCCGGACATGCTAACATTTACAGCTTACGTTAAAGCAGATTAAGACAGTGTTTAATCCATTCCTTACACTTTTGTTGGTTTTGGAAAGACTATAAAAAGCCACCACCATCCAAACTTTTTATAAACAAAGATTTGCTACTACAGCCCCAGGCATACGGAGAAATCCAAAGCTTGACCGGCCTGCGGTGCCTAGTTACAGTTGCTAAGATATGATTGGACAATCTCTGTTCAGGGGAGCGTCCTATAACTGGCACTTCAGATGTGTGGTGTCTTCAAAAATGATTTGTCCTTCAACAGGACACTGAATCTCTAACTTGTTGTAAATCACCCTGGATTACCGCACAGCTAAATGGCTCAAGTGTAGCGCAATGCATCATGTTCCATCCAGGGTTTACATTCAAACGATGTATACTCAAAAGGCCTCTCAGATATCTTCCTCTACAACTTTTCAAACGCACATAAAAGAAGACATGAAACCGGCGCTGTAAAGCCCATTCCCCTACCGCCCAAGACATTGTGCTATCAAAGCCAGCAAAGTGGAAACACAAGAGATACCAAAGGATTGTAAACACACACACACCACATCACATCACAGGTCCAAAGCAGCACCCACTGTGGTAACTGTTCAATACAAGACAGAAAAAGACTAAGAAAAGGAAATCAAAAAACTCTGTAATCTGATATGAAAACTAAGCTACCAGTTGGGATGGACCTGCAGATTTGAGCAAAGGCCACAACCCACCCCGTTTTCTAAAAAAATCATAAGGGAACAAAGTTTTTAAAAAGTAAACGCACATCAATTCAAACCGGTGCGGCTATCAACTCATCATCCAAAAACAAAAAAACAATACTCTGACAGAATGACACTTTTCTGAAATACGCAAAGTGACAAAGTGATGCTCTCAGAACAACAGCGAACATAAGTGTGGTCAGACGGGGGGGCATCACACCCCCTTTTTCAGGAAATGTATTTTTGGATACCCATAAATTGAGCAAACAACAGGATGGAGGATCTCGCGAATGTTCCCCCAAACAGATGACTTGATGTCTGTATTTCCAAATGGTTCTCGTGTGTTTTATTAAAAAAGGTTCAGGGTACAGAGATAAAATCAAACTTCCCTTGGTGTAATCACTTCTCAGTTTGATTTTATTATCCATTATTAAGCTTATTATGGTCCAAAAGATACACAAACCATGTCACTGAAATCAATTCTACTATACGCTGTGTAGGCTAAGGAAGCATAAGGAAATGTTTGTGGGAGGTTAACAAATTATACTGTTGAAGCATGCCAATTTAAGCATAGAGAGAATAATTGTTTTGTGATACTTTATTGATCTCCACAATGGAAAAAATGTGTCTTTTTACTTTCTTCCCACAGCTCATCTATAGAGCAAAAAGGCCTGGGGCTGGCAGGGACTCAGTGTCTTGCTCAAAGCACCTCAGAGTGATGCAACAAAGAACTCCATGTCCTGGACTGGTGGAAAAAAAGGGGATTCATTTGACATCTCATTATGACTAAAATGAATATTTAGCTCATAGCCTACAACAGTTAATATAAGTCACATTTTGCACACTGCTGATCACCTGTGTCTATCTTGGACTGCCGAAATAACTGGGAGTAAATATGACATCCTTCCCCTGCTTCCTGCAATGCTCCTTTCCTTGTATCCTTTTAAGCAAGCATCAATCATAGCTGCCACCACGGCGTGATCCTGATAGAGTAAATTGTGTTTGCACCAAGTTGGAGGTCAGCGTCACATCCTGGGGAAAAAAAAAAAAACTACACTACACTACACTACAAAACATGCGCAAAATTAGGACCGAAACACAGCGATGGCCTTGGACATTCTTAGACATTCTTAGGGCACTGAAATGTTTGATTTACCATTTTGAGTATAAAGTATAAAGTTTGCTATGATTACTTGTCTGGTTTATAAGTATTATTAAGTATTTTTCTACACAATATCAGCTGCAGATGCTTGTGGTGGTGGTTAGGAGGGCATTCTCAGTGACATGTCAATCATTTTGTGGCCACTGTCAACCTGACATTGACCTTAATTAGCCTTCTCGACTGTGACTTTCTGACCTCCCGCAGACTTGTGCCCGTTTCTGACCACCAACATTTCTCCTCTCCAAGTATCCTACTCCTACACACACTACCCCGCTGAGCTCCCAAATACTGTATCCGCTGCCTGGCCCCAAACTCAGCTCTGGTCTGTCTACCCCCCAGATTATTATGAATTTACAAAGAGCTGGTATCAATAATGAATGGCTCACTCAATTATCGACTGCTCTTTACATCACTAGGCTTTACTGTTCCGTTCCCACCCTGCTTTCTGAGTTCCATTACCTGTCCTGAGCTCACTTATTTGCCTGTTCATTTATTCAGGGCCTTCCTCACTCCCTCCACTCTCCTCTTTCGCCCGAGCTGTCAATCTGAGCGCGAGAGGGAGGGCTGGAGCGAGGCAGGAGGTGGGAGGATTGAGAGAAAGTTGAGAGAAGCAGTGAGACAGTGGCATGCCCATACGGCTGCGTGTTAGCGTATGTGCATCTGACTTGTGTGCCTGAATGTGTCTTGCATATGTATATATGAGTATATGTTTTGGTTTGTTTGTGCACACACAGTCTCGCACGGTCTAGCGCGCTTGCCAAAATTATTTTCACTCAGTGTGCAAACATGTCCTCACCTCTGCATGCATATAAAAAGAATGCACAGCTACTCTCCTCCACCAAAACCCTGACAGCCACATCTAGCTTCATCGCCTGTTAAGGGATGTATGTATAGCCATGCGTTTGAAAGAGTATTCCACTTTACGTGGAGAGAGACGAGGAGAGAGGCAGATAATCCTCATTGAAAGTGGATGAGATGAGAGCCAGGTCCACTCAGCACTCGACAGAGATCTTAGAAGGCGCCCACGCAGTCTCCATCAACAGGAATAAAAAAAAAAGAAAAAAAATACACAAAGCAGAGGGACTGTGGCCATTTGCTTTGTTTTCTCTCATTTCAATCCTCTCACCCCGACATACCTGTAGAGCAAAGAATTAAACGTTTAAAATACTCTTCAATGTTTAATCTACGGTATGTTCGTCATATATTACTGTATTTTATAGAACTGGATGAGTTTTATCTATTTTATCTTAATATTATCAGCCAGTTTTAGCTTACCATAGATACACTTGTATCTGCATATATGTCAGTTAATAAATAACAAGAAACTGCAGTACAGAAATCCCAAAGATACTGTATCTTTGAGGTAATTTAGATTTTCACTGTTTGTTCAACAGAGGGCACTGACATGTTTAGATTTCAACTGTAAAATGTCCCGTACATACAATCTTTAATAATCAAATTTACAGGAACCTTAAATTAAAAATGTGTATGTTAACGTATTTTGAGGCCTCAAGAAATCCAGCATTATTAGTCAGGATCTACTGAAACCTAAATCAAAATATAGGCTATGTCATGTATTTGTGCCGCTTATGTCACTTATCAAGGAGAACTTTGCTAGTCTGACATAGTGGACCTCGACTCAGCCGTCTCATTGCTTGGTAATGTATGCTCAACACTAGCTAAGAAGCTAATGTTAAAACAAAACCAATGTGTAAATAGGTATGCCCGTGTTGTGCTTACAGGTTGTTGTGGCCAAAAAAATCAATTAATGTAGGTTTAAAGAAAGAGGGAAGACCAGCTGCTGGGTAGCAAAATGTGAAATAATACAAAGTGAAGTATGTACTAGTTTATACAACTTTACTCCCACTCTATGTCCTCCTGAGTTTATATTTCTGCAATCGTTCTCCCTCTGGCCTGTTCCCAACCATTTTGTTGTTCTCGCTACTTATTCTCTACATCTCTCTCTAACTCTCTTTCCTGTCATCTCAAACAAAACCAACATGTGTTACGAGCAGACTTGTGGAAAGGCAATTGCCAAAGCATCAGAATACAAATCATCAACATTTTTTTTACACCATAAATCCCATCTTGTCTCTTGCAGCGTATTTGTCTGCATCCTCTCCACACCTCTCCTTCTTGTCCTGACCATTTTCCGTCACTCTCCGCCGTGTCTCTTCCTGCCAAACTCTCGCTTTCTTCTCCCCCATTGCTGCCAGTACTCTCCGCATCACTCCCTCCCTCTCTTTTCTTCTCTCCCACTCTCCACCCTGCCTGCCTTCCTTCCTCCTTCCATCTCCCCTCTCTCAAGCTGACAGTACCTGAGGGAAGAGGCCACCTGCGGACCAAGTGGAGAATCAGCCGACAGCTGTGTGCACACTCTCTCCGGTGGCCTTCAATTATTCACTCACTTCTCCCTCCTCCTTTTCCCTCTCTCCATCTTCGCTCTGCCCTTTTCATCTCTCCCTGCCGTCTCTGCCTTTACCTCTCTGTTGCTTCTTCACACCGAGATTGCGTGTCTGCCTCTCTCCATCCCTGTTATTCCCTCGTTTAAGCCCTTCTTTCCCTCGTTTCTCCTATCCCCTTCTTCTAATGTCCCTCCTGGATGCCTCTCACACACTTCTCCGACCATCACTCCACCATTTTCTCCCCCCTCTCTCCCCAACTGCATCAGCCCAGCAGCTCCTTACCTCCACTTCACTAACCTACTCCTTCTTTCCCTCTGTCTCCTCATGTCTCCCTCTTTCTCATGTGTTTCCCCCAAGATTGATGACTCTCCGCCACAAGGCGAGTGGGCCTGTTTAAAGATGCATGAGGTGATGAGGCCAACTTTTCTCCTCCTTCTCTCTCTCCATCTCTCCTCCCCACCCTTTCTTCTGACAGCAGCAGCCACCTCTGCGAGAGACTTCCCACCGATCCCAGGCGGTCACAGGCCACCTCCAAAAATCCTCCCCTCCCAGCTCTTGTCAGGACAGCTGAGTGCGACGTATGACGATCAGCTCGCAGACAGTGTGATAAATGACGCCGCTGAGGACCCGCGACTCATAAACGGACCAAAAAAAGCTGGCAGTCATCGATATGACGATGCACTGAATGGACAGGGAGGGGAGGGAGGATCGCTCAGTGCTCAGTGTGGTGAAAATAGATGAAAAAAGTTTATAGGGAAAGTTGTTGGCTATGTTGCTTTTTTATAAACCAGAGGTGATGCAAATTTGTATGAAAAGGATGTTTTTTAACTGATAAACAGTGGTGGAAGAAGTACTCACATCCAGTACTCAAGTAAAAGTACCAATGCTACAATGTAACTATAAATACTTTGTTACAAGTAGAAGTTCTGCATCTAAAATCCTACTTAAGTAAGAGTATTAACAACAAAATGTCCTTAATGTATCAAACGTAAAAGCACTCTGCAGAAGAATGTCCCCTGTGACTGATACATCATTATATCTGACATTAATAGATTGTTAACACTGATGCATCAATGTGTAAGCAGCATTTTATTGGTGTAGCTGCTCGAGCTGGAGCTAGTTTTAACTTCTTAATTTGCAGTACAGGTAGTTTAGTCCAGTGGTTCCCAACCTAGAGGTCGGGCCTCTACAACAAAGGGTCACAAGATGAAAGGTCATGAGATGGAAAGACAAATGTAAGCTGCAAAGTAACTAGTAACTACAGCTGTTGAATAAATGTAGTGGAGTGGAGATATATTATTTCCCTTTGAAATGTGTAAAGTAGCATAAAATGGAAATACTCAAGTAAAGTACCTCAGAATTGTACTTAAGTACAGTACTTGAGTAACTAAGTACTTAGCAAGTAAATGTACTTTGTTATTTTCCACCACTAGGATAATAACAGATAAATATAATTCCTCCACCAGTCTTAAGCAGAAGTGGTTTATGACCAACACACAAGCGTGACATAAGGCCTTCATTCAGTGTATGAATGAGATGATTAAATGTTACGTAGATGTATGCATTGTGTTTGCTGTTAACTGTTGAGATTATAGGTTTTCCTCTATTTAGTGTCTAAAACAATGTAGAAGAATCACGTACAGTAGTGAAAGGTGTAGTTACGAGTACTTGAAAGTGCTGCTGACCAAACAAACATGTAGTAGAAAAGACTTTTACTGTTGCATATTCTAAAAGCAGCTCCATAAAAGAATAACTTTTTCCACACATTGCAACATCTGTATAAAATGCACCAAAGTCCAAGCTTTTCAACCAAGATGTCAACCGAGCTTGTTTCAAATACATCTACTGCTGTCTAGCATGGCTGTCTCTGACTGAAACGGTGGTGCAAACACTCAATACTGCTGTAATTGATTTATTTTTTGGCAGCTTTGGGGCAGCGAACAAAAAGCTATAAAAACCCAACACTGACATATTATCATTTTGTAAAGTTTTTGTAAAATTTCTAACAGAACATTGAGCAATAAACGACCAGCTGAACTTATCAAGAGCGATGACCAGATGCTCAATATCAATGAATAGGTCAAATATTGATAATTCTATTCCTAGCTCAACAGATGTCAATAACTTGCACTGAGGTCTCAATGATATGGTCGATAAAGATCTTTGTACCATGTTCTCAAATATGCAGAACTCAGTTTCCCTGCTCTCACTTGTCCACATGAATCAAAGGGCGGCCAGCATCTGACCCCAGAAATGGACCCTCGATTAGTGAATGAGCAGTTTGACCTGAGCTGCCTAATAGTCTGCCATCAAGCAGGCAGGAGGTAAGAAGCGGAAAGTGTCTCTTTCCCCTCTCATTAAGGCCAACACAGACAAAGCTACCAGCTGAAAGACGGTAAGACGAGACAACTCTTACTGCGTTTTGTCTGACAGAGGGATGAAGAGAGGAAGGAGGAATGAGACTATTAAAGGACAGTTCCTGGGAGATTTGAGAATTTGTTCGTTTTTTTAACACGTCCTTTTTCCCCTTTAGCTTGACTTAATAACACAGGTTCAGACAGGGACACGGAGCCATTACTGCCACCAAGATCTCCCGAAGCACCACTGTACACACCCATCCCTCTGCTTCCCAGACTGGAAGCAACAACTAGCCTGCTCTTCTCAAGCTGCCTTATTTACACAGTGTGTGTTGGGTTTTTTTAATGACTACATGAACAGATACAACAGAAAACAAGAATTTGTGATTTTAGGGCATTGGCAGTTTTAAATCTGTTATGTACATGCTGAACAAACAAGCTATAAATGTACTATAGCATGTCCTGAATCCAGCTCTGTATTTAACGCGCAACATTAGATTAAACAGAGATCGTAACAGAGATTGAAACAAACAAGATATAACGTGTTAATAAGTAGAGCTAGGCTAGCTGTTTCCCCATTTCCAGTCTTAATGCTAAACCAGGCAAACCGGCTGCTAGCAGTAGCTTCATATTTACCATACAGACATGAGAGTGGTACCAATCAAGAGGAAAGAAAGCAAATGCGTATATTTCCCATAATGCCAGTTGTTCGTTAGCTAACACTTGCACGTAAATCTCCCTAAAACCACAAACTTTAAAAATACAACATGTTAATTAGTGTTAGAGCGTTTCAGTTTACCTCCAATTTTTATGCTAAGCTAGGTTAAACACCCCAACTCTGTACACAGAAATGAGATTGATCTTCTCATAACACGCACGGAAAGAAAGGAAATTTCCCAAAACGTAGACCTGTTTCTCTACATATGGGTACCTTGCAAAATGACTCTAAATGATGTAAAACCTCCAATCACGCTGAAAAATGTCCTTTAAGAGGGAAAGAAATGGCAGAGAGAAAAGTGCACGTCAAAAAAAAAAGAGAGACAAAAAGAGAGACAGAGGTGAGACAGAAGATTACCACAGAGGCATTTAGAGAGAATGAGGTAAAAATGAGAGAAACGAGAACGAGACAAACAGAAAGGCCAGACAGGGAATCAGACAGTCAGAGCGACAGAGAGAACAGGAAGCAAAATGCAGAACAAAAAATAGTAAAGGATGCACTTGTTGTACCTTCTCTTTCAGCCCGGAATATGAAGGTCCGAAGGGAGGTGACTACCTCAAACTTGTTGTCACCCAGTCCTCGCACCTGCCTGATAGCAGTGGCCAGGATCATACCTTTGGAGTACATCTCCTAAACAGAGAGACATATAAACAGATGAAGAGCGCTGCCAAAACACACTAAATTGGTGTATAAACACAAGCAGACACATGCACAGCTCCATGCATGCTAATAATGTTATTGAATTGTTGCTTATTCCTTTTATCTGCATTTGTAGACCCGCAATTACTGTGTTCCAGCGCATTGTTTGCATCAATAGATGTGTAATTCGGAGCTGTATTACCGTCGGCATTCAATTTGAAACGCCACTGACAGACATCCTCATCAAGCGAGAACCATAACCCATCAATACAGCGTCAAATTTATTTGCAGAAATAGCTTCCCTCTTCCCTTTCAAGCAATAACTTTGATAAATGGCACAGAGCTCTTGGGCGAGAAGCATTTAAAGCTGCCGCAGGAATACAAACAGAAAACTCATACTATATGTTTTCATATGAGCTGCATACTGTTAAGCAAGCCGGGACAAATTTGCATCTGTGCTATCTTTGACATCAACACAAATAACTCAAATTATAGACCTGAAATATGTGTGGAGATGCAGGAAACATTGAAAACATTGCATTAAAGAAGAAAAAACACAAGAATAACACATAGAGCACTGTCATTTGGGTGTTAGGAGACATCATAAAACAAATCTACAAGCTGAAAACAAACTTCTCAAATATTTAAAAAGAGATAGGCACGCTGGCACGGGGGATTTGGGTAAAGCACAGGAAGTGCTTGTTGGGTAAAGTGGGATTGGGCTGTGTGTGTACTGTTTCATTACCCACATGTTTTCCCCCAGCAGCTCTAGTGGAGGCATCCAAATAAGGAGGATGTTGCACTGGAGGCTTCATGACCCTCTTTACAGACTCCCTTGACAATGGCAATTAAAGTACTGGGTCATTGTCAATATGAAAAGGAGACAGAAGGGGCACACACACACAAAAAAAAAAAAAGAAATCACACGTCAATATTATCACTTCTAAAGAAGCAAGGACAGAATGGTACCACCATCGAATCAGTATTCAAACCGTGATGTGGCGAGTCTAACAGAGAAATGCCCTTAAAGTAGTTGGAAAAAGCTAAGAACATCTCAGATTGTAATGTTCTTGCAATAGAGTGAACTGGAGGACAGTACATTATGCTTCTGTAGCGGCGTGAAATTCACTGGGTTATAAAAAAAGGGGGGGGAAAAAGGGGTCGTTGCAGACATTGCATTATTCATGTCGATAATGTCATTATCATTGCAAAGTATGAAAAAAGAAAAAACAGACATTTCTGTTTTTTTTCTCTCCGTCGCTCTTCAACGGGCTTGACCTGAATTTTGATTGTCTGCAGTCCTGTGCTCAATATAATGGCTTGTGGTAATACTGTAAGTTTGCTCTACTGTACTAAACCATCACATCCTGAAAAAAGACAGAGTGTGAAGTAAGCGAGGAAAGATGAATTGAGCAAAAAAAGGAAGTGAACTTCTGACTCCCTCTCGCCATTCTTAATTAAGCCGATGACCTTGCCATCCACAAAAGCCTATTTCTAGAGACCATACGGCCAAAAATACAGCAGCCGGCACAGTCAGTTAGGGAGAGCGGGGGCGGCAGGGAGGGAGGGATGGATGGATGGAGGGAGCATGAAATTCAAAAAAAAAAAAAAGAAAGAAATTAGGATTGTGTGAAAGGCCAAGGAGAGGGCTGAGAGGAAGAAAATGGAAAGAGATACAATCGAGAAAAAGATTAAAACAAAAAGGAAGAGGAAACAGTGGAATTCCATAATGATAAAGAGGAGAAAGCAGCAAGAGAAGAGGGAGAGGAGGGGAAAAAAAGGAGGCGTGTGGGAAAGATAGACATCATGTAGAAATGAAGATGCCTAAGAGGGTCAGGGAGGGGTCCTTCTCATATTAAAGCAGGATGTTAACAATGGCAAGAAGTGGCTCAACCTAATTACTGACAGCCAGCCTTGTGCATTTCTCTCCCCGGGAGTTTCACACCAATATCTCCCTCTTTCTCTCTCTCTAAATTTAGACAGAAGTTAAAGGAAGGTGAGGAAAGGAGAAACTAAGTCTGTGTGTGTGTGTGTGTGTGTGTGTGTGTGTGTGTGGATGAATTAGCTTGGTGGCTGTGTGCTGATAATTATATCCCAAGTATGGGTTAACGGTAATTAATTGTTTTAATTCTACTTTTGGGGTCATGAAGGACAGAGTTGTGCATCTGTAAATACTCTGACGGCAGAGTCAGCGGAGACGCGATGAAAAGAAGCGGTCAGCGTTGAGGCGGGCGGATTCAGACAAAAACGCCACACATTGCAGCCGCCCACACACACACACACACACGTAATGTTTATAGACTAATCTCAAGAGGATGGACTGCCAAGGATGCAATGAGGCCTAACTATCTCTTCTTTCTCCAATAACAGACACACCTGACTCACCTCCCTCTGCCAAAGATCTCCTCCACACTCATTTCCCCTCACTCCAACCTCCCTCCCGCTCTCCAACTCCCTCACTCCCACGTCCTCTCATTCTACCCGTGCCCATATCACTACCTCTCATCCTACCCTCTCAACATTTGTCAACCTATGTCATTTTGCCGGGCGGTTGTTATTTCTTATGGAGTTTTTTGTGGAACTGCCTATCCTGCGTGGATAACTATGTCTCTTTTCTTTTCAAAAACAACCCCGGTAAACTTCAGGAAACAATTAAGGCAGAGCAATGGAGCTAAAGCCTACAATAATGGAGGCACCGTATAGGGAGGAGGGTAAAGAGGGTGCAAAGAGTTTTACCACCAGCATGGAGTTAAGGTTCTGGCATCTCCACAGCAGCGCAGTTTCAATGGAGGCATGAGGACACCAACTGGTTGTAGCAGAAAACTGCACCTTTGAGAAAAATGCTTGTGGGCAACAATGAATCCTTACTCAGTGTTTCACCAATCCTTAAGGATTTTAAGCATGTTGCTTCAGTCATTTCAAACCTGTGTCAATGTGTTTTTTTTTTACACATCTGAGACCAAATAATTTAAGTCTAATAATCACATATTGAAGCCTGGTACAGGCTTTTGGTTTCACTTCTCAAGTCAAGTCTTTGGGGAGTATGGCTTGAAGTCTGGCTCAAGTCCAAGTATCAGGTTTAGGGTTGTGCTTAAACCTGCACTACTTGATTTTCTGGGAGCCAGTGCTGTAAACACAACACTAACATATTAGCGCCTTATAAAGCTGATACGGTGAAAATGTTAGCAAACAGTTTATTTACACATCTAGCAGACACGGAGCAACATTGGCATTCATTTGAAGTCATGTTTGTGTTCACCTGATGAATGTAAGTCTAACATTTATTCTCCTTTTAGCTCTGTTTTGCGGCTCACCAACTCCTGAGGAAAATATCGGGCTCTTTAGCTGCCAATTGCTCTACTACGTTGGCTAGTCGCTACATTTTTCAGCCAATTGGTGCTGGGCAGGTAGCATACTGTGGATTTGTTTTTTTAGCTTTTTTTTACTGATGAGAGCGGTGAGAGTGAATCAAAACAGTAAAGTTTTAGGCCAGAAAACCAAAACAATGAGCTGAAAGAAGCTAACAAAACCTCGGTAGATCTGAGGGGAACTGCAGAGTCGGGTGATGATTCTCTGTGTGTTTGCCACTACAAGTGCCATCTTTCACTTTACACATAGTCATTTAATACTTTGTTAATATAAAAATATTGATTAGTGCAGCTTTAACCTTAACCTTTTTTTTTTTTTAGGGATCATATTAAAGTCAAGGTGACAAATGATGTGATGTGAATTCAAATTATATCTTTTCATAACTGTCTCTCTGTATGATTAAGAATTCTTGCATATCAAAATATGGCCAGGCGGTGGCATGTATATGAAAATAAACACCTGGAAATGTATGAAACCATGAAAATGAAATGAAAAAATTAAGATAAATACTCTACAGATTTCTAGTGAAGATATCACAAACTTTGGGCACTGTGGTGATCAAAATGAAACCGAGCATAAATAAAAGAAAACGACAGAAAGAAATACTTGGGGTGTTACAGTAAGCGTCAGCACAGGCATCTTGGGAAGACACAGGAGGGTGTAAGCAGAGGAGCTTTCAGGCTTGGCCAGAGAGAGCTTTGCAGCATCAGACAGACAGACAGACAATCAGGCAGACTGATACACTCAAAGACTGATCCCCGATCCTAAAACTTCATCTCCCCTTTGGCCTTCTATTCATCCTCACCCCCCCTCCCCTATCATCTCATCCCTTCATCCCTTCCAGCCATCCTCCCTTCCTCCCCTCACTACCCTGAAGCCAGGCTTTGGACTGTTTTCACAAATACACACACACGCACACACACACACGCACACGCAGACACACAGGACACCACATCGGGACCCTAAAGACTACATCTCAGGACCAAAGCGTTCTCCCAAGTCAATCCTGGTGTTGACGAAATCAGACGAAAGGAGTGATTGATGAGACGGATTGGATACAACGCTGCGGAGAGGGAGAAGTGAGACAGAGGATCTTGCTACCTTCCCACGCCACCTCCGCTACCCCGGTGATGACATCACCACGGCCAGAGACCTTCAAGCTGCGACTGTGATTAAGTGCGATTAGTTCTGTCTGGGGCTGACAGATCCCAGAGGATTTTAAACTACAAAAGAGTTTTCGGGGGGTGTTGAAAGTTTGAGAAAGAACGAGAATGTTTCAGTGTGTAGGCATTTTCATTTTTGTGTAGTAAAGACTGAACGTGATAAACTGATAAAACCATGCTACGGTTGTAGCAACAAAAACCCCTGTATGTATTGAATGGAGCAAAGTTGTGTTTTATTTCTAGTGAATTCAACTTTTTATTTGTAAGAGGAAGCATGTGTTGTTTCTGTTTTTGTTTTTTTTTTTTTACATAGTCTCACTTTAATGTGGTAAATACTTTGGTTTATGACCAAATATCTGCAATACTGACACTGTTGTCATCCTCAGCTTCATGTAAATGTTAGCAATGCGAGCATGCTAAACTAAAATTGTTAACATGGTAAACATCAGTATGTTAGCATTGTCACTGTGGACATTTTGTTACAGCAGCTCTGTAACATTAGCATTTAGCTCAAACGTGCCAAAGTACAGCCTCAGATTTAGATGTATACATGAGATGATAGCAGCTTGAGTAATAAAAATTGCTTCTGATAAAGCTAGTTAGACCCAGTTACGTTTGACTTAATTTCAGTTTTTTTAATCTTAATATATGTAAATCGATGTGATGACATCTTAAATATGCAAATTATACTATCTAGCAAAATGTGGCAACTGTTGGAGCAGGCTTTAGCTACTTTCCATTGAAAATAGTTGTCAAAACTGCTTCTAGTAGCACCTGGGAGACGGAAGATGAATAGTATCCAATGACAGCGCAACAAGTCACTGGGTAGGGGGGAGGAGGGAGGCAGCAAATTCTCTCACGCAGTGGCAGCTTGGTTCTTTTCGTTGGATACTGTGCTTATTGGTTCTAGTCCTGGAACTCTCCAGATGGAATAATCCTACAATCAATAGACCTGGTCTGAGATCAATTGTGCAGGTTTTGCACCCCTATGTCAACAATAATGTGAGCGGTACAGCAATTTGTAGTCTGCAGCACACACATAACATGTCTCTGCACTGTGAGGGAGAGCAAGCCACCAACTCGTATTTCAATTTCTGACATAAAGCGGTGCTGAGAGACTTCCTGTCTGTCCATGCAATCTTCTTCTACCCCCGCGCTCAGGCTGTGGAGGTGGCACTGGGCGGCACGCAGGGTGGTACAGGGCCTCAGCTGGCCGCACAAAGCAGGGATGACAGAGAGATTGTACTCGACCTCTCCGCTCACCCGAAACATGATGAAGCCCTCTGCTTTCTCAGAGGGGAGAGTCACATTGGCAGGATGACTTTAAAAAGTCTAAACAACAATCCCTCTCACACATAAAGGCAAACTTTCATCTTTCCAAAAAACTGCCCTGCCTACGCCGACAGTGACACGGAGAATAAAGTGCTGACTCGCTGGCCTCCCTGCTGATTCCCACTCTGCCGGCGACGGAGCGTGTCCTGATAAATAAAGCAACAAATGCAATGGAAAGAGAAAACGAGGGGAAAGAGAGAGAGAGACAGAGGGAGCGGACGAGCATGGAGGGCTATAATTATTAAGTGATTAACGAGCAGGCATCAGACAGGTCCCACATCATTGATTGTGATGTTGTGCAATGCTGCTGCAGCGAAAACGAGCTGGCCCTGGGAAGGGGCACCGAGGTCACCGCTCACACACAGAAATGTGTTTGTTCTTAGTGCAAGATACATCCAACGGTCATTAGCAAGAACATGAAGGTAAAGCACGTTATGTCAGATAGGTTATGGCCACATGAGAATTTATGCATTAAAAGTCTTTTTTTAAAGGGTAATACCAGGGTTTATGCAAGCTTTACCTCCTCACTTACAAATAATGTATATTTTACATTTCTGTTTCTGTATTTTTTCTTCCTTTCCAGGAAGTCTAAGGAAATAATTAATTTCTGTTCAGTATAAAATCAGTTAAGAGTTCTGAAATGTACTTGCATCGTGCAATTAATCACAAAAATCATCATCAAGTGTACAACCAAATCTGCTATTAGTTTTTGTCAATGCCATCATTGTTAAGTGATAGTGTTAGGGTGGTGGTGCAGAATCACAGGCATATTAACAATTACCTCACAACAATACAACAACAATAATATAATGTTGGAAAAACATTAATGCAGACAGATATTTACTGTATTGGATTACGTAACTCAAATTAAATGGAAGCTAATGGAGGCTGCAAAAATACATACAAAACAATACCACAGACTGTAGTTTGAAAAAAGGCTACCTGTAATGGAAAGTGTAGTGGTTTGTGGCAAATGTGTTAAACAGGTTCACAGGTTCATGTTCATTTAAAAATTAAGATTTCAAGCATTCAGTCGGGCTATCTGACTAGCTCAGTTGATAATGACTGTTGTCTTCATTCAAAGGTGCAGCCAAAACCAGTTTGTAAATGTTGGCGAGATACAAAAAGTTTGTGACATAAAAACAACAGACTAAACAGGTGGTCGTTAAACTGCCATCTTGCCTGCGTCTTTGTCTGCCTCTTCTCCAGTGTCTGCTTCTTCAAGCCCCATACTCTCACCCCACCCCAACCCTTTCTCCCCCTCCCTCCGTCCTTCCCTCTCTCTGATGATAAGGCAGGCAATGCTAAGCGAAATTTCAAACTCAGCTGTCAGACAGAAGGAGAATGAAGAGAGGTACAGGGAGGGAGAACTGCTGAGGGAGGCAAAAAGAGACGAGAGTCTTCCCCTCTCCCTCCCCTCTTCTTCTTTCTTTCTCGGGGAACTGATCAGGTGCCAACATCAATGTACTTTGCTGTATGGCTGGGCGGGCACAGAGAGTGCTGGCCTGTCATGCGTGGCGTAATGTCGCTCCGTCCTTGCCCCCATTCTTTACCCTGCCAAGCTAATGATGATGATGATGACAATGAAAATGAGGAGGAGGAGAAAGAGAAGGGAACACTTAGAACTTGGCTCAGCTGCTCGTGGTATAGATTTCTGTAACGGAGGGATGAAATTGCCTTAGCCAGCGTGCATGTGGAGGATGTGGGTGTGTCAGCAGGAAGACCCAAGGAGGGAAGGGATGTGTGGACGTGTGCATGCAAAAAGTTTCAGGCTTTAGCAGCCATTAGCGTGCACACGTGCGTGTGTTTTTCTCGCGCCTACCTTGTCATTGTTGTAGTAGGCCAGACTCTCGCCATCAAATCTCACCCACCTCCTTTGAAAAACACACTTTCTGCAAAGAGAAGAGGTGCAAATTCAATCCATCTGGCTCATTCAAGCAAACTATGCCAGTTTTGAGTGAATAAGCAAAAAACAACAAGCCAGTAACTGAATCTGCTCTGAACAGGTACTCATATTTCATCAAGAGTGCCATTGATTCATTAATGTCAAGAGTTGTATCAACGGCTGTCAATTAGCATAATCAAAACAAATGGCCACTTTCAATTTGAATATTCAACAGCCCAAGGGCAGTTTGCCAAACCTATGCATATCAGGTGGTGAAGGAGAATATAAAAAGGAAGTAAATGATTGATAGCTCTGGTTTTGAGCAACGGTGACTCATGCGGCACCAAGAGAAAATGTAGTTTTGCCAGAAAAAGCCAAACTAAGTGAAAACCAACATCTTGTGCATCTCAATACTACAAGGTTATCTCCCATTTCCTCTCCTTTCCTTTCGATAGTGCTATGCACTATGGATAGACCTGCCTCAGTCTGCTGTATCTAATACCAGTTATTAGTTTTAGTTTTAGTTTTAGTCATCAAAGATAGAAGACACATGGGGCAGCAGAAGTAGAGGATGAAAAGGCTCCACAAAGAAACAGGAAGCAGTGGCTGACTGTGGTATTGACTTTCTTTGCCACTTGACAGGAAGTGGCAGGAGTTACACTTTGGGTTGTTGGGGTGAAAGGTTGTGAAACTGAATGAGAACATGTACTGAACTTAATAGAGAATAAATATTTATTACATTCCTTATTCAGTGTGGAGCTGCAGTAAAACTGGCATTCATGAGGATTTCATGTAGATCCATGTATCATTACATCAGATAAAGAAGAATTTCTGATGTCTGATAATCTGAACTGAGTCTCTAATCACACATATCGTATTCAGCAGTACTGTAACCTACCCTTGAGGGGACAGTTTGTCCAGCCAACCCACTTTGAGCATCTGGTGTTTGGGGGCTCCATAGAAGCATGCGTATGGAGAAATATCAGGCAGTGCATTTCTGGTCACACCCCCCGCAGGCTCCGAGTAGAGGTCACACTCCACCATGATTAAAGACCCATCCTTAGGGCCAGAGGCAGCTGGCCCAACAGCAAGAGCCTCAGGGGTCGCTGCAAAACCTTGGTCCAAACCAACTTGCGGCAAAATGCTGGCACACTCGTCCACTGTTGAGTATTCATCTTTGAAGGGGTCTGGGATAGTTGGAGCAGGAGGAGACCCTTTATCCTTGGACTCTTTCTGTTTAGGCGTCTTTTTCCTGCAGGAGCATGAATGATTGGATTTGGGAAATATGCTTAATTGTTTTCTTGCCAAAAGTCAGACGAGAAGTTGAGTATGTAGTTAGAGCCAGGAGGCGATTAGCCTAGCTTAGCACAAACACAGGAAGCATGGGAAACAGGGCAGCCTGGCTCAGTCCAAAGTTCAAAACCAGCATCTCTGAAGCTCACTAATTAACATGTTGTGTCTTGTTTGTTTAATCCACACACAAACTGAAATGAAAACTAATGTATGCTAGTTACAGCACACACTTAGCCCTAAAACCACATCTTGTCATCTTTAAATTTCTGTATGATTCAAACAAACAACATACAACGTGTTAATTAGTGAGCTGTGTGTGGTAGGTGTATTTCTTTAACTTTGAACAGAGCCAGGCTACCTGTTTCCCCCTGCCTCCAGTCTTCAGGCTGAGCTAAGCTAATGGCCTCCAGACTCTAGTTCCATAATTAGCATACAGAAATGAAAGTTGTATTGATCACATTTAACTCTTGGCACAAACGTATGACTAGCAGGAAATCTATAATTATAGCCCCAAAAATAAATCACCCTGACTACTCTCTTATATTTATGATTTTCAATGCAGCCTAAGAATTGCATCATTTGTGGCCACATTGTTTCAAGCCCCTGCATCTCAATATTCAGCACTACTCTATTTAAAAACACCAGACCAACATGAAAATATGCAAATACTGTTTGAGTGGGTACTCAATGAGTGGGTAACATGTGGCTGTTTTGTCTTTTCTAATTTGAGAATGCATGTACACTTTAACATGCAGCTGCATAACATGATACAATCTTATCAAGGTATCCATTGTGCTGCGCTGAGACTAGTAATCTTAAAAACTTGAATCAGTGGCCAATAGTTCTCTTTCTGAACATCTGAATGTCTATTTTTACACCCAGAGTGTGGGACAGCAGTGTTACATCAGCATACCATACCTCTGTTTCTTCGGTTTTATCTTGTCCTTAAAACCCTTCTGTAACCCTTCTTTAGCGCCTTGGTCCTATAAGGCACAGAAGAGATTAGCATCAGATGAAAAGAAAGTGTCCATCTTTCAGTCAGACACTGTTATCGTGTTGGTGCACTAAGCTATGTTAACTTTAGTGGCTATGTGACATTTCTATTAACCTCAGGGGGCAAACTGAAACAAGCACATTTTCCACTCCGCTATGTGTCCATGGTGACAACATTAACACCGAGAGGGAAGTTTGGTGTGCGGGACTGTGGCTGAAACACTTCTGATAGTGTTGAAGATCTGAGAAATGTCTGTTCCTCTTTGGTAAGCTGCTACTCACTGTCCACTAGTGGGAGTGTACACTGTCTTACCGGAGTGCTTTCAGGGTTGTTGTACAGGAACATTTCTCCATAGGGAGCAATAGGCGTCAAGGTTCTTTGAAGTGGAGCTAAAAAGGACACAGAGACAACACAATAGTGGTTTTGTCACGCCATTAAAACTTGCAGAACACAGCGCGAAGGCCTAAAACATGGTGCGTGAAAGTAAGGAGCTTAACAGGATTGTTCCAGTTAAATTTTAAATCACTCAGATGTTATAGTGCCCTTTGATTAAACCAACTCATTGATCTGAATAAATGTGCCAACCCTTCTTCCATGTAAGCAGTAAACCAATTAAATTTTGTTTTAGCACGCCTATCTATCTGCCTCTGCCTTTTCCTTGCCCAGCTGGCAGTATGATCCTCCTCAGTCTGTCTGAAACAGACTGAGTCTCTGCCAAGGCCATTTCTCCGTCTTGGCTCCTGCAGGGACCGTGGTCGGTGGTCAGTGGAAGCGAAGACGAAGAAGAAGAGCGACTCTGGCCAGACACTATTAGTCTGGAGACCCGGGGCCACCCTGCGTGGGCCGCTGCCTGTCACTGTGAAAAATGACACCACCCTCTCCTGAGGATTGTGAGGGCCAGAAGACGCCGCCACGGGGCTGAACACGCACATAGACACTGGTGGAGGAGCAGATATGCACGCAGACAGTGGCGTACAAAGATCGAAACACCCTCAGACACATAAAGATGCCTTGAGACAAACACAGACATAAAAAGGATGGACAGTCAAATAAGTACACACACATACTTGCGCCAATACAGATGTGAATGTACTACTTTTTAAAGCTTTACAGACACACACTTCCAAACAATGCAGGCCGTTACAGAAGGGCACAAGAGGGCAATGTACTGAGCTTTATGAAGGGGTCAGTTTACTTGATGATAGAATCCACTCCAACACAGCCGCCCTCTCTACGGACAGGCTTGGTGGGCAGATAGCGACCATCAATCATCATCTATCAGCCGACCTTCAGGCCACTTGCGATTCTCTCCGAGGGGCCCGCCGGACGCTACTGTACTCAATTCCTGTCCGATTCCCTCCGTTCTTCCCTCATTGGCTCCGTCTCCGGCTTCTGCCTTTGTTTCTCTCAGTCGACCACGCTGCTTCTTTATCTGCTCCTGACCAGACTCCCTCTCAAGTCGCAGTCTGGGAATGCGACCTAGATGCCGCCATCAGCTCAGAGTTAGTGAGGAGATTGATTTTTTGTTCTGAATGAAGCCTCCGTTCTCTTTAAGTCAGGGAGTTACAGGTCAGTTTGTTATCATTACTCCTCCGTGTCACTCCCACACCGAGCATGGAGGACGCACAACTGCTACCATCTGAATTCAAATTAGTCACCAATTATTTATTATTTCAGTAGCTGCTTCCCTGAATAATCATAAGAACAAGGGTTGTAATATTTATATTTTATCTATCATGTTACAATTTATGTTACTTTTTTTTACTGATATGTAGATTTCCTTTTTTTGTAAAAGAAAATATCCCCTTAAGAAAGCTAATACATTCTATACATTTCAAAACGTGAGCAAATACTAATATAAGAAATAATCTACAGATATATTAAAATTCCCATGAGCCCCAGCTGCACTTTGTTTAGCACTAAATAGCTAATCTTAGCATGCTAACATGCTAGTGAACATGGCAAACATACTGTACCTGCTAAACATTTACATTTTAGCGCCGTCATTGTGATGATGTTAGCATGCAATGTTAGCAATGAGCTCAAAGCACCACTGTGTATAAGTACAGCCTCCCAGAGCCATCATAATCGATTAATCTAGCAGTTACTTATTTGATTAATTGTTTAATCTATACATTTTGTTTCATGAAAAATGTCCATCACAAGATCTGAGAGCTCAAGGTGATGTCTTCAAATTGTTTGTTTTGTCCGACCGGCTAAAGTTTGGTAATGTTTCTATCAAGGATAGAAATTGACATAATTTGGACGTATATTTTCTTTTGTTTTATATATACTATGATGATTTAAGAGTGTCAATTTTCCATGAAATAAAGAAAAATCTTGAAATAATCTGGAACGGCTATTCAGTTTTGCTGTTTCAATTTGCGAACTTTGTCTCAAAAGCCTGAAAAAGAAGGATGGATAATTTAATTAGTATTTTTTCTGATTTCTCCAGTACTATAGGTACAGGTTTTATAGCGATTTACGAATTTTGTTGTAGGCATTAAGGTGTGGAAATCTGAATGTGAAAAAAAAACTCAAATTGTTTTCCAAAGTATTGTTTGAAAATGTACAGACAGCTTTATATATATTATAAAAACTTCAAATCATTCATTCTGCACTACTACATACTGTCTTTTGTTTCTTGTGAAGTGTGACTTAGCACTAAAAGTGAAGTACTGCCAGTGTGATGTGTGATGATGCACCAAGTTCGCCACAGCAATATCACAGAAACAAATACCCTACGCATTTAAAAGTGTTTGAAAAGGGAAGTGCATTAAAACTGAGCGGCGTATTTATGAAGCTGTACGATCAAAAGGCCTTAAAAAGTAGACCTACAACTACAATTATTACTATTTTTTGTCATCACTGAATAATTCGCCAAGTCTGCTGAGTTGCCACGGAGCTCCTGAAAAAGTACTAGACAGACAAGTGTTTTCTCAATGACATTTTTCTTGTGAAAGAAACGTATTTTTAAGAGGAGGCGTTGGGGTGTTAATTAAAATTCTGCCAGCCTCCAATAGCAAGTTTTGATTGAATACAACAATCATTCTGTGAGACTACACTGCATATTTTTTTTTCCCCAAGTTTTGGATCTCATCTCGGAATAAACTCTTCAAATATGCTCGAGTAAAATAATATGTCAAATAACGCCTTGCTAGACCTCGCTGTGAAGGGAGATTTAGCTTGCTAGTCGAGCTCCCGGTTTCCCTGCTCTGGGACTGTCTTGGCTCCCTCTCTTCCTCCATCTCTCAGCCTGTTTTGCATCCATCTCCTCTTCCTTCCTCCCAACCCACTTCACTGTCTCGCCTTTCACTCTAGTCTCACTCCCTGCCTTGTTCCATACAGAGAAAAAGTTGGAAAAACAAGGCCCACCAAGAGACTGCTGCGTAAAAGGTACACGGAACAAGGAAGGATGTGGAAGCCAAAAAAGGAGCGTGAGGGGAGATCACTTGTAGAAAGCGGACAGAAAACTGTTGATATTCCACACATGACTGCAAGAGAAAATGTCACAATGTGGTCAGATATGGTCCCAAAAAGAGTGTTTAACACACACACACACACACACACACACACACACACACACACACACTAATACAGACTGTCGTCACAGAAAAGCGTCATATAATCCTAAGAGAACACATCTACCTCAGCACAGAAAGCAGCTCACGTAGTATCTCGTCAGATGAGACACAAGGGTCGACTAAGCCCAGTAAATCCAGCAAGGGAGGAGGAAAAATTCAAAACATATTTGTACTGGTTGTTACTACAAGCATGTGTTGATAGCAAAGTTAAACAACTTCTAAAAAACTTTGGAGAGCCAGGCGTCAGGAATACACACTAGGGTCTCGCTGAGGGACAAGATGTGAGAGTGTATTCCCTGTGAGATGTGCGCTTGAAACGGGGGCGACGCCGTTTCCCACGACATAGCCGCCGAAACACCGCCACCCCACCCACGCACTACCCTCATCTCCTCTCCCTTCTTTCATCCGGGCAAACAACAGCACCGCTGACTCTACTGCTGAATGAAATATTCATGGCAGAGATGAAGCGGATGCAGCTGAAAGAATGTGTACCTTTCTTTATGCCGTTTGCACCGGTGGGACCCTCGGAGCCGGTTAGGTGTTCAGGGCTGGTTGTTTGCACTGGTGGTGCGCTCCTGAGGAGGAAGAGAAATCAGTGGGTTAGAACCACCAATGCACGTGGGGGAAAAATAGGTAACACCATTTAGACGTAAAGGCCTTCACAATAGAGATGTGGAATTCTGAAAGTTAGTTTCGCAGTTCCACAATGTATAGTATGAGGGGTATTGATGTTTGTGAAATGCAGAATTGAATATGAAATTAGAGGCCCTGGGTTCTCCATCAGTGTAAATCTGAATGCAAAGAGAGAAAGCCTTGTTTTCATATTCATTCATGCAACAGCAGTGTGTGCAAATGTATTTCTCCAGGTGCTTTTCACCTTGCCCTTCTAACTTGTTTGATTAGTTGTCAAAAACTTTCATAAAGTCAAACAGTGTGCTTAAAGGAATAGTTCAACATTTTGGAAAAAAACAAACACTTATTTGCTTTCTTGCTGAGAGAAAAGTGAGAAAATTGATACCACTCTCGACAGTAAATATGAAGCTACTGCCAGCAGCCAGTTAGCTTAGCGCAAAGACTGGGGGAACAGCTAGCCTAGCTTTATAGAGATTTTTTAAATCCTTTAGCTTTTCCTTGGCTTTTTTGCCAAGAGTTAGATAAGAAGATCGAGTCTCATGTTTGCCAAGCTACCGACAGCAGCCAGTTAGCTTAGCTTAACAAAATCCGTCTATTAACACCTCTAATGCTCACAAATCAACATGTTATATCTTGTTTGTTTTATATAAAAACCAAAGAGTAAAATGTCCTTCTCTCATGTCTATACAGTAAATATGAAGCTACCACCAGCAGCCAGTTAGCTTAGCTTACCACAAAGACTGGAAACAGGGGTAAACAGCTAGCATGACACAGACATTTTTACACTTTGTTTGTCCTATCTGTTTATATGTGCTTTGGTGTTTGTCTTGTTTGCTTGTTAACAAACAAACATCATAACTTGCCCAGGGACTGCAGATGAAAATTAGCTTTTTGGCTAAATCTGACACGTCATCTTGATGTTAATCAATGTGTGTTGTCCATGATAAATACATCGATAAAGGAAAGGAAAGTAAGTAAGTTAAGTTTTTTTGCAGATTAAACAAATGAATATATAATACTGTGTTAATAGTGAAGTTGTGTTACTTTTGGACAGAGCCAGGCTAGCTGTTTTGAGTCTTTATGCTACAGTAAGCTAAGCTAAGCGGCTGCTGGCGACAGCTTCACATTTACCATACAGACATGAGAGTGGTATCAATTTTCTCAACTAACTCTCAGTGAATAAGCAATCAATACGTTCCCAAAATGTTGAACTATTCCTTTAAGCTTAACTGGTGTACCTGTCTTGAAGTGGCAGAATGGTCCGATTCGGGATTTCAGGGACGGGACGGTGCCTCAGCCGGTAGGAGCGAGTGAACCGTGGACCTACAGGATCCTTAAAACTGGGTTGTGCCTCATAGATGGAGTTTTCCACCATTTCTCCACTAAAACCCCCATGGTCTTCAGTGAGCATTGAGTGGGGGACTTCAGCAGGACAGGGGACGGAGCCGGTGCTTAACGAGTGATCCTCTGAGGAAATCTCCCAGTCTGACGGCATTTCAGAAATGGAGAAGGACTCACTGCTGCTGCTGCTGCTGCTACTGCAGGAGGGCGTGGAAGGAGGAATGCAGGTATGTTCAGACATGGATTTTTGGATGTTCTGGGGATTGCGCGGGGTTGGTTGAGGCGGCCAGATGTATCTGCTCTCTGGGACATCCTCAATTTCTGTCCCCAGTCCTGCTCCTGGAGGCAAAGTCTGACTCCCCTCCAAATTATACTCTCTCCTCTGCTTTGGCTGAGGTTGATTACATGAAGTCCCCCTCTTTTTATCCTTCAGGAAGATATGTCTCGGGTGTAGCACGGGCTTCCTGCGGCACATCCTGTTCTCTATCCCTCCCCCTTCTTCATCATCCTCGTCTCCACCGCTCTGCCGCTTCACCCCTAGTGCTTCCAAACTCCGGAGGATGCGCCTACGATGGCCTGTTGGAAACACTGTCAGCTCCAGAAGGCGCTCATCTGTGAGGTCCTTGCAGTCTTCCAGAGCTCGATAGCCTCCTTGCTGGAAACATGTGGTATACTGGGACAGGTGGAGGGTGGACAGCCACTCCACGATATCCTGACTAGGCTCTGGAGGCTCCATGATGCTCTAGTCTCGCCTCTGCCACATCAGGAAGAACTTCAGAAGATGTAGTAGTCCAGCTTTAAACTGTAGACACAAAAACAGATAAAAATAAGTGATAAGGCAAAGGAAAATACTGTTAACTTAAGTGGCTGTAAGTGCTGTCACACAGAATTTAATCTTTGCAGACTCCACTCTTGTACCATTGACAAGATTATCAACCTCCAAAATGTCCATTATCTCTAACAGGAATAATTTAAAATATTATTATTAGGAAAATTGAAGGGTTGATTTTTACCTTTAAATATCACATGATGACATTATAGGACTAGCTGTGGAAATATGACCAAAGTGTAAAAAGTAGTTGCGGTTTAGGTTTTAGTCACGCGACAGGAAAAGAGATAGTTTGGAACATAACCACCTGTAAAACCACAAATGTGTAGTTTTTACATTTTGGTTTTTGTGCAGATTAATTGCTGAGCTTTAAAAAGTTGCTGGTAGGCGGATAATTTGTCTTTTTACTTTTGGACAGAGCTAGGCTAGCTTTTTCTCCCTGCTTCAAGCCTTTATGCTAAGCTAAACTAAGCTAAGGACTTCCTTGCAGACATGAGAGTGGTATTGATCTTCTCATGTACTCTCAGCAATAAAGCAAACAAGCCTATTTCCCAAAATGTCTACTCCTTTAAGCTTACTCAGAAAACATCAAGATGCATGTACTGCACTGTGCATTCAACAACAAGTGAGCAAACATGCCAGCCAACAAAACCAAACTTAAATTTGCAACACTCCTGGATGAAACAGCAGGAAACAGCAATAGCTATGAGGAAATAGCATGCCACCAACATAGCGTGGCTCTATGGTCAGGTTTTGAACTTCTGCAGACATGCTAACTGACATCTTAGTTGGAACACCTTTACCACAGCAGAGTTTAAAAATCCAAGCTTTACATCGTAGCTCACTGCCTGGCAACATGCACAGGTAATAATAAACCTGCTCATGGAAAGATATTTAGTGTCTGTTTCCTGATGCTGTCACACCATCTCTTCAAAGTCAAGCCGTGATGAACAGTGTGGCAGAACTGCGCATGCTCTCTCTCTCTCTCACACACACACACACACACACACACACACACACACTTTAAACTCAAAGGAAGATACATCATCATAAACAACTTGTCGTGTCCACTTCTCTTTTGGCTTGCAAATCTACACTACACAGGGGACATGAAGTGTTACTTCTGCTTTCAAGTAGGCTAAACACAATCTTGTGGCATCTGCATGGGTATACATGTAAACACTTCATATACAAGTAGTTCACAGAATGAATACGAAAAGGGAAATGCCCTTTAGCCATTTTATAACCTGGTGGGAATACAGCATCTCAAACTGATGTGATAGTTGAAACTAAAGCATGCATGCGCAAAGGCAAGAACATTTTCTCAATATGTTAGGTTGACATCAGTTGTGTTCATGTATGCTCAGAGGCCTTTTAAAGATTACCTTTTACAACTTCTGAGCACACACGCCATACCAAAGCTGCTACATTGCATTTTTGGCACTGAGCACACATGCAGGGACCAAATCAAAGCTCCACACATGACGTCCTTACAATATAGGCCTAATACAGTCTATCAGGCCTGCCCAGCTGCATACTGCAGTGTTAACATGCAGGGGCCTGTACTGGCTCACAGCCAGCGCAGGCACACGCCAAAGCTTGCTAGCACATTTGACCTGGCCTGCTCCTCATCTCTGCCTTTTTAGCACTTATACACCCACTCACACAGTGTGTGCACACACATACAAAACTAAACACCACAGAGCCCACACATTCAGCAAACATTATTATGGGCTGGATATAGGAGTTTTGATCCACAGCTACTGCACGGTGTCGAAGCCCGCAGAGTGTGTAGATCAATAGCAGAGAGCAAAAAGAGAACTTAACAAGATAAACAGCTTGCCCATGCCACATGGATATGGGAACATATGAATCAGTGTGTGTGCAGACATAAAGATAAAGCTGGAGGAAACACACACGAACACATAGCATGTACACAACTCACTGGTATATAGCAGGACAGCAATTTATTACAGCAAGGTATTGTTTCCTCTACAAAACAAAACTATGTCTGAAAGTGTGGCTGCCAGCACAGGAGAGGTTAGCACAGTATGGTTATAGAGTACAAGGGATGAGTCACAGCATGCACGCCCATGCATGAACACCAACACACACACCTGCCTCATGTACTTCAGCACATCACTCAGCCAACCAACTTTGAACAAAGTCCAATTTGCGTCCCCTTCCTGGTTTGTGAAAAAAAAATACCTGCTTTGCAATATATATATATATATATATATATATATATATATATATATATGCCCTGTTGAAATATTTAACTCAACCTCAATATTAAGTGGTGTTTTTGAGGATACCGTCACACACACATTTATTAAAGAATGTAATTTTTTTTTTAAACTGTAGTAAAAGCTATTTTGTAAAGCTAGCATTCCTCAAACGGCACTGAGCTGTTTGGGCAGGAGCGTGTTCCCATTGAAAGCAGACAACAACACAATTGAGGTTCGCACGTGTGAGGTGTGCGTGTGTTTACGCTAACGAGAAAAACATACAAGCCTACACTATTATGAATATAATGTAAAGCGATACCAACTGAAGTTTGGGTGACGCAGTTTTACTTCACACACTAGTTTTAATGTGTCTAAATGATCGGTAAATTATACAAATCGCTTCTAATACTTCCAGCTCTGACGCATTTAAAAAAAAAAAAAAGCTATTTTAATTTAAGCTAGTTTATTTCAGTCTCGTGCCCACTTTAGTCGGCTTTTGATAAATTAACGCTTGAAATCAGGATGTTGACGTAACACGCTGCCGTGCGTCCGCTGGTTGGCGAAGCTTACCTGCAGTTTAAAAGCAGGAGGAGACGTCGGGCATCATCCGCACACCCGTTTTGCGCTCTCGCTGTGTCCAGTTTCTATCATATAATGCCGCTCACAATCTCTGTTGACGGCCGCGAGTCCTCACAGCGTGCTTTTAGTCACTCGTCTGTTTCCGTCAGTCTGTGCAGGCACTTCTGAGCAACTCCACGCCCATTCGACGCAGGGCCAGCAGCGGTGTGACTTTACAGAAGTGCAGTCATCACCTTACCTTCATTTGTTCTCCTAAAAACTCCTAAACTGCAGACCTAATACTTAACTTTGCGTTATGGTGGACCTTGTTGTTTAGTTTAGTTATCAGAGCTCCAACTGTCAGTGTGTTGACAGAGAAGTTAGTCCCTTTGATTCTAAGTAAGCCTGTTTCCACAGTAGAAAAAAAAAAAAAAGTGTGCTTGCATGTGATAAGCACCAGAAAACAAGCAAAGTGGAGGCACTGATGTGATGTTTTGCTGGGAATGCCTGCATGTCCCAGCTTGATCCTAAAAAGGCCCCAGGCTACGCATTCAACACAGACAGGAATGTAGCGGGCTGCCTGGCACACTTAATGAAGCGAGTCCTGAGGAAGAAAAGAACACATTTTGTTTCATTATTTTCATCTATCATGTTAGATTATTTTTAATGGGGCGGTAGAGTGCAGTGTAACATTGGACAACAACAGGAATGTGTGTTTCAGACCTGACATTTCATTTGACAGTGATGCACAAAAACAAAAATACTGTAAGATTATATGTGTGACAGAAAGAGAATTCACAGATTAAACACTATTTGCAAATAAACATATATACAGAATATGAAGTATGTTGTATGAAAGATGATATACTACTACTAGCAATTTAATTAATTACAAATACACTTGAAGTTTCAAGTTCAAGTTTATTTGTTATTCCTATAAAAAAATACAGTTTAAATTCTAACATAAATAACATTTCTTGTATTAGATAAAACATAAAAGCTTAAAATATTAGTAAGAACATCATTTTTTTTATATTATATTTTCAATATTTTCATGTTGTGGATTTCTTCCTTCAGGGATGGACATTATATTACTACTAATAATTTTAAAAAGCGATAGAATAAGGTATAAAATAACAGGGTACAGTATGCAGAATCCGCCACATGATGGTGACAGAGTGCTGTTGCCTCAGAGCAAAAACAGGCCTTTCTCACTGAAGACACTGAAAAGCACTGGTGTAAATAATAAAATGACTGATGGCTGAATTCCATTTAGCTGCTTCAGTTTCAGGGTCCTGGTATTGTGCATGCTGGCTCACTGCACTTAAACAGAACAGAGCCATCGTTAATGTTATTAGTGACACCTGTGCTTTTGCTACTATGACAAGTCAAAATGTCTGCTGTGAAAAAGGCCTATAGAGATGTGCATGGTGGAGTAACACATTTTATCGCCAAATAAATAAAGATATTCTACCAAAGTGGTTTATAATTGTAGATTCACTGGTAAATAAACTGGCCTTGTAGTAAAGGTTTTTACATTGTGTTATTTGTATGTTTTCAACTCTGGTAATTCAAATCTTAATGTAACGTAAACAGACCTTCATGTCAGTCCTTCCATTTTCTAAACTCATGTCCTGATGACATAAGTACATTTTCTCAAACACTTTTTGAGATTCTTGTACTTTACTTGAGTATTTTCATTTTATACTACTTCACACTTCTACTCCACTTCATCTTAGGAGGAAATATTGTACTTTTTTCCCACTTTATTTATTTAACACTCACAGTTAGTTTTCTGATTAAGATTTGACAAAACATGTGATTAACTTCTCTTCTACTTCTGTACTTTTACTTAGGTGACATATTTTCAGTGCAGGACTTGCAGGATGTTATTACTATGGTTTGGCTTAAGTAAAGGATCAGAATACTTCTTCCACCACAAATATCTTAGGATTGTAAAACCAGAAATTCCACAGGAAACCCACAAAATGACACTGCACACAGTGTTTGCATACATATGCCTTCAAAACAAGTGACATATCTGGTATTTAAAATAAACAATGTTATGCAACATTCATCGTTGAGTAACAGCCGGATGTTTTTTTGAATGATTCAGGAGTGGGTGAAGTTAAAGAGCTGACATCTTTTACTGTCTGGACATACAAGCAGTAAAATGAGTGACAGAAGAAGAGAAGAGAGGGATGGGATGTCTGGAGGACAGCACTCTGTCTTCCTGTGAATCTTTTGCTCTGTGGCTCCTCTTTTGTCCCTCCCTGCCACGCCTCCAGGGGTCGCCTTGGCAACATGTTTTACTGCTGGCAGCCATATAAATACAGCATTGGCTCCTAAACTTGGAAAGCTGGACACAGCAACAATACCAAGGACACAGCAAAAAAGGGGGCTTCGGCTTCAAATATAAAAGAAGGTACACAGGGGAATGCAATGTATTTTTAGTGAATATTTGTTATTATTCACCATAATTTTGTTGAAGGAGTGAATTGCTTTTTGTCACATGCAAAACGGACTGAAAAAAGGGCACAAAACAGGCCAGATTAGATCAATTTTCAGCACAGCATGGATGCAAATCTGTATGTGAATAAAGAGCTGGATGAAGCTGGGTCTCTTCATGGCAGGAGGAAGGAGGACAGTCTCCTCAACATGTTGACTGAAACTATTCGGGGGCTTGAAGCTGTCAGACGCTGCAGAGATCATCATAGTGGAACGGTGGGTGGGAAGAGATGCACAGGAGAAGAACCAAGTAGAGGCGAAGGAGAAGAACTACAAAGAGGGAGCGAAGAAGGGATGCTCAGTCCAGCAGAAGGTGAGAAGGAGGATGAAGAGAGAGGAAGAAATACTGATGAAGAGCGGGAGGAGAAAGAGGGCAAGCAGAAAGTTCTGGGAGTGCTGAGGGAGCTGAGTGTTTTTCATTCAGACAGAGTGACCGCATGGAGAGAAGTTCTCAAAGAATGTGCCCACATGCTCGCCAAGTCTCGACCAGACGGCAGTGATCAGCAACATCTGTCCACAACAGGTATGTGAGTTGATCTGACTGATTCATGTCTTTCTCAGCCTTTATGAGAAGTTATAAGGAACTAGAAAAGGCTTAATTTGATTTTTAAAAATACAGCCGAAAATTTGCAGTTGAAACATTTGAAACTGTTAAAATAGCCTTTGGGAGCCTATGACACGGGAGTACCTAACTGCTAAAGCTGAAGCTGTTAAAGGCGCTAGAGTTGGTTAACTGTAAGCAGGAAAGTGAGTTGAAAGTCAGGGGCGTAAATATAGACAGTGGGGCCCGCAGAGAGAGCAGGCCGTCCAACAATGTGTTGGTAGATGGACCCTTGCAAGTCAGTGCCATTTTCTATATATGCTCTCAAAAAGGCAAACCCATCTCCGTCATGGTTTACAGTTTTTTGGGGGGTAAAATAGTCAGTAGCAATTTGTAACAAAAATATATGCTCATTCTACATAAACAATAAAAACTATAAAAAACAATATACAAAAAAATAATTCAATTAAATGAACAATTTCTTGTTTTCGTTGGTATTTTTGTCATATACAGATATGTAATGATGGTTGCTGGTAATATGTATGTTGATCTTGTTGATACCATATACGGAAGCTAGTTTAGGCACAAAATCTGTCAAGACTGTCAAGACAAGTGTGTGTGTGTGCACTTCATAACTAGCAACTAGCGTGCACTGGGGCCCGTCATAACTACCTTACGCCACTGGTTGAAGTATCACTTAAAGTTAAAACACTGAAAGTAGTTCAAGTTGAAATGGAAGCATGAGAAAGAGTTGGCTGACGTTGAAGGACTGTTAAGAAGGAGTGGAGTTTAAAGGATCTTTGAAACTGCTGAAGTCAGTTTAAGTGTATGTGCTGAAAGTAGAGTCAGTTAAAATAAATTAGTGGAAGCAGTTGAAGAGTTGAAGTGTCACTTCAGGAAAGGGAGCTGAAGTGTCGGTTGAGGTTGAAACACTGAAAGTGGTTCAGGTGTCAGCGGAAGTTGAAATGTAAGCATAAAAAGGAGTTGAAGTGTCAGCTAAAGTTGAGTTTATGAGTTGGTTGATGTTGAACGACTGTAAAGAGTTCAGGTTTCAGGTGGATTTGAATCTGCTCAAGCCAGTTTGAGCGTACTTGCTGAAAGCAGTTGAAGAGTCAGGTTAAAAATACATTTGCTGAAAGAAGTTGAAGCGTCAATTGCTGGATGAAGGACCAAAGCATATATTTAAAATCTGTTTGTAACATTGGACTTTGAATAACGTAGTTAATTTATTGGTGTATAAAATTCAACAATACTTTTGTGAATCAGCAAATGTTTTGTAGTCCACATAATTAAATATAGTTCATAGTTTTTTAGAGAGTAGTTTAAGTTCTCAAAAGTAAAAGTACTCAGAAGTAAAAGTTTTACTTTATTGTTGTTGCTTATGTTCTATATGTCTGCTTTGTTTCAGATACAGAATTTAAAGTCACAGCTTGTTCAGACTCCTTCAGCGATACTTTTCTGAGTGTTGAGGAGGACATAAAGAACATTATGGACAAACTGAACACAATCATAACTAAGCTGGACGAAGAAATGCTCAAATTATGTGCAGAGGAGGCCTCAAGTGAGGATGCAGCGCTTCAGGAGACCGGAGATCCAAAAGCATCAGAGCAACCTGAAGATGACAACGATCACCTGAACTCCTACGATCACCTTGAATGTGACTCTGGGCATAAACAGGACGTTGAAGACGGAGACAATCAAAGTCATACAACGCCATCACCAGACACTGAACAAACATCAGACTCCAGATTCAGCAATTCTGACTGCAGCGATGTGGAAGACACGGGGAAAGAATTAGCGGTCAAAGGTCAAGGGAGTGAAAATGAGGGCTGTGTTCCTCTAGAAAGTCAGACAGATTTAATGGAGGAGACAGAAAAGGACACAAATAGGGTAAATGACAAGGGCAAAGAGGAGACGAACATTGAATGGATCGCAGTAGGGTACGTTGATGAAATCATCAACCTTTTGTCCCCATTAACCCCTCAATATAGAGAGTTGCTGTTTCCCTTTCAGTACCTCCGAGGCAGTTAAAATCATTGTCCTAATCCACACTGTCTGACAGTATCATATATTCTGTATCAGCTTGTTTCAGCTCTACATTGAAGGTTTATGATGTTTATGCTGAGTTCATGTTATTTATGGCGACATCATTCCATCATAATTATTCTAGATGTCTTGTGCATCATTTTATACACATTTCCTCAATATTCAGCCAGAGATATTTGGTATCCACGACAATTTAAAATAAAGTTTTGTCGGTTTGAACAATGTTTGGCTGCACAGCATGAGATAGAACATTATTGTAACGTTGCATTTGTTACGGAGAGTAAAGCTGTCCATTTTGCTATCACCTGTGCTGACACCGTAAACGTTATTTAACATAATGGATTTTAAAGGCAGAAAAACACGCAAGCAGCTCCACAACCCTACAAAAAAAGCTGTTCAGCATCCTGGTCTTTATCCCGCATGGGGCCAGCTTGCGAGTCTGGACATGATTTGATTCCTCCCCCTCATTTCTCCTGCTCACCGATACAGAAGCATACCCTCTGCAATGGTTTATCACAAGGTGCACGCGTTTTGTCCACCAGGCCTCCCCATAGCCGGCTATTTCGCACAGTTCACTGTCGGGTCAATGCCCACGTTTGTCCAAAAGCCAAACAAATCAGGAAAATTCAGATGAGAGGGAGAGGCCAAGTCTGGGAGAGGCTGATATGGAAATGCGTGCATGCTCCAGCATTTCAGAAATATTTAAGATGGTAGCTTAAAGACGATAAACAATATTTCTACTACAAATTCTACTACTCTTCCTACTACATTGACATATTAATGATGCAGGGAGCAAAATATGCAATTTGAAGCTGTTCTTCAGTGCTGAAGTTTTCAATTTGTTCTTGTATCTGTGTACATACAGTATATCTATTTTAAAATGATTTCTAGGGTCACTGGTCAACAGGAGGACAGCCATTCAGATGTACCGGACGCATGCTTTATCAGAGCACCCACGGGAGTCCTGAGATGCGAGGTGGCCGACACCCTGAGCTGCCTGATGGTGTCCGGCTCGGAGGAGCTGGTCAGCAGAGTGATCAGGGTTCAGGTTCAGGACGGAGCAAACTTCCACTTCCCCGTGACTGTGGCTGTGCCTTTCTGCGCACGTTACCGCGGCAACTACAGGGATGTCGCTGTGAAGATAGTTGATGGGGAGAGGAGGGCAAGCTACGTCACTCCTGTAACAACAGAGGGCACGTATGGAGGGCAGAGGGTAAAGCTCTCTTTTACCTACAGCATGTTTTATTGTCAGAAAAGCTAAAATAGAGAATTTCATTTATGTTTTGTTTATGTCTTTGCCAGGGCTCATTTGCAGAGGTGAGGGTGTACTCTATGGGCCTGTTTGCAGTAGTTTCCTGTCTAAAAAGAGAAAATTACACAGTTCCCACAAAGGGTTTGTCACTCAAGCTCCCCATGGACCCCCGAATCTGTCTGAACTACCTGCCAGGATCCTTCACTGCTCCAGTAATGGCACAAACCATGGTATGGAGATGAGGTTTTGATCACTATCCATCTGTCTCCCACTTTACTTTTAATGCAAGTGTGTTATAACAGCAATCATTGGTTTACTCAACTGATTTGTTGTGTATTGAGGGCTGTTTGGGATTGAGAAGTGGGTAAAAACATCTTTGTAAATTTGAGATCCAGCCTTGGAAAAATATTGAAATTGTGGATTGGAATTGGAAAGAGGGACATAAAAAGCAAGCGAGAGAAGGAGAAACAGATAGACTGCTTATAATTCACAGACTTGAGTTTTCACAGATGTTTTCTGTGAGGTAGAAAAATGAACAGCTGTGGCTGATGTCTGAACTGACTCTGAGTCCAGTCATCTGTGAACTAACTTCACCACAGCAGTTTGTCGCTTGATCTTACGTCAAAAACCAGCAGCTCCCCCTCTGCATGTCTCTCTTTGATAAAACAGCATGCTGTTGGCAAAACAAAAGTGTGGAGAAAAATATTTTCATATCACACAGCGTCTCTGTCTAAACTGCTGCCTAAATAATGCAGAACAGCCGTTTCCTCATCTGCCTCAGATCCAGCCGGTAGATGCCGTCCTTCTGGCTGCCCTCAAGTCCAGAAGTGAAGCATATCACTCGGTGGTGTCTACAAGTCCACTCCTCTACCTCGCCCACCCATCCTCTCAGCCCCTGAGAAGACCCCTCACTCTCACCCTTCCCTGTCCCCCGAACCCTGAAAAGAAGAGGCGCACAAGGAGACAAGGGGAGGAGCAAGACCACCGAACTCGGCCTGTTAGTGCCTCGCCACCATGGGATCAACCTGCTTCCCACAGAAGGAGGTGAATTAAGTGTGGCCTCTAATTGAAATACAGATACCAGAGGATCAGTGGCAAAAAATAAGAATCTGGAGATGTAGAGGGCAGCTCCTAGATGAGAATGATTGTTTTTGCTAGCAATGTGGCTAAAAGGATGGCCATGTTGGTCTGTCAGTTGGTCCACGTCGTCCAAACAGAAATATCAACTATAGCATGGATTGCCATGAATTTTTGTACATACATTCATGGTTCCCAGACTGTGTCCTCCTGCCATTGGTGATCCTTTGACTTTTCCTTTAGTGCCACCATGAGGTTGACATTTGTAGTTTTGAGTGAAATACCTCAACAACCATTACAGCCATGTTTTTAATGTTCCTGTCAGGATCCTGGGTGCCTCCGTGAAGTCTAAGGAGATCTCCAATGAGCTGCTGATTATTCTGGGTTCAAGAGAGAAACAGTGGAGCGCCCTGGATAAAGTCACAGTCAGGAACCAGCAAAACGGACTGGTGTCATTTGAACTGACAGAGAACTTTGACAGGTTTGTAACATCATGTCTTCTACTTTTAAAATCATTATTCTTTCAAATTTGAATGGCTGAAAAAACAGAAACGGAAATACATGATTCAAGAAAGATGCATACACACTGTGCAATACTAGCCCACTAAAACACACCGACCAAATAAGAGATTGTGTACACTTTAAAGCAAATGAGGAAGTGTGTTTTAGTTGTTTCTTGGAAATATAAATAGATAGAGTGGATAATGGGGGAGTGGCTCTATGACATTTTATTATGTCCTTGATCAAAGACAGATCAGATTAAGGTTTTGGAGCTTGGCTGGAGTGCGTCAGGTTTTTTACTACAGTTTCATGGCAACAGGAGCTCAGATATAAAGCACATATTTAGAGCCAAGACCACATATTGCTTTGTAGATAAATATTAGAATGGTAGATTACATTCAAAATCCAACAAGGAGCCACTGCAGGGAGGAAAGAAAGGTAAAGAAAAGGTAATTTGGTTTTCTGATCTTGTTAGAAGCCTTGCTGCAGTGCTCTGGACCAGGCTGCAAAAAAAAAGGCATGGGTGAAAATATATAGTTACAATAAATTGGATATGAAAGCCTGGATTATTTTCTCCAGGTCGGATATAGACAACAAGTTCCTCATTTCAGAAATGATTCAGAGTTGAATCACAGCCATTTTATTTTCTCTTTCTAACTGCTGGTTATGATAAAAGAGTAACCTGGGCCATTTTTAAAATCTTTATTATGAGCATATCTGTGACTGCAGCACTCAGTGGATATGTTGGCGTACCTTCCAACCTAAACAGATCACAGCACAAACTGCAATGTGAGGCAGAAACATCCAAAGGAGGACTACAGAGAGAGCAGACAAGCCCAGGGTCAGACTCGTAGGGGCATTTGCAGCATCATGTGTGGCAGATCCAGTGCTGATTTGTCCAGTTTGTCCACCTAGTAGAAGATAAATCTGAAAAACATACAAGAATGTATCAAAAGAAGACCTATTCCTACGAATGCTTGAGTTATGTTTTGATGCCAAACTGTAATAACCCTCTCTTACCACGTCTCCTTGTGCCTGTGCCCTGCTGCTAAAGCTGATCAACCACTGCAGTCGATTTGAAGGATTGTAGGTTTTCTGCCGGCTGCTATTGTTTCCCATGAACAGTGTCAGAATGGGCTGGCTGCTCACACCACAAATGAGGATGTAATAAATCCTGCATCTGACCACAGAAGAGGAAATACTCTCAGGCATCACACATGAATGGAAATGAAACCAAAATAGTTTTCATTTGGTTATGTACCTGTTCGCTGAGATGCAGTTAGTAGAGGTCAACTCCAGGTTTGTTGGCTTCTCAGGGGACACAGGGAACCAGCATAAAACCTTGAAATCAGGAGTTCTTTGCAGTGTTGTTCTCGTCATATCAAGGAGGCTGTTGAAACTGGAACACACATAGAGGACAGTTAAGAATATTTGATGAAGACAGGACTGGAATTCTGCCCAAAATATTATTTGTTTATGAGACTGACGATTTAACACCTGTCAGTGAAATGCAGCCTTTTTGGTTTTCGTTTTGCCGTGGAGTTACCCTGCACGATACAGAAAACAACACTAGTAAATAATTACAATGATTAGACTCGAAACTGTGATGTTTAAAAGAAAAAAAAAAGGTTGGGGGAATTAAATCTTAGGCCAAATTTAAATGCATGTTTTAAAGTTTTCCTATTGAAATTAGGAACAGTTCAATAAGTGTGTATTGTACTTTAGTTGAGCAGTTACAGTTGCAGAATTTCTCACAACATGTATTCAGAGGCCCGTGAGCCTGATGAGCGTGTCTGACAGGCGCAGCAGGTTAGCAGGGTTCTGGGCCGCCCTCACAGCCACATCCACACACCGACTACCAGCGGTGACTGTCATCAGGAGTCCTCCCACCACACAGAGGAGGTAGAAAACATTGCCCCTGGCCACACAGAGAGAGAGAGAAACTGAAAATTAGGATTTGTTTGGATTTGCATATTTGAAGACAGCAGTTCATTTATGAAGTCCTCTGAAAATTAAAGATCCTTACTTGTGGACATGTAGCTCTGGTGGAAACTGCAACATGAAGGGGTTTTTAATGCGCGAGACCCAACAGGAACACCTCTGGATATGCTAGAATAGGACACACGTTTATGCAAAATATAATTTGAGATATTTCTTTTTACTCCTCCCACATATTTTTCCTATTTTCAGTGGAACTCGCAGTACTGGCACCTTCAAGAGCAAGAGGTGCTTGTGGATGCCCAACAAGACTGTCCACAGATATTGCCTATTTGTCGTGTTTAGTAAAAACAACCAAAAATTCTATGAAGAATTGTTTTACGTCTCAGAAAATACAGACACAAAACCTAAAAACATTTCACAGCAACATTTATTTAATTACATTTTTTTAATATATTTTATTTGTAAGGGATCACGTACAATATTAAATATAAATGTTACAGTTTGATGTATTGTACCAGAGTTAGCTTAAAGCTAGAAGTATATCAGTTGTAAAAGTAGGCAAGATTCCTTAAGTTGGTTCAATTAGCAACAGTGTTTTCTTTAACATCATTATCACAGCACTTTCTTTACTTCATGGTGGTTGTGCCTGGCGTTTAATCCAGAGTCAAATATAACATCATTTAGAAGTTCCTTTAATAGGCATGAATTCTTGTTATTTCTCTCCTGTGCTTCATCTTTCTTATCTAAAACAGCTTCCCCAGGGAGTAATATATTTTCAGTAGGTAATATTTATTCTTCTTTATTCTGTCTTAAGTACATTAAGTCTGTATTTAGGCCCACGATAACAGACTCATCTCTTCCCTCTATTCAGCAACAATCTAATCTCTCTGCTGAGCTCAACTTCTTAACTTTGCTTCTGTCTACGTCTCCCGTCCCTCCCCTCAGACTGCTGGTGGTTCGTCTCCTCTCTCCATTGCAGCCTTGCCTCCTCACCTCCCTCGCAGAGGAGCTGGAGGAGTCGGTCTGCTGCCACGCGGTCACCGTCGTCCTCCAGCGCAGACAGGACGAGCCTCACGCCGTCCTGGTGGCTGCTGTGCCCAGCAGAGACCTCAGCTGGGAGCTGTCCAAACTGCGAGCCCGGGGCTACAACGGCCTCCCGGAGACCTCGTCAGAGATCTCCATGTGTGAGGGAGACCAGCTTCTCCTCCGTTTCAGTGGCAACATCACCTCCACAGGTAGAGTGTGAGGTTGACTTAGTGACTTATTAAAAAAAAAGTTAAATGTACAAACTTACTTGTATCTTACCTCCTTTCTCCTAATTGCCCATTGCTGTTAGTCTGATGGCCTGCCTATTGGACAGGTTGCCACAAAATTTTGCAGAGACATTCAAGGTTCCCAGAGGATGACTCCTAATAACTTTGGTGATTCTCTGACTTCATGTAGCACCATCTCCACGTCTTTGATTTATGACCAGATAGCTGCAAAACTAATGCTGTTCCCATCAGCCTTGGTTGCACTTTGCATTTAGTGCTAATTTTCAAATGTTAGCATGCTAGTGTGAATAAAACTGCCCGTTCCAGCTCCTCTCCCACAGGATAATTGTACAAAGGTGTTTGTTATAAAATATCCAACATGGAATATAAACACATACAGTAAAACATACCTGACAATGACAGATAATAAAGCAGAACCTCCATGTAAATAATAGTATCAGCATGTTAGCATTGTGATTGTGAGCCGACATTTAGCTCAATGCACATCCTCACAGAGCAGCTAGCATGGCTGTAGACTCTTCACTTTTTGTCAACTTTTGTACATGTCGTATTTTTTTCATCTGAAGAGCCTCTTCTATTTTTTTTGTTTTTGTCAGTATGCATGTGTTTTTTCATATGATATGGGACTCTTTCCCTTGGCTACACACACCTGACACTACTTCCTGAAAAGCCTGCGTTCCAGAGTGCAAATGCACTGCATGGTTCCCTTTTGTCCCAATACAGTAAACCAAACTCAGTCTGTTTTGACTCAAAATCAATCAATTAATCAATTTTTAAATCTATAGCTTATCTAAATCAGAGAAGTTAATACTTGTAACCTTTCTGATAGTTTCATGATGAGAGTCTGATACAGTAAAGTAAACAGACCATATAATAAAGTGAATGAATTATTTGTTTGCACAGGCAGCGAGCAGAATGCATGTATGTTTGCTCTGACAACTCCCATCGCACTTTATTGATGTTTTACCACAACATACTGACTGATTTGGGTTCGGTTGAGTGGAGCGACAACATCCTGACAGGGTTTGTTGTATAGACAAGAGTCTGATGAAAGATGATGAAAGATATGTGTTGAATGATAGTGACATTTAAGATAGCTACAGGTAACTTTTTGTATGTCCGCGTTTTACGATAGGAACTCAAAACGACCAACGTGATGTCGCACACGGGCGAATCACCTTCCACTGTCAGCAGAGGAATCACCTCTTGGTGCATCTAACAGAAGTCGACCCATTTGGCAACTACAGCTCGCCCCACTACAAGGGCACAGCCATGTTTTATAAGGTCACCAGAGGTCAGCTGGAGTGGCGAGGTGACAGACCAGTCTCGACAGAGACAAAGCTCCTGGGAGATCCCGTCTGTAAGCTGTCTCTGACTTTACCCAAGGTGCAGAAGCACTCACAAGGCATTCTACATTATACTTGGTGTTAAAACGTCGACCTTCACAGTAAAAGACATTTTATTCTGTGTCATTTCAGAAAGTGAGAACCATTAATCGGCCCATCATAGCTAGGGTGAAGTTGTGCGAGGAGACAGGTGGGTGACATGTTCTGCTTGAATAAGTTTTTATCTATCATTCGATTCTTTTATTGGGACGTTTTCATAGCTTTGACATTGATATCATTTACCAGGTAATTTTCAGAGCAATCATATCATGATGGTATGGTCATATTATTGCTAAGTATTTCCATTTTCCACTACTTTATGCTACATTTCAGAAGGAAATATTGTACTTTTTACTTCACTACATTTATCTGACAGCTATTGATACTAGTTATTAGTTACATATTTTGCTTTTGATTCTTTTTCATACAAAACATATGCAGCTTTTCCAACATGATTCATGGTCCAGTGAAAAAAAAATATCCCTCTTATTAGGGCCTTTTTTTCTGGAATTTAGGTTTCATTTTCTTATTAAAAAGTAGAAAGAAAATCTAGTAGAAATATTTCAACCTGTTTTAATGCAGATGGACTGGAGGGCAGCAACCTGCTTTGTTTTGTCTTGTTTCAAGATACAGACGCTCACTTCAGAGCAGTTCTTAAATATTTCATTTATTTCATTTATATTTCAAACAGGTTTAAAATGTTCTCACTGCGTTGCAAAACAGTATGAAAGGGTCACATCTCCATCATGATTACTTTTACTTTTGATACTTTAAGTACATTTGTAATTAAAAATGATCAAAATCTTTTGTTTTACACCCCTGGAAAGTTTGGCTACATGTAATGTGTTACAGTTGAACACAATTTATATTATCACTTTCATTATTTTATGTATAATTCTGCCTACATTTGCCATATTTGATGTGTATCAGTAACAGGAAATATCTTTATTGATATTGTGAAAATGATCACAACCATATCGCCCAGCCCTAGACACTGAAAATACTATCTTCCCAGATCTTTTTCAAATGTTCCCAAACAAAAATATAAATAACCTTACTCTCAATGCACCAGAAATTTTAAAGCAAATTCTCTGCCTTACCTCCATCCTTCATCTCTTGCCCCCCTCCCCCCTCCAGACTCCCTGTCAGACTCTCTTCTTCTCTGGCTGTCCGGGGAGCTGTCAGAGGAGGAAGTAGCCCTTCTGGTGCTCGCCCTGCGTCTCCGTCGTAGCGCCGCTCAGCTGGTGAAGCTCCGGGCTGGGGACAGCCTGTCCACCCAGGCCTTCCATGTCCTGGCCATGTGGAGGAGGGGGCTGCCCGCTGCCACACACCAACCCAAGGCCTCTCAGCTGGCTCACTGCTTAGCCAAGAGCGGGAGGCCGGACCTGGCCAGAGAGCTGCTGCTGCGACAGGCTGGAGCCACCAGGCAGGGCTCACTGAAACAAGGAAGCTTAAAAACTAGAAATCACACTGCTTTTTAATTGCTGATTTTAGTCAGAGCAAGTGTGCCTGCCAGATGAGTTGGCGGTAGTGTTTTGTTTGAGCCACAAGGGGTCAGCATTGCACTGTGAGATTCCATGCTCTCTTTCAGACTTGAGTTTATAATATCGAAGTCAACCAAGTATTTTTTAGAGGCCTGAAGACTCAATATTATCCAGTAAAAAAAAAAAGAGAAATTTCTGGGAAAAAAAATCAAATTCTGTCTTTTTCTCTGCTTTCCTGTCCTGTTAATTGTCATGACCGCTTATATTTGTCTCGCGATCCCTTGGTGGGTCCCAAACCCCAGGATGGGAACCAATGGTGTGGGTAGCATTTCTTGTGGCAAAAATAGCTGCAGATCACCACATAAGACACTGAGTTCGACATTGAGACAATCAAGGTCAAGTACAAGAAAGTATATTTAGTTTAGCCATTTGTAATTGACACCTTACCTCATATTATGTGTTATAATACAATAAATCTCAACAATCTGACTCTAGATACAGGCAGAGAGAATTATCTGCATCCATGACTTGATTCAGAATTAAATAATAAAACAAATTTAGTTATATACTAGTTTTCTTGTATGTAGTGAAGAAACTGTAGCTGATACCTGAACACACACTGTACGTTAGCCTGTATGTTCTACCACACTTTAAATCTTATGAGTTTTTTCAGGTTATTTTTACATTTAAAGTCTGAAATGTTTGGAAGCATTCATCTCTGACAGTGCCTTCACATTCTGACTTTATTCTGTAGTTTGTCTCCACAGACAGGTTGGTGATTTACATGACCAGTCAGCCATCTCTTCTCTCCGTGTAAACAAACGCTGACACTGAGCTGTGACCTCTTTTCAGCTCCCTGACACCGAGTCATCTTTAAGACTTGACGGTTTCTGTTGAGGATAACTGATTGGATAGCAAAGGCTTGTTCCTCAGCATGATAAAGCACATTTATGTTTTTGATAGGAGTTGGAAAAACTTGGAAGCTATACATATTATTTGTGTGTTTTGAATATCTTTATAGGTATGCCTTTAAAATAAAAAATGCTGATATGCATATTTTAATGTGTGCGAATTTTAAATGTTCATGGGCTTTAATCATTTGGTAGCTATTGTAAATATATCACATGATCTTTATCATCACATGGAGTTTGTCATGGAATCCAACATTCGCTAAAACCCTCCCTCGAACAGTGATGGTCAAATAGTAGCTTTGCATCCATAGGAACGTCAAACGTGAAGCTTTAGATTGCGTGCACGGGGTTGTAGTAAGAGAAATAGGATGGTGTCTTTTTTATTTAGCATTTCAAAAAACAAAAACAGGAAAAAATGGATTGAACAGTGTGTTAGTCTGCTCTAACGTCAGCGTGTCCAACTAACTAGCTTACTACCTACAGCACTACCTACAGTAAGCTAGCTAGTAATTTGTAGTAAGTAGTTTGTCGTAAGCTAGTTGCAGTAGCTAGCGTTACTTCCAAGGCCAAGGAACATTTTATTAGCTAACTATATTTTGTGGGGTTAAAGAGTACAATTAAAGAATATACACAAACACTCCTGTTTCTGTGATTACATGTCGTCTATGGATCATCAACTTTTGAGGATGCTGTCTTTTTGCCTGGAACATGCGCAGCTTTAGTCTGTCTTTTAGCACGATATCATGTATGTAACTGTTAGCCATCAAGCGCATATTTAAGACCCCTTTTACAGGGTTCTTGTTTTAAAAAAGAATCAGCTGAAAACATTAAAATGTCAGCAAGAGATGGCATTTTCAAACGAAGTCATGGAGCTAATGTTAGCTTAATTAGCTAGCTAGCTACAGCTGATAAAATCTGCGAGCGACAGTTGTCATTTCAGCCCACTAAATCAATAGTCGCTGACTAGAAATGAGAGGCCTGCTTCTGTCAACCTCTGTCTTAAATCAAGGACCTGATGTTTTAAAAGTTACTAAGAATTTTGATGGTAATTAATCTGCCACCGTTATCATTGTAAACTGCATATGTGCCGCGCCAGAATGGAAAGCTTCACGGGCATAGCAAAAGTGACTAAGGGGGGCAGGTCTTAGCGAACAGTCCTTTGTAGATGTTAAAATTTTCCATTTTTTTCCTGAAAGTTATAAGAACTTCTCGTCCATGTTGGCTCAAAATCTGAGCTGTCAAATATGATTTTTTAAAAATGGAAATTTAAACATAATTTCATGACAACTGGGCCAACTCCAACTCATGATGGAGATCATGTGATATGATACAGCTACTAAATGGACCTTGTGGTGAGATTGTTTCCTCAACTATTGTGTTCCATCTAAAAATCTAATTCTCAGTTGAAGTTGGTTTATATAGCGCTACAGTGAATCCCTCCCATAACTAAATTGTGGGCAGCACAAGTGTGCTCTGTCTTTTTAATGACATTCACTGGGGTTTTCTTTTTCATCTGTCTTCAGAGCCTCACGCTCCAGCTGTGTGACATTCTGCAGGCCCTGAGCTGAAACAGGGGGTAATGATAGATGCCATGTGTCCAGGTGGGGGGTAGGGGACTCCCCGTGGATACGGAGGAGGCCACCCAGTGCTGCAAACTGGAGGGACAGTTAATGAAGTATGAAATGGTAACAGGTGGAGCTGATGGATTAAACAGGATGATCGCTCCTGTCACTTGCTGACAAAAACTGTCTCCTCTATTCATTAACCTTTTCTCTTTCCTTTATTTCCTGCCCTTATATTGTTCCTCAGCTCCACACTTGGGTGGGAGTGTTGCTCGCATATTTCTCTTTCAAACACTTTACAATCCTTCTTTGCTATTATCCCCCCACTTTTCTTCCTTCTTTCCCTTCGGTGTGATCCTAAAGGACACGTGTGGCATCACTAGCAGGAGAGTTTTGTGCCTCAAGTGTGTGTGCCAGAGGGGGGTATCATTAGTGTGGCGTAGGGCCATCAAACACGCACACACACATTGAGGGCCTCGCTAGAGGTAAATGTCACAGAGGGGGCTCCCACAGCGCCAGGAAATCGCTTCCTCTCTCATTTTGTCTCCCTTCTCTCCCCCTCTACATTATTGAAAAGGCCACGCAGCATGGCACTCTGGGAGGTTGCCCGTCGTCCAGTGGGGGAGGATACAGAGGTCTGATGAGGTGAAGAATTCCCACGGAGTGCCAGCATAGAGAGATCCTGATTAAAATCTCATCTGTTTCATCATTAATTTCATCATCCTCTTCTTTTTCTTCATTCGGAGCGCTCTGACTTTCTTTTTTTTTTTTTTTTTTTTGCAGGAATCCTCGCTGCCTTGATCAGCCACTGCTCTTACACTTTTTAAGCTGTCAAGGTAAAACAGTCTGATGTGACATGAATGAACATTTTCACTGTCACAGCTCATCCTGAGAGTTACCGGAGCGTAGCATTTACATCTGGGGGAAAAACAGACTTCTTTTCTCTCACATGAAAACCTGAGATGTGTTGTTAAATTGGCTGTTAGAATAAAAGTGGAGAAAGTGGAAGGCCAAATTAGTTATGCGAGTCTATCCATTATGGCTGATTATTTTTGATTCAAGGCTGGTTTAATTACCCTGGCTCTTGTTTACTCATTTAGGCAAGCATACACACCATACTGCCTCACAGTAATTTAGATCTAAGCACAGCCGAATCTTCATAAAGATTAAATGTTAAGATGCTGAAAAAAACACATCACATAATGTTTATTGGTTGCAGTCTCTAAGCAACACAGTCAAAGTTATGCCTACACATAAAAAGAACTTCATATGATCTTAGGTCAACAAATATTGTAAATGATCTTCTTAACTTCTATCCTTCCAAAGTGACTGAAATGTTAAAGCTAATGCTTAGCTGCTAATGCTTAGCTTAGGACACAGACTGGAAATGGGAAACAACAGGAAGTTACTGCAAACAACCAAGAAATACTCGCATATGTAGCCTACTAGCATAAAAATACTAGCATATGACTCCCTGTAAAAGCGTAATTTGACATTTATACACTTCAGTTTTCGTCTGCGTGTTAGTTAGTGAGTTTTAGAGGTGCTGGTACGAAGATATGTTACCTTTGGGCAGAGACCGGCTAGCTGTTTTCAGCCAGTTAGCTTAGCTTAGGACACATACTGGAAGGAAACAGCTAGCTGGTAGCAGAGCTTTAGAGGTGCTAGTACCAGCACCTGCAAAGCACTTTTCATTTAATTCACGGGAAGAAAGTGAATAAGTACTTTTCCCAAAATGTCAAATTTCTTTAATAATAATAATTAATGCTCTTTTACTTTTACTGCACTTTATTCTAATAGCGAGAGAACATACTGTGATAAAAGAAAAACACACTTTACATGTATATAAGGTTTATATGGCTTGTATGTTTTTTACAAGAACAAAAACAGATGTAGTGCGCACACATTTCTCAATATATCTGTTTTAAATCAGTATGGACATTTCAAAATGTACCCTGGAAAATACTTGTGTTAGGACACCCTGAGGTCCTGCGGGAGATCTGGGTCACGGCTGCCCATTCATACAAAAACAAGGACGGATCAAATCTCAGGGGTGATTCTCTGATTCACACACCGTGGCCCTGATTCCAGCACACTGTGTGTGTGTGTGTGTGTGTGTGTGTGTGTGTGTGTGTGTGTGTGTGTGTGTGTGTGAGAGAGAGAGAGAGAGAGAAAGAGAGAGCATGTGTGTGTGTGTGTGCAAAAGAGAGAGAGGACCTCTCGTGTACTGGTCAGTGGCCCATGACAAACTCTTCATTTGTTCCTCATTTCGGCGGCAGACAGGGCAGCTGGGCTGGGCGTCCGTGACCTGAAAAGGCCCAGAGTTTCCGTTGAGAAGAGCAGACCCTGATTCACATTCAGGGAATATTTTAAGCTGCTATAATCAGTGTCTCTATATTAACGATAGATCACATGACTACAGTGTGAAAAGGGTCGTTCATAGTGATAAAACCACAGGGAATTATCACCTGACCCCTCAGCTACAGTGTTTTATAGCGTCTTTCAGCTCATTGTTTTGGTTTTACAGGCTCACCTTTACTTTTTTTAGCGTCACTTTTGGCTGCAGCAGGCAGCTATCTTCAGTGAAAAAGCTATAAAAACCGGATGTGCCCAGAACCAAACAGCAGACAGACAAAATTTGCAACTAGCTGGTGAGCACAGTGAAGCATTTAGCAGCTAAAGAGACAGATATTTCCCTCAGGAGTTGGTGGACACAAAAACAGAGCTAAAAGACTGATAATTGGACATTCATCAGGTGGCCAAATAGTCTGACCCAAAGTGGCCAAAAAATCAGATACTGTAGTTTTAGCAGAAAGCAGAAATAGTCACTAAGACATTTCAAAATTATCTGTGTTAAATTCAGGCCTCTGTTAATTAGATTGGATATAACCGTGTAGGAGAAAAGCAATCACGGCTAAAACTAAGAGTGTGGAGTATGGTCATATTTTTCTCTGCAGGTGTTTTGTTCACAACTGAGAGAAATCAATTAACACCAAAAACTAATTTCACTACACCATCCAAGATATTTGAGCCTTTCTATTTGCTCCTTTACTTGACAGTAACCTCATATCTGAGGAAGTTACTCCAGAGTTTGGTGTTTAGCTAGCGTAATTGTTAGCTTCTCTTAAGTGAAGTTTAGAGAAGCTTTAGTTGTTTAAGTTAGTTAGCTAATAAACTCATTTTTGAAATATACTGCAGAAGAGTTTTTCCTGGCTGTTGGTCACGCAGCAGCATAACACAACAGAGACTGAAAGGGGCTGAGCATTAGAGCTTGGGCCCAAGATATAAAGGACATTGTTGAGGATTTTGTACAATGCCAAGCTCGTTGGATGGGGTTTCTAAAGATAAGCCTGTGCTTTTTTTAAGGGAATTTGGGGTTTCTGATTGGCCACTGTGCCAACCTGTTTGAGCCAAATTCTAGCTGGGTTGCTGTCGACTTTGTTTTTGATAAGATGCTGGCAAAGCTGGCAGCCCCATTAATATGAACATAAAATACATTTTGTGATGTAGCAGTGTGCAACTTTGTGTCTGATGTGTTGTGCTCTTCCTCTGACGCATGAAAAACCCAAATTTGTTTTCTTTTGTACACCCGTGTACATGCACATGCTAATGCTAATAATCACACAGATGCAATTCCAGCAACGTCCCTGTCCTTGCTGACCATTTTCTGATGGAATTAAATTGGTATTGTTTGCTCTGGAAATCCTCCAAGATTGGCTGAGATATTGTGAGGCGGAGCAGGAGAAAAAAGGTGAAAGGGGGTTGGGATGATGGAGAGAGAAACGGAGGGAGCAGCAGCAGGGGTGAAGAGGTGTGAGAGGAGTGACGGAAGACCGAATAAACAAGAGAGAAGGGATGAGAAAAGGAGCAGAGCAGACGAGAAGGTGTGACATGATGGGGAGAGGGTGAAACATTAGGGGAGAGAAGGTGTAGCAACAGTGTGTCCACTGGTGTGTGAAACCGGCCTGACATCTGGAGTGTGTGTGTGTGTTTGTGTGTATGCAAGCGTGATCGCAAGGCGGGGAGAGTCACGGAGACTGGCTCGATTTCTCCTTCACACACAAAAAAACACAAACACCTGTAGTTTGTCCGAGAGGATCTTTTCAGGATTAGAAGGTCAAACAGAGTGCATTGCTCGGCCTTCCATGACAGTAATGTTTCACACATAATGAGCACTGTACACCCACGCAAACACACATAACACTTAAACTACATTCCTGATTTTTACAGAACTTGCGGTAGTCTGTTGCATCGTCTCTCTTACTGGGTCTTTCTTAGATTTTTGTTCAAATATGATATGCTGTCAGAACGTCATTTTGCTCCGTCACACTAATGCTCCAGTGCCTGTGGTGGCTTTAAGCTGACAAACCGTGCGGCTCTTGACGCTGTGGTTTAATTTGGGTGCAAAACTCAATACCTCATTTGATATAGCTGTCTGACTGCCTATTCTGAAATATGACATTTATTGAATGGTTTACAGAAATTACTACATTTCTTGAGTTGCCTGCTCAGAAAGCTTCGTATCTGTTTAGATCGCTAAAAGCCAAGGATGGACACTCGAGCTGGCTTAACTTGTACCTGCGCAGCATATAAGTAGACTCACTTACGTAGTTATCTTACTAAAGTCAAAGATTGCTAAGACACTGCTATCATCTCCACACAAGCAAACATTGACATTATTCCCCTGCCATCCACATGTGTGTGGACATGAATGATCTAAAACACACAGTTTGATCTGCTGGCCATGAAATGGGATTCGTAGGATCTACACCATGTTTATATGTTGTAATTATTAATACCTAAGGATTCTGGCACTTTGAAGGCCACAGGTTCAGGAATATTTCTAGGATTTTTCTAAATACAAGATCGGGTTCATAATAACTCAAAAGATTTGCTTAAAAACAAAAACAGCAGTGAAAGTGGTCTGACAGTGTGTACTGTGTTTGCTTTTTTAAATTTGGAAAATATAGATATAAATGTTAATTCTAGTAGTGTCTAGGACTCCACAAACCCCAGGAATTTGTTTTGTCTAATTTTTTTCTCTTTCTCCAAGAGCTTAATTGCTACTTTTTTGCTTGGAAGTAAGCTGCAAACACAACACTGGCATATCATCACCTTGTAAATTGATAAGGCAAAATTGTTTGCTAACAGTTGTTTATTTACACATCCAGCAGACGGAGAGCAACATTATCATCCCATTGGACTCATGTTTGTATGCACATGGGAGAAGTTTACCTTGAAGGCTTTCTGCCAGAAAGCCTTTCTAACAGAAATCCAACACCTGAATTCAGCCAATGACATGCCATTTTCGCCCTTTACACTTTCATCGCAAATCCCGCTCCCTAAAGATCCAGAGCTTGCTTCATTGTTAAGTATTAAAGTTATTGAAATACAAAATACTTATTGGTTACAGTAGCTAAGCTACTATATCTGTTATCACTTAAGAGAAACCAAAATCAGTATTAAAGCTAACAAGGTAACTAGCTAATTTTAGCTAACAAGGTGACAAGCTAATGTTAGCTTGCCAGCTACATTTTTGTAGAAAATGCAAAGTTAACATTAAAGTTAGCCCCTTAGCAGTTGAAGGCAAATGTACAGCTGCCTACTGTGGTTAAAAACAATGAGAACTGTGAGAGCGAACCAAAAAGGTAAGGTTGCGGGCCTTAAAACAAAACAACGAGCTAAAAGAGGCTAAAACACTAAGGGGAAACTGCAGAGTCAGGTGATAATTCACTGAGTTTGTCATGTCATGTGACCCCTTTCACATTGCACATTATCATTTGAGCCACTCTTGATGTAAATATATTTATTATGACAGCTTTAAACCATGTGTTGAGGGCTGTTTTGTGTACAGACATGAAGAACCATATGTCTGTTTTTAAGAAGACAAAATTCCTGAGTAGCAGGAGGGAGAGGAAGAAAACGAGATGGCTGTTGGCATGGCAATGAAGACATTTCTCTGTAACTCACACTCTGTCTGATGCCCTCTGATCTCTTTTCTTCATGTCTCTGTCTCTCCCTCGCGTTCACCTGTCCATCATTAACTGAAGTCTCGGTTATGTCCCATGAGCCAGGGCAGGCCTTTCTGCATGCTGAGAGGTGCTGTTCACACATACACTATACACAGCACAGAATGTCCATTGAAAAAAGTTGTTTAGTCTTATTGGTCTTTTGGAGGAATTTTCTGAAATTCTGTTAAAAGGGAATATTGCATACGACTCTGCTAGACACTTGATTAAGATGAATTCTTAAAAATGGACAAAACTGTCTCCCTTTATGCAGGAATGTTTCACAACCCAAAATTAAGATTTCGAAAAGCCTCAGAGCTAGAGCAGATGACAGATGATGCTTTTTGCAGCGTGGAGGTCTCACAAGTCCCTCTTATGTTTAACAACCAGCTGCCCTCTCTCCTTACTAATTCCACCCATCCTCCTTAGATGCCGCAATGCAGATGACCCTCACAGTCAAACGGTCTCATTTCCTTCAACATGTGGCCCCTGGAGTGGAGATCATGTAAAAGCATTACGGTTCCGAAAACACTGGATTTCTAAAAAAAAAACAAAAAACTCCTTTCTGTTTCAATCATATTGTTCCCCTTTAAAGTATGATCTTAATATTTATTTTTCCAGTTCATTCCAGATCTTTAGACCTGTAAATACACTGCAGATATTGCTTTGGTCATGTGCAGATACAGTACAGACATGCACACACACTCACATTTTAAGTCAGTTAAGTGTATTGTGTAAGCAGATAGCTTCGACAGTATGTTGACTGTTATTGTGGAGCTGACCCTGGTGGCACTACACACCATGGTGCACATCCTACTGTGACAGGAGAGAAAAAGAGAAAATAACAAAAGATGAGAACACAATTACGATGCGAGACAAATATGCCACATTTCTCCCAGCAGACAATGATTCACTGTTTTTCCCCATTTTTCCCCAAACGACTGGAGGCAATAATGTGGCTTCCTGGTCACAGTGTATAATATATCCAAACATCAACATGGGTTTGACCATGTTTAGAAAAGCGATGTTCTCATTGTACTGCAAAATGGGTCCGCAATGTTTGACTACATAAGCAATATTTATGCATTTGGTCCTTACTAGACTCTATGGCAGTGGTCACCAACCTTTTTCAAACCAAGATCACTTCTCATGTACAAATATAGACCAAGATCTACCGTTCAGAAATGAGAGAAATAAAAGCCCCCACAGATGTTCAAATGCTGAATAATGCTTCTTTTTATTTTTATTGTTTTACAACCAGTACATTTGAACTCGAACACGACTAGCGTGTACTTTGTCAACAGTGACGGACATGGCCTCCTTGACCAACTCTCCATCGGTAAATGTATTTTTTGTTATTTAGCCAAAAGGTGACTTCCACGAAAGGCAATCTGCCAATCAGACAGGAGAGCATTATTTCCTAACATTTCCGGATTGGCTTGATGGACAAAATGTATCTGACATCAGTTCTGATAGGTTAGAAAAAACGTTTTCTTCTTCCCCTCATGCTTTGCAATCTACTTTGAGTCTCACAAAGATCAACATGTCGCCGACCCCTGCTCTATGGAAAAGTAGCTAATAATATTTTAGCACCATGCAGCAGTCCATTTAAAATCCTGGGTTCACTCCGCCCAGGGCACTGGTTTCATATAGCCATTTACATTACATGAGCATCTTGTTAGTCTCCACTGAAAGCCAACAGTCTGTCTGGTTGGCTGACCTTTCCCTGGCCTCTGATCTTTACCCCTTGGCCAGCACTCAGCACAGCGATTGCAAAGAGGGATGAAACAAGCCTGCAAATATTCACAGTAAGTGTGGCTGATAGACACATGGCCATGAAATGTTGTCTGCACTAGAACAAGTCACATCTGCTGTGGCTGTGTTGTACAGAAGACAACTGTACAGTGTGATACACTGATATACAGTAGGACTTAAAATGTCTGACTTTTCTCAGCAAAATGTTAAAAGAAGAGTAAAACTATGAAAACAGGACAGAAATGTATCTAAATAAGCTTCCAACTTATGTCACAGAGCTTCCAGCACCAAGTACACATTAATTAATTTTTCTGTGCCACTTTCAAGTCAAGTATAGTTAAGGAACCCTTCTTCCAGTACAGAAAGACAATATAGGTGTCGTACACACAAGGAAGAGAGAAGTAGCAATAGTAGAATCACAATATGAAGAAACACAATGACAATATTAAGGTAATATAGTTCAAATGTACAAAATTAAAGTTTGACATTTTGGGAAATACACTTCTTAGAGAGTTAGATGAGAAGATTGATACCACTCTCATGTTTGTGTGTTAAGTATGGAGCTAGCCAGAAGACGATTAGCATTGCAGACCATAAAGACTAGAAGCAGTGGGAAACAGCTAGCCTGCCTCTGTCCACAGTTCAAAAATACGCCTAGCTAAAGCTAACGAATTAACATGTCACTCTTGGCAAGAAAGCGAATAACACTATTTCTTAAATTCATTTTAAGTGTGATAGGGTAGTCGTTCAGGCAGAGTTTCTGGTGTAACCAGGCTTAACCCACAACCTGTTAGCAAAGCAGTAAAACAAAGGTTTTATGTAGCCATAAATTTACCACCTTTTATTTATCTTTTTAAAAGCCTATTGCTTGGTAATTAACCAATAAATGCCTTGAAGTAGAGTTCCTTGGATGAATGTAGTATTTTGGGTAGAAAATTATGCCTAACTCTATGGTGGTGGTAATTGGCTACATGCTCATATGGGCAATAGCAATGTGTGTGTGTGTGTGTGTGTGTGTGTATTTGTGAGACTAAATGCCACAGTTGAGATGTTAATAGCTGCGGGCTACCGCGCAGCAAGCATAGTAGTAGTAACAGTAAATATTCACATCATAATCATCTTAATGAGCAGTAGCACCACAGCAATTTGGAAGTGCTGTAAGGTCTCTCTCTCCTTCTGTCTGATTATCCAACACTTTTCACTTTTTCATACAGCTTTTTTTGTGTGTGTCCCCATTCCCTTTCTCTGCCAAATCCCTAAGCTGTCACTTCTCTTCTCTCTGGAGCATCAAAGTGGCCTTTAAATTTGTGAAAACGGTGTGAGAATACCCATGGACAGACAGAAACCGAAAAAACGAAATCTATGAACAAACGCACATGTGCACACACATCTAGCCTGAAGATCGTGAATAAACATGAAAGGAAATGAAGCATGTTGTGTAATCTCAAGGTCAAAGCCGCCACATTATCATAATCTTGAGCCCCTGTGTGTGTTTACATACTCTATAGAGAGGAGGGCTGGACTTCATTCATTCCCAAATCTGGATCATGTGACGTCATTCCTGTGTTACCGGTTTAGAGCTGCAACTAAAAATCCTTTTCATTATCGATTGACCTGCTGATTCTTTTCTGTATTAATCAATTGTTCAGAAAATAGTGAAAAATGTCCATCACAATTTCCTACAGCCCATGGAGATGTTTTCAAATTGCTGTTATTGTCAACGATTTTTAATTTGCTATCACATAAGACAAAGAAAAGCAACACGCCCATACAGCGTACTGCCAATCAATTTTCTGTTCATCAACTAACTGAATAATTGACTGAATGTTTCAGCTCTACCCCAGAATTAACCTACAACATTCTCTATAATTGCTTCACATCCCCCATACAATACAATACACTTCCATGAAGCCACAGCCATGGAATCACTTCAATAATCGACATTCACAGAATAGTTCCTGAGCTTTCACAGCCTTATGTCGCTAATAGTTCTGAACAGATAAAATTGCAGAGATTTTCCAAGAAAGTGAACCCAGCACCCTTCAGAAGTCTCCCCATTATGGCTCGATAGTGTACTCAGTAACCCCAGAATCTCTCAATTAAATACCCTCTCACGGTCCAAGTCTCTCTCAGTTGTAAATGGAGCCGCTCCAAAAAAATGTCTCCCATCATTTCCCTCCTATGTGTTTAAGCAACGTGCAAACAAAATACACCAGACCCGAGACAGAAATGATGGTGATTAAATGAGAAATACTGTATCTGTGGATTCTGCCTTATAGCTCTGAAGCCATAAATAGTCCAGACAGTGAAAGAGTTAAAAGGATTTCTTCCTGAAGTCAGCCAGACGGATGATCAAGTTAACTGGCTTGATTGAGAAAAGTCATGTCTGCTTAGTGTCTCCTATAAGCACAGACATATGCTTCCTCATCTGCAATTGGAAGTGGTTACTATCCTGTGTTTATGTGTGTATTTGCATATGCGAGTGTGTGTCAACAGTGCATGTAGTGTGTGTGTGTGTGGGGGGGGGGGCTTAGCATGTTTGCTCATGCGCAAATATTGCATTTGTAATCACACAGACTGTATTTGTGTATGCATGTCTATATTTGTGCATATGTAAGTGTGATCTGGGGTATTTGAAAGTTTGTATGTGTGTATGAGAGACGGATGGAAAGCAAATGTGTGTTTCTGTACGTGTATGTGTGTGTGCGCCTGCATTCTGCCAGCACCATTTGGCATTTCTCATACAGCTGTCAGCTTCAGCCAAAGTGTTTCAGCTGACTGATCCTTAAACTGGGCCAATAAGTTCCCACACAAAACCCCACATTCCCTGCGCATGGACACTTTGGGTATATTGCTGCATCTATCTCAACACATCACTCCCCATGCTGCCATCCATTACTCTCTCTAACCATCCACTCTTTCCCCACTCAACTCCCTATATGTTTTCTTTTTCTACCTTTCTTTCCTCTGCCACTTTGTATTATGCTCTTAGCCTGCTAGGTTGTGTGAAATAGTTCTTGTGAAATAGTGAAATAAAGCTATAGAATTTAAACTTATAATCCTTAAGATTTTCATGACATCAAACCCAGTTTTTGATACTATTTATGTGTTTTCTGTCAATGCTAATCCAATATTTCCTGCTGCTGCTAATTCCCATCAAACGCATTCAACTGGCAAAACACAGGGTGATTTTTATTGTGAAGCAGTTACAGGAAACTGAGTGTATTTGTCATTACAGTTAGTGTCAACTGCAATAAAATATCACATTGCGTCTGCAATTATTATTGACTGACTTCTTTATTAAAAGTTGAGTTTGTTTGGCTGCACTGTAAACACACACCAGATGCTCTTCTGTGGAATTTCTGATAGAGTAGCTTCTCAAAGAGTGTTTACTGGGCTAAAATCTTAAAGCAACTATAATTGATATATTTTTTAGTGGAGCATTTAGCAGCTAAAGAGCCAGATAGTTCCCTCAGGAGTTGGTAGAGACCAAAAACAGAGCTAAAAGGAGAGTGAATATTCGACTTACATTCATCAGGTGGCCAGAAATGTGACTCCAAATGAATGATAATTGTTGCTCTGTAACTGCTGGATTTGTTTTCTAACAAGTTAACCATATAAACTTAGAAGGTGATTTAAATTGTGTGTTCATAACTTGTTTCCGCTGCCCGAAAATCCGTTATTACAGGTTTAAGGATTACAACTTTAATGCGGAGCCAAAATAAATAAAGAATTATATCAAATTCATATTTTTGGTAACCTGATGGACAAATGTTATTATTTTATGCAACAATTTGTGTTGTTTGTGGTTTGTGTTTTTCCATGTCCAGTAAAGTTCAACTGTATGAATGAAAGTATTTGTGTATGAGCATGTACGGGACTCTACAGTACGATCTTGCATTTGAATCTTTCTAAGTGAGTTTGCATTTGTGTGTGTGTGTCAGTGCTGGAGGCGAGAAGCATGACAGAGCTGAACCATACAGCATCTCCTCTGGTCCCACCCCCTGCCCTCCAACTACCCAAGGACGGCCAGCCCATTACAGTAATTAACTAGAGAGGGGGTTGATGGGATGGAAAGAAAGAAAGAAAGAAAGAAAGAGGGTTGGGATAGAGAAGGAGGTATGAGAGCTAGAGAAAGTGGTTTTGAGTGAGAGAGGAAAGATAGATGGAGGTTAGGTTTGGGAGGGAGACAGAGGAGGGAGGGCGGGGGGGTCTTTTTCTGCCGAGGCAGCAAGTGGGTGGGGGCCGTTGCCTTCCTGCCTGCCGTTAATCCCTGAGTGACTTTCACTGCGTACAGTAAGCAGTGCAGCACAGGCCAGAGCCCCCGCAAATTAATCTAGCAAAGAGCCTGGGATGTGGCCGCGCTGAACCCCCCGCTTTACAACTCTCCCTCCTTGCTAAAAGACTTGGGAGAAAGGGAGGGAGGCCGGAGGGAGGAAAAGGAAGTGAGGGAGAGACAAATGGGGGTGGTAGAAAGAGAGAGAGGGAGATAAGCTGCTGCTGTATTGTCCAGTGAGGGGAGGAAAAAATGTGGAGGATAGAAGGCAAAGGGGACAAATGAGCAGAGGAGGGAATGACAGGAGTGGGTGAGTAAGGAAGGGAGGGTGGGGAAAGGGGGGAGAAGAGATAAGGAAAACAGTGGACTATTTAAAGTGCAGCTAGGGATGACCGTGTGCCCTCGCTCCAGTGACATCACTCAGGGACACGATGACGTCACTGACTGTGGGGTTCGTTTCTGCCACTCCATCATGAGGTCATTGTCCTCCAGCTATAGCCTAACATCATTACAAACACACATGATGATGCCATTTTAAAGGCACTTCCTGTGAATTTGCTTCATGATGTTTTCCATATAAATGTAGTTGAAGTTCATTTTATATTTCTTAAAGGTGTAGTTCAACATTTTGGGAAATATGCCTATTCACTGTCTTTAGGAGTGAGATAAGAAGATAGACATCGGTCTCATGTCTGTGTGTTACGTACAAAGCAGGAGTCATGTTGAACTTAGCTTAGCATAAATACTGGAGGCAGGGGGAAACAGCTAGCCTAGCTCTGTCCAGTAAAAAAAAAAAAACAAACCCAACCATTTTTATATCAAAATCCCTTTCTTCTCTCTGCCTGTAAAACATATTTCTGATGACTCGTCTTGAACTTGGGAGCCTATACATACATTTATCCAATCAAATGTGATTTGGGGACACTGGCTAAACCATCCATCATATAAAACATCTCTTGAGCATTAGCTCATGGGTTGTTGTAGCTAGCAGAGTGATATCATGGGTCAGAGTTGTGTGTTTGGATGTCAGTTGTCAAACTTTTATAAAACACATTTATAAAAGATAACGCTCCAACTTCCACATCGCAGTGACTTTAAACCTGAATTGATTGATTTTTGACCACTTGGGGGCAGCACAACAAGCTGTAAACACAACAGGCTAACATGTTAGCAAACAATTCCTTATTTACACATCCAACAGACACGGAGCGACATTAGTGTTGATTTAGAGTTGTGTTTGTGTCCTCCTGATGAATATAAGTACATTATTAATTTAAATATTTATTATTATTACATTATTATTTATTATATTGAGACTGAACCAAAACAGTAAAGCTGTTGATCGTAAAACCAAAACAATGAGCTGAAAGACGCAAAAATGCTCTGTGGATTTGTCACTATTAGCGATACCTTTCATATAACACATAACAATTTGAGCCATTGTTCATATAAAAAATATAGATTGGAGCAGCTTTAACACAGATACATGAGACTGATAGCAAGGTTCTTGTCTCACTCTCAAAAAGAAATGAGTGTATTTTCCAAAATGTTGAACTATCCCTTTTAAAGAGTAAGCTATCCCTGTGCTGTTCCTCAACTTGCAGGCAGCACCAGCTCCTCTTTAACATGATGCTGAAGTGGAAGCGCTCCAAAGGGTGTGTCCAATTTTTAAAAAATGCCTAAATGGAAGATTTTAATCAGTAGTTCAGGGAGCAGTGCCAACCAGGGCCAGCTGTTGTGGGAAAATCTGAATTCTCATAGAAATAACCATTTGATCATTTTGTTAACTGGGGGTGCATTCCATCTATATCATGTACTTGAATAACAATGAGTCTGAGTCTGGCTCATGACCTTTATCACATGCCACCCTCTCTCTCCCCCTCTTTGTCTCGCACATCTTTTTTTCTTGCTTTTCACTGTTTAACAGAGTAGTTCACATGAAAAATATACAAAAAAAAGAGACTTGTTAGCTGTCATACTCATGATTACACCTTGACCATGACAGCTTACTATACTGGCCTTAGTGAAACTAAAAGCTTTGTACAGTGTGATGGTGGTTGCCACAAGGTTGCATGTTTCGGGGAATGAGGCAGTGGCTGCAGAGCTTTGTAGCCGCATCAGCTCACTAAAAAGAGAGAGTGGGTGGTGCTTTCTAAGATGGAGTTTAGTTTAATCCTCATCCTTTACTCTTCTGCTGCTGCAGATGCCGCCTCCAGGGTGTCCAGGCAGAACCAGCCCATTTTCTTCCCCCCTCGCCAGTTTGTTTATCCTACCTGCAGCCCCCGTTTTAGTGCCAGCAAAGAACAGCCACAACTAATTGATTGGAACTACGCTGTATAGAGATGGGGGATAGCATCGCTATCAGAACACACAAACTCACAAACACCCATCTATCCTCTCATTAATTTCTCCATTCACGCTCTTTTTTTTCTATCTGTTCCTAATTCCCCTCCTGTTCTGTCACAAATCCATCTTTGTCCCATTCACTTCCATTACCAACCACCATTTTTTTGTCTCCCTCCAATCTCCCCAATCAGCTCATATATCTTTATCTGTGGCAGCTGCTATTCTTCCTCAGGGGGAGCACAATAACCAAGCACCATATTGTTACAGCCAACTGAGGTACGATGATGAACGATGATAGTACTAAACAATCTCCCCAATATCCTCTTTCATTTAGTAAGCTGCCCCTGAGGCCAACAGGCGCTTATTGAGCTCCGTACTACAGCGTTTAGCCTCAGGGCCCCCGCACGCCTCGCCTACAGTGGGCTTGATTGACCCGATACCTCATGAAGATGCCAGGCGGTTCTCTCATTTGCGACTGCTGCTCGTTTCTACGCCTGTGCTGATTGCTGAACCGAGCGCAGCGGGGTGAGCGAGGGGTCGGTGTTTGTTTTATCCGACTCTGAGTGCAAATGTGGGAGTGCTATGAGCCGGACAAATCAGCTGAAAAATCGTGCTGCCCCACATCTCGACTTCACACACACAGACACACAGCTTACAGCTGCCCGTAGGCTCATGTTATCAGGCATAAAACTGTGCACATGTAAGAGATAGGCTAGCCCCGAGCAAGGAGTGCACTGACCGAAAGAGCTCCAGCACCACCATCACACCCATGCCAAATTGTGTTTCCTCTCCTGCTTGTTTTACCTCTTCATTCGCTTTAATTTTTCAATCTTTTAATCCTAGCAACGCCAAAACATTGACAGTAAATGTCATTTGATGATCAAGGCGATGGAGTGAGAACACTATTGTATAAATGTTCTTCAGACTTTGAAAGAAGTCTATTCCACTATAGTGCAATTTCCTGTCCCAGTGTGCACAAAATAGTGGTTTATTGCTTAAAAAGCATTCAAAGTCATTAAAGAATGAGCTTTACATCTTCAAACGAGGAGCATAAACTTCAACTTCAAAGAAATGTTCTTGTACAGTGCTAAATGACAAGGTTACATGATGAAAAAGAAAAATGCAAGGCCAAGATAATCATTGTAAAACAAAAGAATGAAAAATTTGAGATTCATGCCACTCAAGCATGGACTTGAACCTTTAAAGCTACTACTTTATGACAATGCACATAATCATTAGCAGCACTTAACTAAGTAAGTAAATGAGAATTAAAATTCCTTCTCAGAGCTGTAGCGACCTTCTCTCGATATTCTTGCAATAACCATGACCTTTTGGCTTGTTTTCATTTTCCTTTATTTTGTTCTGGGAAGAAAAAAGGCTGTCAGATGTCTCCACTGTTCCATAAGGATACATTTTGAGTAGGTAGAATTCATGCACTCATTAAAGAGACAGAGAAAAAAAAGCCAAGGGCAAAAGGGAATTATTTACACATTGGCTTAAATGAATATGTAATTCTCTGTTTGTGTATTCTCTATCTTTAAGACTGTGGAGTCAAAACAGGTGAAAACAGAATCAGTTTTTAAGCTGAAAAGAATTTTTGCTTTTCATTTGCAATAAAAAGACTAAATATATCTCAACACCTGGCAGTTAAGAAAATGATTTGTACAGGTAATAACACAAATACAAATGGTGTGGTTTGAAAGCCATCATTTTGGGTCATCCTCTCTAAAGTTTGGCTTATTTACTTTCTTGCTGAGAATTAGCTGAGAAGATCGATACCTCTCTCATATCTGTATGTTAAATATGAAGCTGAAGCCAGAAGTCGGTTAGCTTAGCTTAGCATAAAGACTGAAAACAGGGGGAAACAGCTAGCATGGCTCTGTACAGCCATGCACCTGTAACCCCCCGTGAAACCACAATGTGTCATTTTTACGCTCAAAATTTTTTTAAGCATTTAACAAACAAAATGTAACGTGTTAATAAGTGAGCTTTAGAGGCGCTGGTTGGTGGGTTTTGTACTTTTGGACACAGCTAGGCTAGCTGTTTCCCTATTTCCAGTCTTTATGTTAAGCTAGGCTAACCAGCTGCTGGCTGTAGCTCCGTATTTACTGTATAAACATGAGTGGTATTGATCTTCTCATCTAACTCTCGGCAAGAAAGCGAGTAAGCATATTTCCCAAAATGTCGAACTACTTTTGTTTTTGCTTTACATAGTCAATTCAGTAATACACACCTATAACTTATTGTGTAGGCTGACACAGTATGTTCACAGGTCATGCAGGATGCATATGCCATACTATCACGACTATGTCCTGTAGTCAGCATCACTAGTGCACTGAACTCACTGAGTCAAACACAAATTGCTGTGTTGTGCCAGCTGTCGCAAAAGTAGAAGTAGAAAAGTAAAAAAGTAGAGAAAAAGTTTCTCGATCACCTTCAACAACCTGAGAGGTAATTGCAAAGACCAAGACTCCAGTCCATTTTGACACCTGTCGATGGCTTTGTACAACAGAGTGACATTACACAATAACTGTGGACCAGGTGTCAACAGTTCCACCTGAGCTCCCCCGGCAAGCACTCAAGACTAATTACACCCGAAAATTGTCTCCACAGAACTGATTAGCCACCACTGACACCACTCGAAGCGTCCTGTGTCTCTGGGTTGAAAGGCTGTCAAGCTTGCTGGACTGTAGCCAATCCCAACCTATGAACTATTATTATGAAAGAAAATTGGTCAAAAGTAAAAGAAACAAAAATCATGCCCACAAAATTCAAATATTCTGCAGAAGAACCTCTCTTCTGAATGTTTTTTGGTACCAGGAAGGTGCTGAGTGGAGGAGCTTGGATATATGGGTGATGTGGAGAACACAGAAAGGGGCCCTGGATGGTTTTGTGTGCTCTAATTGGCTCCTCTGGCTTTCACCTTCACAGGTCATGGAGTCTGAGCAGACACAGAGTACAGTGGTGTGGATGGCTCAGGCCAAAAGGTGATATGTTACTCTGTGTGTCTGTTCGTATCTGAGGATTTGAGTGTGTGGTGTGTTAGTGGAAGAGTGAAAGAAAGCGTACTGCATGCGTGAGTGCGTGCACATGTGTGATTTTCTGTTATTTAACTCCAAGTTGTGGCTTTCACTGTTCTGAAAAAGGTGCGAGTATGAGAGGAAAACAAAACAAATGGAGGCGAGAAAGGAAGGGAAAAAAAGCTCCGTAAATTGCTGGCTGCTTTACTAATTGAGCTACCACAGCACTTCTCAAGAGGCTGGTCGGCTAGGAGATTGGATGGATTGATACGGATGCATGCTCACACACACACACACACACACACACACACACACACACACAGAAAAAAGAGAGAGGCAGAGCTACGCACACACACAGAAAGGAAATGCCTCAGACAAGCTTTCATCTGTTGTTTTCTTCGACAAATTCGATTAAGTTGTGCACAGGCAAAACAGAAGAGATGGTGGCCGGCTCTTAAAAGCTTCAAGAAAGCCAGCACTGCCTCACCGAGTGCTGTTTTATTAGTCCACAAGGATGCATCTCAATGAGATTTCATTCGCTGTCGGAGAGACGTTTATTTCACATGTTTGATGGTGTTTTTCTGTGCATTGCAAGCGGAGACCATTTTTACGCACAACACCCCAACATCAAAGGACCTTGAGACAAAGAAAGACTTCAAAAAAGGTTATAACATGCACTCCTAGTATTCTTCCTATCGTCTGGCTCTGCCTGAACACTGTGGTAGTGTGCAGAAATTAGTCAAATATTAAAACCACTGAAGAGAGCATGAGAGAGAGAGAGGAAGCAAGAGAGACCTCGAGCTTTTACGCAAGCAAATAAATCTGTGTATTGTTGTTATTAATCCTGTGTCAAACAGGAAAGCTCCAGCGTCATCCGGAGAGGAAAATAGGCGCTTTCCGTCGCAGCTTTGCATCTCAATGCGGACGACCCCCCCCCCCCCACACACACACACACACACACAGCGCCCCTCAGATTAGCACATCATTTAGGATTTTTAATGGCACCCTAAGGCGCTACCATACTTTTTTATGATGACGAGGCACATATTTTATTTCTGCCCACATGCAGTCCACCCACATGAAATAACGGCTGTTTTAATGCAGTAAATGTGGGTTTGCTTTACATTAGGTGGTGTGCTAATGTGTCCAAATTGCTCCTGTATTCCTGCCATTTTCTACCATTTCTACTGCCATGTTCCTCTTGACATCCAAGCTAAATTAAAGCTAGCAAAAACCCTCATTTTGGAACCATTAAAGCCACGTTCGTCTTTGATCAGACAAGGATTGTTTTTGCTCATGATTCAACCACTTCTTAATCTCTCCTCCTGCAGGGATATAGCAGAGTATTATTGGTTTCACAGGAATAATGAAAAAAACTCATCAGCATTAAATTATTGTTTCACATTCTTGGGCTAATTTAGCTTTCAGCCACTAGCATGAATGGCCCAGGATGCTAATTAACGCTGTGGATGGTGGAACTTGGAGAAAGCAAGCTCCCACACATTTGCAGAGCTTAATCTCTGACTTAATTCCTCCAATTGAACAAATTGCTTGTCCAATGGTTTCTCATATGAGCAGATTAGCAAACAGTCAATGAGGCATTGCGCTATTAGCCACAACATTGTGCTGTGTGTTGCATGATTGGAGAACATTAAGTTGGCTGGAAAACAGTTCAAGAAGTAATTAACACAACTACTGGGCAGCAATTCATTCCTGAATTAGCTGAATTGAAACTGAGCTGGTCAGACATTCAATAACAGACAGAACAGTGAAATATTACAGCCTGACAGAATAACAGAGTTGACCTTCATTCTAGCATCCCCACATGATTATCCTGGTTCATAATTGGCCAATTCACTCCTTTGGTCTCCATTATACATCATTACATTTTACCCAGATTGATGATGCTACATGCAATGCAGTAGGTAGAAAAACATCACTGCAGTTATGCCAATAGCTTTTTATTAATCATTTCAAATATTTAAGCTATGATGCACCATTACCTTCCCCCACAGGGCTGTGAATGACATTTTATACTGTCTGAGCATCATTTGGGGAAAATAATGTGAGTTTAACAAAGCCCAGGGGCCTTCTCAGACTATATTTGTGATGACAGCTAGGCCTCATGGCTCACAGTGGAAGTATTTCCCTAGAGGATGCTGGCAAACAGGAATGCTAACAAGCCAGGCCAGCACCAAGTGATGGATTCTGCCCAAATGTATTGTTCTGTTCACTCGATTTTTAAACCAGATTCTCACTCTCACTACTCTAATTCCTTTAATTAACCAGAACAAATGACGAATAAATAACGTCACTGGCATGACAAAGTAGAAAAATGCAATATAATTATTTCGGCCTTGTTTGCCATGGCGGAAATTCACGGATGTCCCAGAAGTCCATGCATGTCTCTCTCATGGTTTAGGGGCAAACGTCCATTGCATGAATTCACAAACAGGCGTAATTAGCGAGCTCTGCAGTGCCTTGTTCTGCGTCTGAACTGTGTGTGTTTTCTCCAGCAGCACAAACAAGGACCATCTAATCATAGTCTCCTGTGATGGGTGCACCGCATCCAGAGGAAGTGCCTTTAAGCAATTAACAAGTGTAAACAAGTCAGATTGGCACATGTCAGAGGCAGCACCCTGTAGTGTGGTGGCAGCTGTATCAAGGGACTGACATCTCTGGCAGAGCGAGGGTGTGTCGAAACAGATGTGTGCATGTGTGTGTATGTATGTTTGTGTTCAGTTGCATGCATGTTTGGGGTTTTTTTTTTTCTGCCATACATCAGATTTTTACGTTTTGAAAAAATGACACCTCTCATAAAATGGTTGAAATGAAAACATATGGTGCTCTCGGAAGCAACAGTCATTTATTGTATTTTAACAATTTTGTGGGGGAAAAAAATCCAACTCCCATTGGCTTAAGCTCAAGATTTGGACAGCTAAATTTGGACTTTAATGGATGTGTGCAGCAGACAAACATACTATGATGATGATCCTTGAGCTGCTCCATTCACAGTAAGTATCAGAACAACTCCCAGGACTGTATGGCAGCACCCACCCACTGTGATTTTAACAGGAAGTGGAGACATTTTTAGTTCACAGCTGGAAGACCGGCTAATAATGATGCAACATCTCAGACAAAAACTGCATTAGTCACTTGTTTCATATCAGTGTGGTAGCTCTAAATAAAGTCATCAGTTAAAGTTTTGATGTCCTGATTTCTTGCTCAACTTGCCTGTGTGTGTAAGATATTGATTTAACTGTCCAAAATCACTGAAACAGCACAATGTCAGTTCTGTTTACCTCTAGATTTTGTCTTTGCTGAGATGTAGATTATTGTGGAGGGATGTGAATTAGAACAATGAAAACTAATTTGGTATTGTCACAATTCCTATTCATCACGAACATAATAAACAATATTCATAAAGTCGGCGATAGGACGCAACATGTGGTGATGACAAAACAGGATGTTTGCCTTCCAAAAAGACCCACATGAGCCTTTTCAGATCTGCCACTTCTATGTTTAAAGCAGCTGTAATTCATATTTTTATATTAACAATGGATCACATGACTACTTGTATGTGAACAGGGTCACTCATAGTCATGAACCCACAGAGAATTATTTGCAGTCCTGCTCAGCTTCACAGGACAAAGTTAGCGACTAGCTGGTGAACATAGTTTAGCATTTAGCATGTAAAGAGACAGATATTTACCTCAGGTGTTGGTAGAGACCAAAAACAGAGCTAAAAGAGAGCGAATATTGGACTTACATCCACCAGGTGGCCAGAGACACGACTCCAAATGAATGCTAACGTTGCTCTGAATCAACTCAAAAGCTGATAATATGCTACTGTTGTGTTTAAAGCTTTGTTATGCTGCCCCCAAGTGGCCAAAAGATCATTTATTGCAGGTTTAAGGTTAGTTAAGTTTAGGCAACTAAGTCTACTTGGTCAAGATTTGGAAAACATATGGTCATGGTTAAAAAACTACTTGACTGAGGTTAGGGAAAGGTCATTATCATGGTTTAAAGAAGCCAATGTTGACCATTGCTATCGTTTTTCCTGGAAATTTTTAGCGTTAAATAATGAAATAAGCCAGAGCAGCTTCAAGCAGATTTAAAGTACTGTGGTCATTAATACAATTAATTATTACAATCTGGCACAGCTATCCTTCACCACTCACTAGCCTTTATATGAAATGTGTGCTGGGAACTGCAATAACATGCCGTGCTTACACACTGCACGTCACGTTCTGTCTGTAAGACTCTTGCTTTTCTCATCCTCTTAATTTTTTCCCACGATGCAGCTTTTCATCATTCTTCCATCACCGCACGTGCGATATCTGAGCAACAGGATTCCTATTAAAGTTATATCACTTTCCATCCCGGACAGAAGGAATTTGTCAAGATGGCTGCTGTACTCAACCCCATGGGAGCCATTAGGGGCTTGTGTTCAAAGTCAAAGTGATTAAAGGATGCTTTGTTGGACACATAAAAGGGAGAGGGAGTGAATGGGAGAGAATGAGAGAGAAAATGAGATCTTCTCCTTACGTCCTGCTCATCAACAGCACGCCGTCTTCAGAGCTCCCCTCTCTCATTTGGACGGCAGACTGTTTTTAAGCTCCACTGTCAGCTAACAGCTGATTGATTCATTACAGTCATCAAGGTGATGCAGCTAATGGATGTTAAAACATCACCATCAAAACAATATTTCATGTCTGCTGTGGTACAGAGGGCTTTGAGAGCTTCCCTGTTTGCCTCTTTTTCACTGAAAGGTTGCTAGTGTGTGTTGCTATGGTAGTTTCACACAGTCAGAGTCATTTGATCCCCATATTGCAACAACTGAAGGATGGATTGCCATGAAAATTTGTACAGACATTTATGGTCCCCAGAGGATGAATCCTACTGTGTTTGGTTGTTCTCTGAGTTTTTGTTTAGTGCCAAACTTTTAATTGTCCAGTACCTAATGAAATTCCCATTAGCCTCAGTTGCTCTTTGTGTTTAGTGCTAATTAGCAAATGTTAGCATGCTAACACACTCAACTAAGGTGGTAAACCTTAGTAGGGAGTGTTAATTAATTTACCTTGACATAAAAATCATAATTGTAGTACTACCTGTGCTCTTACTTAAAGAGGTTCTGCACACTTGTTTTTTGAGCTGTAAACTAAATGATATGACAGTACTGTGATGAAACACACCAATGCTGGTACCAAATTATTAAAAATCAGCATTTCATAGGTTCAAAATGGCTCAACACGCCATCTACTGCTTTAAATCAGCCCTGAACCTTGCAAGGCCAATGCTGACATAGAGTCAACCTGTTGGGACTTACCTACGTCATGAAATGTATATTAAAAAAAAGACTAATCAGCGTCAGTCAAACAGTTTAAAACAGTAGATGGCATGTCGAGCCATTTTGAACCTATGAAATGCTGATTTTTAAAAATTTGGTACCAGCATTGATGTGTTTCATCACAGTACTGTCATATAATTTAGTTTACAGCTCAAAAAAATACGTTCAAGTGTTAACTACAAATTCCTGTCAATGAAAATAGTGTGAAAAGAGCTTGGAAGGTTATGGGTTCATCCAAAACAAAGCAACACAATTCGATTGGATGCCAGTTGGTGTGACATATTGTGCCAAATGAAGGTGTGCATACACTCTGTCTCAGCTCAGTAAGCAGACATGGAGTGCTGGGCTCTGCTGGGCCAATTTAGAGCCCAGTTGCGTCCCCCACCCACACATCCTCTCAGTATCCCCGAGTTTATGATCTCACTGCCTTGAGTTCAAGGGGAAACCATGCAATCTTCTGACTGAGCGGATGTGTGTGTGATTATCTGTATTAAATGTGTGTGGGAACTGTATATATATATATATATATATATATATATATATCCTCGTGAGAGCACGTATGTCATTTTGTGAATGTATGCGTGCGTGTGTTTGTGTACTGTTTACAGAGGAAAGTCACATGGCAGTATTTCAGCGAGAGCGTGTGGTGATATATTGGCTTTGCCCAAGAATCCCCAGTGATCAAGTCCAATTCAGCAGCCCTGCCCTAATAAGCTCTGCACATCAAGGCTTCTCGCCCGTTTTCTCTCCGCCTCGCTCCCTCACTCTTATCCTTCCTCCTGCTTTTCCTTTGACTGCCACCCATTAGCAAACCCAGACCACACAATAGAACCCAATCACATCTGGCAATTTAAATTAGCCCTATTTTCTCCCTCTGTCTCTTGCGCTTCAAAACACCTCTCAACAGAATGGCACCCGTGCTTCCGCTGCACCCACATTATTTGGCTCCCATTTATCTGTGCGCACATGTGTGAGTGTGTGCGCGTGTCATTATTTCTGAATGCTACCATGAGCATAAAAAACGGGAACAAAGAGACTGGAGCCCAGCAATGACAGGGCCACACTCATTAGGTTTTCTAAAGATATTATAACAGAATTCCAGCACTATTCTGTCTAGGGCAATTAGTTTTTGCATATTCACTGTGTGCGTCGGTGATGACGGTGGTGTGCATATACATGAAGACAGAATGAATTAGACAGCTTGTCAATTAGAAAATCCCTCGCCACCTCTTTCATTGCTCATTCCTTTTGAGTTGCTGGCAGGGGAAACGGGCTAAAACACACACACACACACACACACACACACACACACCGAAGCCTAATTAAGAGATAAATGCCAAGTTGGTGCATTTTTTTTTTGTTATGTAAAAGCATCATGTGTGAGTGTTTCTGTGTGTTATGCCAGTGTTTGGGATTAGCTGTCATGCAGGCTACTTGGGTCGGTGTCCCAGCATGCATTTGGGTTGCGTGATGTAGGTTTTCTCTGGCAGCAGTGCTATGAGATAAACACATTAGTCGTAGCAAGCTTTCCGCACAGGGAAGGAGAGAAAAACTGCTTCAGTAATAAAGCAAGTCACACTGACGCTCTACTCTGTGTATTACTGTTCATACAAGCATGTCCACAAAACACACACACTCGTGTTGGCTATACCTCGTAAACAAGCTTGATCTCTTTTTCTTATTTACATATAAACACAAGCACACACACACACCTACACCCTCACAAGGCCTTTCTTAAGAGAAAGCTTGGCAGACAGCTGAGAGCCTTGGACCTCGCTGTGACTGATTGGGAGAGTATACGACTCTGAAGGCAGTGACGCCTCTAACCCAGGGACAAATAAATCACCATGGTGAAGAGAAAGAGAAGCAGGGGAATAAGATGAAGAAGTCTCGCTGTGAGGAACAACACTGCTCCGTGTGCCAAAGAAATCAATTAAACTAATGTGCTGTACACGTTAAAGACTGCTTTAAAGTACAAAACGCTGCATAACAGGCCTCTCTATGTGTATACACATGCCACATGTACACCTGCATAGAGAATAGCTGTATTACCTGGCTACACTACATAGTTTAAAAGGTTGATACACAGAGGAAAAATCTCGTCTGATCATGATAGAAAATACTGATGAAAACCAACCTTTAAACCTATTAACTGATTTTTTGATTACGTCCACTTTTAAGTGAGACCATGATACTTTTGATGGAAGACATAACAAAATCTTCCTCTTCCAAATGAAAAGTTGGATTAATAAGCAATTAAAGGCACCGTTGCTCAGTTCTTTACACTCTGTAGCTTACGGTGGCTAATGTTAGCAAACTTAGGATAAATATTACAGTCAGTTCGCTGATGTAATGAATCCAGGTTTGGGTTCATCTTGGATCTGGTTCCCAGTTACCCAAATACGTTAAGCTCAGATGCTAACAAATCTCTTATTGAACCTTTTATTTCTCCTCATGCTTTTTTATTGGAAAAAAGAAATTCAGCTAACCTTAGCAGGCCTGTCATTTAGCCACGCTGACCGTTGCTTTCACTGGTTGAGATGACACTGAACTGCATGTTTTTGTAATCAATACCAATAGAGTAGTGTTTCTTCTTTAATGAAACAATCTCACTGATTGTCTCACATCAGTTTCAGGGGTCTGAATCTCCCAGTTAAACTTTTATACATATATCAACATTTTACACTAATTACTTACTAATTAAACTGTGTGATTATGCCTTTTCAGCCAATAACATTAGTATTACAGATCTAAAATGTTTTTTATAACTTTAGTTACCTGTAAATGTAACCCAGTGGCCACTGTTAAACAAAAAGTTACATATTCTCACTTTAACTTTAGTCATTATCTAGTTGTTCCCTGTATTAAAAGACAGGGCAATCAATTCAAGAGTGAGAGCAGATTCCAGTCGTGTGTTTTGAATTTTAATGTTGGGGCTACCGTTTTGTTTACATTTGGATAACAGATTGAAGTGACAAATTGTGGAAGATGTAAACAGTGACATTTTGAAGATGGGAAAGTGTACACATTTATATTGCTTTAGAGTAGTTTGTGCTGACAAAATAGACCTTGATACAGCAAGCTAAAGTCATTCTCCCTGTCTGCCGCCCTTCCCATCCCTTTCCTTCCTCCTCCTCCTCCTCCTCCTCCTCTCTTTGCTGTTTTTTTTTAACATGTGTCTCCCTCCCACTCCCCCTATTCTCTCTGCCTTTCCATCTCATTCGGTCAGTCAATCAATAACGCTGCAATAATTTGTCTCCATTTCCCACAGCCTATTCATATGTCAAAGAAGCGGGCTCCTGTCTCAAATACACTGCCTAAAATAATCCAGCCCTCCCACTCCCCCGTCGCCAATTAATTTAGCAAGTGACTGCTGCTAGGCTAATTAGTTTAGCTGCAAACGCTACCTCTGTACGGCAGCGATGAGTGAGTGTAAGGTTGTTCGCTAATTCACTTGTTTTTCAGGAGTTAACATAACTCTTCATCTTATGCCATAGTCTTGCGGTTTTAGTGTGATGTACTGGTTTGTGAATTTGCCAGACATGTTGTTTACAATCTCCATTACAGCTAATGAGCCTACTGATGGCTAATTACATTTGTGTTTATTCTGGGAAGGAAGCAGTGTTATCTTTCATCAAATAAACCTCTTTCCCCCCCCCATTTTCATGCACACATGCACACACACGCAAGCTATTGTTTTACTTTCCCCGGCTCTTTTCTCTTTACTCTGAGACGCCCGCGTTGATTAAGCAGCACGGCGAGCAGCTGGGGAGTGGCAGCGTTCGGGAGTGATAAAATCCCTTCAGGTGGAACTCTGTCAACACCTGCCATCTCCGCTCTGCTCTCAGCAGTTGCAGGCAGACACCAGGCCGGGGCGGAGAGAGGAACAGCAAGCGCAGCAGTGCAGCGCAACAGCACTTCTACCGTCTGGTGCACCCTGGACAGCTGAGTACCAAGGACAGGGCAAGTGTGTGTGGTTAGGTGTGTGTGTGTGAGTGTGTGTGTGTGTGCGAAGTGGGCTCCATAGAGCAAAGGATAAAGCAAGGCAGGGAGTGTGTGCATCGATTGGGTGAAAACTTCTCCTGGAGAGCAGATGTTTTTCCACATTCTCTCCTCACTTCACTCTGAATCAGACATTTTGAGTTTTTTTTTTTTTGGCCCCTGGACGACGCAGTTAGCTCCATTTCCCAGCCTCCTCCTCCTCCTCCTCCTCCTCCTCCACCACAGCTCTCTCGCTATTTCTTTTTGGAGAGCAAGTCATTTCCTGTCTTCTTTGATGGGGCTCCTTTTGTGACAGGCCTCCTTTCACCCCCCAAACCCACCCCTCCTTCAATAAATGCTGGTCCCTTTCTCCCCGACAGACACTAACAGCCGCATATATATGGATCCAAATGAGGCTAGGCGAGCTTTTTATGGCTCTTTATGATATATTAATATTTATGCCACTGCCAACCAAGATAACGATAGCGTTTGAATTTAGCGCTCGCAATTAACAAGTTCCAGCTGCTGCTCTTGGAGTTTGTGTGGACGGGTTGTGCATGTGTGAGCCTGTGTGTGTGTGTGTTTGTGTATGTGTGTGTGTGCATAAGTGCTCAAATGAGAGAGCACGAAGAGGGGGAGTTAAATGTTCCATTTAAATGTTATGTCACGAACTAAAGGGCAGATTGAATCAATCTTGTTGAAACACAATTACGATTTTCCTGCTATAAACATGATGCCGCTTCTCACACACACACACACATACACATAGACACAACAGAGACAATGACCTCAGTGAATGGAACAGATAAGAACGTCTTAATATGGGTTTGTGATCACCCTATTAATATTATGTTATCAGGAAGTAGCAGACTGATCGAGTTAAATGCATTTTTAATCATCGTGCATCTTGAATTTATTACACCCACCTTTTTCCATATTCCAGTTTCCCTTCTTCTAATATAGCAAATGCTCAGCAAATTCAGGATGAAATCTAAAAATAGAAGTAGGAAATTAAATAAAAGGTATTTATATCCTACTGAGCCAAGAACGCACCCTGCTCGATGTCATGGGGCTTTCCTCATAGCTCTGCGTAGTAAATGTGTGTGTGTGTGTGTGTGTGTGTGTGTGTGTGTGTCATACACTCGGTGACATCTACAGAGTTGAATGGTCTTAGTCATCCCTGCCAGACACGGGGGATACGAAAAGGACGGTGCATGACAGCACCCATGACTCACTCCCACATATCTACTCGCCGGCAACTTGAAACATACAGACATGAGCGATGACACTGGTGGTGGCATCCCAGTGGGGCGGACAAATACACATCTACTACCTGTTTGTGTGTATGTGTGTGTGTTTTTTTTTTTTTTTAATGGTGTGTGAATGATGCCTTAAATACATCCAAGACAATCCTAATAATATCTTTTAACAAGACAAAAGCTGTGTCCCAATTCCAAACTGCATACTAACTGTATTCAATATATCCTATAATCTTAATAGTATACTGTTTTCTGTTTGTATTCAAGAAATCAATTATATACTATATTGTTTTATACTAACAGGACATTATGCAGTACGTGCACTGTGATATGTTATGTTTCTACTTTATTTTTTCTTTTCTTAGCTGTTCCTGGAACTGTTTTTTTCCAGCTGTGAGCAGCTCCTCCATTTCCTTGGTGCAATGTATTGTGGGAGAATAGCGTACATCAACAGCACCCTCAAAAATCAAAGGCTTTTTAAATGTATATTGACTGTTTTTGAGTATACCTAATTTTGTCAACATACTCAAAACCTGCTTATAGGGTGTAATATGGATTCTGGGACACAACTTGTCTGCTGGTTGCCTGGTAACTGGTCCTGGCTGAGAAATAGCACCAACATATGATCCCTCATAAAATGGTAGTCTAAAATGTTTTTTCACTTAAGTTTTTGTACAGATTAAACAAACGAGATGAGAAACATGTTAATTAGTGAGCTTACGAGGTGCTGTTAGGCAGATTTAGTTACCTTTGGAGAGAGTCAGGCTAGCTGTTTCCAGTCCTTGTGCTAAGCTAAGCTAACCATTACTTTTAATAGCCTGTAGCCATGCTAGCAGCTCTGTGAAGCTGTAATTAGGCTCAGTGGTGCTTTGAGTTAAATGCAAATACAAAGTACAGTTGAAGCTGATGGGAATGTCATTAGATTTCACTGGATAAGTTAAATCTTTGACCTGCTGGTGGCACTAGAGGACAGGTCAGGGGATCACCAAATTCAGTAGGATTCATCCTCTGGGGACCATGAATATCTGTACTAAATTTCATGGCAATTAATTTGATATTTGTTGAGATATTTAAGATAAAGCCAAACAAGACAACTTCATGTTGGTGAGTTATGTGATCACCAAATTCAGTAGGATTCATCCTCTGTGGACCATGAGTAGCTGTACAAAATGTCATGGCAATCCATTTGGTTTTTGTTGAGATATTTTATTATATTGTAGAGCTGCACCACTAGCATGGCAAAAAGAAAAAATGTTCTTATATTTTCATGCTATTATTGCTTCAATCAAATGTGAAATCATGCGCTGCAATAAATGTCCCCCAAAGCAGAGGAGAGATCTGGCCGACAGATCGATAGTGGCAGGTCAGACAAATTTGAAGCATGCAGGTAAAGTCACAACACAGATGGACAGACCAAAGAGGCACGAACCCTGCTATGACTCATAATATTAGCATAATCAATTCTAACCCTCTTTCAAACCAAAACACAAAAGCCAATAGATATCTCGTCATATAGTCAATTTTCTGCTGGCAGCTCTAACAACATATCATGAAGCCATTTCTGGTCGCACATATAAAAATGTAAGAAGAGGTTGACGGACAGTCACATGCTTTGTAATTCTTATCCAACTTTGGCACCTTCGATTTCTTGTTGAATTCTGCCTGGCTGACTCTTACAGCACTAATAAGGTATCCAGTGTTCTCTAGAGCCCAAGCTTGACATCTCTTTGTGATTGCCGGGCTATTCTTATAAATACCTGAGCATAATAAGAGCCCCGGCTGCAGGCAATGAAGACATCCAGGCGGATGTAGCTGGCTGGGCCCAGCTGCTCATTAGTGAACAGGTCCAGTTATCCTGACAAGTCAGACTTGTCTAACCTCACCCTAGCATAGCATAATTCCAGACATTTCTCAACCAGTCAGGCACAGCCGAGAGCCATGGGAACCACTGAAAGCCATGAATATTTCACAGAAACATCCCTGTGACTATTGCATTGTTATTACCCCCTGCTCTAGATGTATTCTGGTGGGGTTTTTTGTTTTTACTGTTTTGAATAAATGAGCTGTAAGTGACCAAAGACCAAAGTGGTCTTCACAAGTTCAAAAGTTTCACGAAACAGAAACTGGCTTCAGAATCCACGAAAGCTACAAAAGTGAGACACATAAGCAGAAATATCCAGAAAATGCCTGTCTCCTCTGTGTAAACAATGGCATGTTGATGTCCGCCGTCCTCCCACAGCATCCTCACACCTGCTTTCTCTCCCTCTCTCACATATTCTCTCCAGCCGTCAACTCGCATCTCTTTGACAGTTACATGTGAGAGGGCCACCGTACCACAAGCAAAAAAAAAAATGGAAAGGCTTGGAGTTCAGGTAAACAGTTCTCACCTTCACACCGAATTAGGGGAGACAAGGGTTTGACTTTTGCAGGTTGAGGGACCAAACAGTGAGTTCAAAAGTTAATATCAGTATTGCATAATTGGAAATGTTTTTTTCTTGTCTTGTGAGACCATATACCTAGGAATTAAGGAGCCACTTAAACTGTCTTTTTTATTAGATTGTTCAGCCCCTCTGGGGACAGCATTGATTATGTGTGTGAAATTAATTTATATTCTGTAGAACAAATAGAGTGGGGGAAAACACCAAACACTGGAGAATTGGAGGTTTGTCAATTTCAGCCACACATTTCGAGGGTTATACGTCAGCTCAGAAATACTTTGAATAATCCCTTAATATTGTATGCTAAATCCTAAACTCTTTAACCTGCAATAACTGATTTTTTTTGGCCACTTGGGGGCAGTGGAAACAAGGTGTAAACACAGTACGGACATATGTATCACCTTTTAAGTTAATATGTTGATCTTTGTTAGCAAACAGTATCTTATTTACACATCCTGCAGATGCGGAGCAGCATTAGCATTTATTTGGACTCATGTTTCTGGCCACCTGATGAATGTAAGTCCAATATTCATTCATTCATTCTTTTAGCTCTGTTTTTGGTCTCCACCAACTCCTGAAGAAAATATATGTCTCTTTAGCTGCTAAACGCTCCACTATGTTCGCCAGCTAGCTGAAAACAACTGCCTGCTGTGGCTGTAAAACCAAAACAATGAGCTGAAAGACGCTAAAACAATATACTAATATTTACATACCAACCACCAGGTGAAACACATTAACAAGCACAACACTAGCTCCTTCTTTGCTGTAGTTGGAACCTACAGAAAGTTACAAATTTCAGCTTTAAAAGAGAAAACTTTGATAAGCCTCAATACTGAAGTGACTTTGCAAGGTTACAGCATAATAGCTGGTGCTTTTGTGGTTTGTTTAAATTGTTGCAGTTATTAGTCAGTGTTTGTGACGCTGGAGAATTGTAGTTGACAACGTGATATCTGGAAAAAAAGAAAGGTTGAAGAGAAGCGGCGCAGTTTTATTTGAAACTCTCCACGGGGAGTTCATCGCCTGGTGGTGGGAGAGGACCTATTGATGGGTGCATTTCTCCTTCCAGGGCAGACAGCTCATTATTTATTTTTCATTCAGAGATAAAATGGCTGCCGGTCTGACACTGATGTATGAGCATCTCATTGAGGGAAAATCAACTCTGCTGATCCTCTGAATCTAAACCCAAGCTAATAGGCAAAAATCTAATCGAAAGTGATTAAAAGCTAAATGAATGAAACTGGGGGATAGGGAGGGGAGGGGGGCATACTGGCCTAGCGCTGCATAAACACTAACTCAGGGGAGAGATGTCAGGCAAGGATGGGTGACGAGGAAAACGCAGCAGATTTCACTCTCATTTGCTAATTGAGGAGATAATGTAAATCATTCCCAGAGTCAGTGGAATAAACTGCCCCTTAAAAATCAATGGGAGTCACAAAGCGCCTGCTTCTATGGTTTGAGTCCTGGAGGAGTGAATCAGCATCTCTGAGAGGCGGATCTCATCCTGGGGTTTGCTTTGCTTTTGCTTTGCCTCTAGCCGTGTTTAACTGTGCTAAAGGTTACTAACAAATCTGCAAGCATGAAGAGGGGCTTGGGGACGTGTGGAGTTTCAGTTGGCGACCACATCCCATCATTAGCAGACACTGACTTACCAAGGTTTTCTTGAGAATTAAAGGGATACTTGGATGTTATTCTCATATTTTTGTCGATAGCGATAAGAGACCAACTGATAAATCGGTATTGTCGGCTAATAAGTGAGGAGAAATTGGAAAGCTGTAGGAAGTCTGAGCTCCTTACCCCTACAAAAATGTGAGAGTAGGACCCGTGTTGACAAAAAAAACTGAATTTACCTTTAAGAGGAAGGATAAGCTGAGAACAAAAGCAGAATTTTAAACACCAGGACACTATCAAAAACCTTGCTGACGTGCTTGTCAAGACTTGCTGTTCAGAAAACATTGTCTTTTTATTTTTCACTCTTGGTTTCAAAACATTCAATACAAAGCCCCAATCTAATGCTGTAGTCAAAAGGTCCTTGGTGTGTATTGTATTGGAAAGGAGTAAGGGAAACCCTTAATGAGACAGTGGGAGGAAGGCTGCTGAGATCATTTAATCATTGTTCCTTATACATCCACTTATCATGCCACAGCAAAACTAGCCTTAATGGTGTGGCTGTGCTAGGCAGGATATTATTTCATACATGGGAGAATTAAATGAATGCATGGCAGAGTTCAGTCTCTGGAAAAAAATAATGGGAATCCACTCAGCTTAAAATATTGGATTTGTTAATGAATGGAAGCAGTTAATCTAAAGCTTGACTCTGAGAATTGTCACAAAAAAAAAAAAAAAAAAAATCAGGAGATGAAAAGAGTGGGGGAAGAAAAGGAGTGAAAAGAGGTAATAAAGCAGAAAGGGAAACACTATGTTTGCAGTAAACCCTGTGATTTCCTCCACATTACAACCAACGTCCATCAGGAGTGACACAAGCATGAAATGCCATGAATGCATGCACAACAGTTGTCAGACTCTCCCCAGTGGAGGGTTTAGATGAAGGTCACCCGTTGTTTCTCTAGCACTGTCATTATCTGACAGGGAGGGAGAGATAAGAGGTCGCTGATAATAAATGCTCCTCCGTGATTGGAAATAATCTTGACAAGAGCCTCTCCAACAGTCCAGAAAAGTCCATCAATGAAACAGGATTGAGTATGACATGTTTTTGTCTATACCAGCCTCATACAATATGGACTCGCCGCAATTTCAAATAAATCTGCGAGGCGGCGGCGGTCGATGAGGGATGATTTATGCAAGCGCGTTAACCGCTAATGCTTCTCACTGGGCATAACACTTGTGCAACCTTTACCTCAGAGTGAAGAAATGAAAGGGGCGATGTGTGACTTTTAAGCATGCTTTGAAGGCAGTCAGTTGGGAGAGAGACACACTGGCTAATTTCAAGACACTGACTGAACTGGTTACTTCTTCCAGCGCTGCCTTTAAGTACTCCAGAGCATTGGATTTTACAAAGACTTTGAAGTTAAAGTGCTGATTTTGAAATTGTCATTCTGCATTGTTAAAAAAAATGTACAAAAAGGGTTATGATGGGCCGTTTCTGTTTCTCTCGCCGGAAAATATGCAGTTTATAATGATAACAATGGCAGATTTACCACTCAGTATTGTTAGTAATGAAACTTTGAAACAATAGGTCTTTGGTTTTACCACAGAAGTAAACAAAACCAGGCGCCTCATTTCTAGCCGACAACCACGTATTTTGAGGGCTGAAATGACAATTTTCACTAGCTGATTTCATAAGCTGTAGGTAGCTAACATAAGCTAATGCTAATGCTAAAATCTGACATTTTAAAACAACAACTCTGTAAAATGGTCTTTAATAATAACATGATGGCTTCATACATGATATAATCCTAAAATACTGAGACTAAAGCTACATGTCCCAAGCAAAAGGTCAGACTTCTCCCCAGTTGATGATCCATGCAGAAGTATATATAGTATTATAAATAAAAATGTATTTAAAATGTTACGTGTTCTAACGTAACCTTTCAATGGTTTTCTTACTGTAGAAAACATTCTTGGACAAGCAACACAGTGGTTAGATTTATGCTTTAATGTTTGTATTTTTAAGTATGCTTTACTTTTACAAGAAAGGATTTGAATTAGTTTGGGAAATGTTACACTAACACAACTCTGGCTGAAGTTGCTGGAGTGTGAACTTTCCCAAACCCAAAAAGCAGGACAGAGTTGACATTAGCGTCAAAACTCTGATGTACTAGCATCGTGGCTCCCACAGGATATGTTCCAGTCCTGAACAGGTATTTTTCTAATGTAACCTGTAACCTCACAAAATAATGTAGTTAGCTAATGACATGCCCCTTGCCTTTAGGTATAACGCTAGGTTACTTCTGTAGGTCGTAAGCTAGTTAGCCAGGAATGACTAGTTTGCAGTTTATGTTAGAGCAGACACACACACTGTTTAATCTATTGCTTAAGCTTTTTGCTTTTGTGTTTTTGGTGTTGGAAAGGCTGAAAAAAAAAACCTTCCAAAGCCTTTAAATGCTGATTATCGCTCTTATTGGGGAAGGGGTTTAGCGATCAATTTACTTACCTCAAACACCATTAAAGCTGGAAATCAGCACTTTAACCTCAGTCATTGTTTCATTTTAAATCCAATTGTTCTTGAGTACAAAGCCAAATCAATAGAAAATCTGTCACTGTCCAAAAGCTTAAGCGTCTGCACTTTGTATTGTGGTCTGGTTCAGTAAGTAAATTTAAAAGTTTTTATATGAACCACACCGAAGTGTGAGTATCTGTTTCAGATGTGCCGTTTGTGATTCAGGATGTTGCTGTATGGAAGAAACTGGAGGGAGGGTCATGTTGTGCAGCATGCATCATTGTCTCCATTTATCTTGTTAGGTGTGTATTATAAATCTAATCTGATGCCTGGTTTGTGTGCCTTGCATTTTGGTTTCAGGGGAAGGCCATTTTTCAGGTACTTACAGCATAACAAACATGGCAGTCAGTTATTCATCGGCAACTTAATACTACTATCTTATGATCAGTCCCCGTACGAATCCAGTTCATGAGCTTTTTACCATACGGAAATACGCAACAATTTGTTTTCAGGTTATTGTTTCCTTTAGGTACACTTTGGTTTTAACTTGTCTTTTTATATTTATGGTATTTTGCGTATTTTAGTGTTCTATTTCAGAATCAGAATCAGCTTGTATGTGTACGCATACAAGGAGTTTGACTGTGGTTTCGAGTGCTACTCAATGTAATTACACTTACACACAGTTCCAAGAACACTTTTCAGGAGATACAAATAGACATTCAGCTAAAAACAAGGCTGAACATAGACATATAACTATTATGTACATACAAGTAGGCAAAAAAGAAAATGAATGCATATACAAACATATATAAAAAGTAACAACCTACAATGTCAATTTGTTTCTGAAAATCGGAAATAAATATACAAATAGTGCGTATGTCATGGTTTTATCAGTATGCTGTGTTGAACGGTGTCCTGCTGCACTATAAGCTCCCCTGACTAATGGCAATAAACTCATGTTTCCTGTATAAGCCTAAACATCTTTTTGTGTGAAATAAGCCAAGTTTGCAAAACATAACGGTAAAACACAAGCGCTTTCTTTAAGATTTCTATTTTATTATCAGAAGTGTCTAATACCTCTCTACCTGGGCTGGAAAAGGGAGCGTTCAGCACTGTTGCGAGTCCTTGGGAGGCAGAAATCACAATTACAGCTTTTGGACTAAGCACCTGGTATAAGAAAGGTGTGCGTGTTTTGTAGGCAGACTGTTAATAGGTTGCCTCTTACAGTATGAGCCCAAATATACATACATAAAATAATACTGTGACAATTACTGCAGTATGTAGTTCATACTGTATACTGTTGGTCTGCAGTATGAATTGGGACACAGTGTCACGGCCCATGAGTCATTATTTGATATAATCAAACCTGCTTCTTCTTATCACAGGGAAATCTGCATAATTAAACCTTTATCAACGACAGTGTGATGTTTAGACAAGGTTCTAGGAAAAAGTGCTTACAGAGCGTGATATGTAACACCAGAGTTCGTCAGTAGTTTCTGAAGTGTTTGCAAGAGTTTGTCCACCTTGTGTGAAGTGCAGGTCAACGTTTTGCATTTTCAATTACATTCACTTTAGTTGGCTTTTGTTTTGGTCTGTAGACAAACTGCAGGAGGGCTCATTAATCTGTGTTTTCTCCATTCAAAAGTGAAGATCGCAATCCATACTTTATCTCGTTGTGGCATAGGCATAGGCAAACCGTGGCAGGGTAAAGTACTCTATGCATAGGGACTTGGGCTTGGTGCAAACTATAATCCTTGCTGGTCTGCATTTATTGACTGCATGCAAACAAGAGTGCATAAGTTTAAGAAACATGAGAAATGCTTTAGCTGCCTTGGAGGTCTAGTGCGCCAGAGCGAGGGAGAATACTGGAGCCAAAACTCAATGGCTGGGAGTTAGGGGAGATGTGCTGGCAGTGCAGTCACCTTGGCGGTATTTATACATCCTCCGGGGACAATTTTGCAGAGAAACAAAAGAAGTGTGTGAGCTGGAGCGGCCCGGGCTTCACAGATGCTCACCTTTGACTGTCCTTCTACTCTTTTTGTAGGCTGCTAAGACGATTGCTGATGAGCAGCAGCTGTGCTGAATGGCACAGAGGTGTGGGGCACGAGAGGTGATTATCAAATCCCTGAGTTCCTACTCAATACTGGTGGCATCGTGTCTTTGAGACACAAAACTTGTCAAGAGCACAGTGTCTTTACAATTCAAGATACGCTTGTGTGTGAGAGGACAAGTGATTAATTAAGACACACAGGTTTTTGTTTTTTCAGGATGATTCAAGTATATTCAAGTGTAGGCTACAGTGCTGTTACAAAGAGGCACAGCAAAATCCTTGTGACTTATATAGATATCAAGGGTTATATAAAATTGGATAGTGCATCACAGCTAATATGATAGTTGCCTCCATTTTGAACCTCAATCCTCAGCACTGTGAAGACGGTTTGCAGTTGGTCAGTGGTGTGAATTCATATGTCAAAGGTCACTAAAGTTGAATCCTACCTCTAAAGCTTCACGCAAATTAACTTTGCACTTTACAAATGATTTCTGACCCAAATTCTGCTCTTACTAGTGGTGGCGTGAACAAATCTTTAGTCTGAAACTGTTCTCAAACTTGTATTCATTTTACATTTTTTATATATTATTACTTTATAAATTTGTTGTAGCGAAAGTGTTAGCAAACAATTAGCATTCATTTGGAGTCTTAATTCTGGCCAAATGACAAATGCTTGTCCAATACTCACTCTCCACAAACTCCTGAGAGAAATCTGCCTCTTTAGCAGCTAAATGTTTACCAGGTAGTCGCTAACTTTGCCTGTTTGCCGTTTGATTTGTTGGGTAGCATACAGCTGCCTGCTACGTCTGGAAACAATGTTGATGAGAGCCTGAAAACCAAAACAGTGAGCTAAAAGACGCTAAAACGCTCCGTCGACCTGAGAGGAACTGAAGACTTGAGTGATAGCTCTCTGTATGCACTACACTACAAGTAACACCTTTTACACATAGAAACAACTAGTGCAGCTTTAAGGTTTCTGACTTGTGCTAACTAACAAGATCGACAAATGTCTCATTAGTTTGCAAATAAACCACTTTAAATTATCCATCCTTAGTCCTCAGTGTTGTTTTGTAGTTGATTCATGGAATACCTTGTGTGATAGACATTATCAGGTTTGCAAATGTCTTTAAAATTGGAACAAAAGCATAACAGTGGACATAGTTGTGAGTGAAAACATTGTCAGTGTATCATGGGGCTCAGTGTTTATTGTCATTGGCAAGTTAACTTCCTCTGCTACTATCATTCATTTGGTTGTAGAATCACTCTTGAGCTGTTACATATTACATCTAATACATAATGGAAGATCCATTAAGGCACAAAAACACATAACAAAATGGACTTTACTATGCGCCTCTTCCCCCTCTGTCTCTAGCAGTCGCTGGCCTTGGTGCTGAACTCGCACCGCTGTCAGCATCTGCTGGTAAACAACTGACAACCCCAACGCAGATTAATGCTAAACTGTGAGCGAGCCTGAGCAGCACTTTGCATGTAAAGCAAGTCTGAGCAGGAGAGCAGCACGTCGAAGTGGAAGTAAGATGAATTTCCAGAATGACCAGTCCCATTCTCCTTGTCTTAACAAGGCAAATCTCAGCCACTCATAGAGACATCTCCTCTCTGCATCCTCCTCCAGATTCAGCCTCGACTTACACACACACACACACACACACACATATATAGGCCTACACCTCATTAGACAGACAGAGAGTGACACGACACGCAGCATTTCAGACGCTTTATTTGTGTACGCGAGCAGCCAGCACACCAGAAAAACGCGTCATCTGCGCGTGCATTTCAATGTGTGCAAATGTTTTGTTTTAAACATGAGCACATGCTGTTTCATACATTACTTTAAATCCAATTAAAACGTGTGATCCGGGAGAAGTCGCACCAATGCACAAACACACACAAAGTGCACACAGCTAATGAGCCGCCGTGCAACCAGCCAGAGTTTGTCGCCGCTTCTTCCTCTCTCCGAGCATTAATGTATTTCTCGCTCTCCTGCTCTGCGCGTCAAAGGATTACAGTCTCATTTGGAGTTAGCGTTTTTTCCTTGTGCGTCTCTGTCAGGGGACTGGCTGTCTATGCCACACTGCAATAAAATGTTAATCTTAAGAAGTTTTTTCTTCACACATATAAGTTTTAAAACATGTTCCTGCTATAATGTGCGGCACATTCTCCAACCGGGGTGAGATAACTCCTTCTCTTTCAGATGCAGCAAATGAAAGAATCTTGAAACTAGACTAAATAAGACATTAGACAGTCTTTAATGGGAATCGAACTCTAGTGGCAAGCACAAATATCCAAAGAAAAATTGTATTTAAATGTATAAAATTAGTTTTTAATGGCGGTGCAGTTATCTACAGTTGCAGGGCGCACACACACAAACACATAAACAACATAAAAACCAGCCTTTTCTTCCTTCCTGTCAACTTGAATGCACTAATCTCTTTCCTACTGTAGTTTCCCCTCTCTCGCCTCTCTTTCACACTCGCAGTTATTATCAACTCTTTGATATCTGACTATTCTTGCAGCTTTTTTTTTTTTTTTTTAAATTAAATGGAGCCTTTGGTTCCAAAAGCGCGGGAAAACGGGGAGAATGGAACAAAATGTACGGCATATACTACGCCGTCATACAACCAACCTCGAAAGTGTTATTTTAACAAAACACGCACGCAAGCACACACCGCTACTCTTCTAAACAAGTTGTAGAGAGCAAAGCGGCTCACTGATGGAAGCAATGAGCCGAGGGAAGGGAGGGAGGGAGTGTGAAAGGTGTGCGAGATGAAAGCCAGAACGTGAGAGTGGAGAGAATAGAGACGAGGTGACACATTAACACGGAGCGAAAGAGCATTGCTGCATTTTTAGGCTGCGTTTTACTTTTTACTTTGCTTGCTGTCGCTTGGTGCTTTCTATACGCTCTCATTCTTTCTTCGTCTCGTTCTTTCATTCTCCATCCTCTTATCCCTCACCCCCACCCCCCACTCCCCATGTTGCTGCCTAGTCATTGGAGTTCATTCATTTGGCCTGACAGCTTTGGTAGATACAGCACTTAGTCCTTATTGAGGAGGTGTTTCATCTTTAATTCCTCCCTGCTTCAAGTTAGTCCTGCAAAACACCGTCACGCATTAAGTACACTTTCTACACAGATGAGTGAGAGATACACAGCTGGAAAACAATTGGATTTCCGCGTACGATTGGCGCCATGTTTTATACTGAAATTCACACACTGTCACTTTAGTTGTGACAGTGATCTCCTCCTCCAACTCTCAGCAAAAAAGCGAAGAATAATAATAATGAATGGAGTCCAGGCGGCATATGATGTGTGAAGTGGAATGATAATCAAACAGCAGCAGGTAGCAGAAGTGCTTTCAGTACAGTATGTTTTCCATGGGGATTCAGCCTCTACAAACTGTGTTAAATATTTGTCTCTGTCCTGAAATGTTTTAATGCTTGTCAGCCATGTTAAACATTTGGTAACTTTGTTTTGAAAAGTGCTGTATAAATAAAGTTTACTTTTATATAATTAAAATGCATGATTGAATAACCTCGTGTATGGCTATTTCTTGCTCTCAGTAGTTTATAATATGAATGTATTAGCACACAGTACAAGCGCACGGAACAGTTTTGCAAATACAACGAATTATGAATGCAAACACCACAGCTAGCAATAAATAACCTATGCTAATGTGTTCTCTCCATAGATGCCTACTGAGTGTTTTATGCCATTTGCAAACAATGCAAGACTCCATGCTGGTTTACACACACACACACACACACACACACACAAATCGCCATAGCGAGACAGAATTGGCTGCACTGAATCCCCAGGCCGCTTCACCGAAATGCAACCAGACAAAGTCCTCGCCTCACAAACACACTCATACAGTACACACACACACGCACACACACAAAGAGAGGGATTCCCCAGACAGACGATTATGGGCATGCACGTGCTAGCACAAACACACATACATCAGTGCATAAACATGCGTCAAACGCAGCACACGCACACAAAGTTGCATGCTTACACACAAACACACACACAACTGACCACAACATGCAACCATCTGAGGAGATTTATTAACAGGAGCAGACAGGAGGAAAGAAATCTGCCTTGCTAAAGGGCCTAATGACCTCATCTGTGGCCGGCAGCCGACATGACTGATGACATCCAAGAACACACACGCTCGCACAGACACACACAGCGCCGCAGGCTCGTCCTTTCCTGCCCTCTCCAACACTGTTCTCACTGTGTTGTAAGGGTTTAATTTTACACCATGCTACATTGCACCCTGATTAGCAGTGAGATGCACCTTCCTGAGATAAAAAAAAAAAAGAGAAAGGGAGTGAGTGTACACTGTCTGTTTCAGTACTGAGCTGAGCAGGGGCTGGTGCAGTAGGGCTCCGTTTTTTCTTCAAATAACCCAAAATACACTGCAGCATCACAAACAGCTGCGTCCGTTTCTTTCATTTTCACACACGGCAAAGCACAGAAACACCTGAACTCCACAAGACCAAGACTCACAGGGAGAGAGAGAGAGATGGGGACGTAAGAAATCAAAAGATGGATTGAGATTTCCAGAGAGAGAGAGATGAAAAACAGATTATCTCTCCTCCGACTGGTGTTTCATTTCTACCTGTTCTCTCTCATGCTCTCCGTTTTTGCTGTCTCTTTCTTTCCGCCGGCCGGCTTGTGTGTGTTGTGTTGCGAGGGGCGTGTTTTCCACGAGTGTGTGTTTTGCGAGCATTTGTTTGCATGACATAAACCCTTGTGACAGGTCTGAACATGGGCGACCGACGATGATACCAGCCGCACACACACGCATTCACCAAGTCACCGCCGCTGGTCTCCCCCTTCTTACCTCCCTTTAACTATTCTATATTCTGCATTTATATCAAGACCTTAACCATTTCTCCCCTCTCAGAACAGGCTCAGCTAGTTACCTTGTAGATACAGTAGTCAAGTAGTGTGTCTCTCCTCCTTTAACACCATTACATGGGCCAGATAAGCCAGATATGTGTTCTGCCTACCTGCCTCCAAGGTTGTGTGTGCATGTGTGGATTACAGCCCAACACCTCTTAAAGTGGATTTTCAACCAATACCCTCCAACTTTCTTCTCCCCGCCCCCTGGCTATTTTACTTTCTCTCCAATTTCCAGTGTTGCGCTGTAACAGCACGCTGTCCGGCGTCATGCTGTTTCCTGGATGTTTCTCCATGTTTGTTTGTTTGTTTGTTTTTTTTGTGCCTGATCCATTAGCAGCCCTATAGCGTAAAGCTCCACCGGCTCAGCTCTCCAGGATTGGCTGGAAGAGATATTCATTTCTAGATGTAAATAAATCTGTTACTTCCCTGACAGCACAATTCATTAGCTCTCGCAGCAATCTGCCTGTTCACGCAGAGTGCTTTGACGCAGCGGCAAATGTGTGTGCAGCAAAAGGGAGAGAAGCAGGGGGGCAGTGTTAGGAAAATGTGTCAGCTTGCTCTTTGGAGGTTTGGGTGTGATTACAGGAGGGAAATGCTTTCAGAGGACAGAGCAGCATGTGTACGGGGATTAACAGTGAGTCATTGCAGTATTGCCCATTGTGTTACCTCATCACTGGCTGTGTTTCCGGATTATTAATTAAATTAAATTAACTCTTATTAAGCCTGGTCACAACGGAAAGTGGCACAGCTAAAATCATTCCAAGTCTCTGGGAAATATGTGGTTCTAAAAGCTTGGTGACATAGCGACTACTCGCAGAGCTAGCTGTTAAACTACTATAGCTGGCCCACTAACTGCTAACATGCTAGCCAGCCGGGAACATGCCAGCAAAAGTCCGAATTTCGCCTAGTCAGGATTTTTTCTTCAATTCTGAAGAAGGGGGAAAAAAGCTGTCTGAGCTAACAATCTTGCTAACTAATAAGAGCTTTTTCCTCAAGCTAGCTCGGTCTCTAACGGAACAATGAGTTAATGCAGTTCATTCAATACGTATTTGTAGCATTGACTTCTGTCTCTCTAGCAGTTTATACTTAAATAAAAGTGAATGGTGCAACGCAGCAAAAAAGCTACGAGAGCTTTCTGCATTTTGGACTCTCAGGCTCTCTCCGTTTCAAAGGTCAGTACTGTCAAAATGGCTTGGCTGGTTGAATGGCGCGAATTTGCAGGTCAAAGTTCCCTAAAGTTGAACCCCCCCCCCGAGAGCAAATCCACAAATCGGGGCAATTCCATGGGAATTAATTGATTTCGCCACAAAATCTTGAAGTTTTAGATGCTGGTGTGACCAGGCCTTTATACCACACGGACGTTTCACAGTGGCTTTGTACCCGGAGGCCGGTCTTGCATCTCCCTTGTTGGCTGCTGATATTAAAACACTTGGTTAAAGTTAAGGAAAGATCCTGGTTCACTTCACCCGTCCTGTGCTTCAAGACACTGCTGACCTTTTAAATATATAACCAAGACCACCCGTTTTCCCTTTCCTTAAAATAAAATTCCTTCTAAATATATTTGCTAATGCTATTTAGTTGTACATGAACATCAACAGGGTTGTTACTCTTTCTGGTTTCCTTACATTTTGTCCAAAACTTGCTCAGCAAACCAAATCAGCAGTATATAAAAAGTATGTTGTGGGAGATAGGGTTGCAAATGTTTTATCGTCTTCACCATGACATTGAGCACCTCTGCATGTTTACTGTGCTCCATAAGAATTTACCAAAAGTTCACCAAGCTTGTATGCTAGTCAGTATTGACTGAGTTGCATTTGATTTACATGAACCCGAATCTGTCTGAATTCGCCACATTTAATGACTGAGTTTGGCGTTTTTTAGTTCGAGCAAACAGACACTACAAAGTGTGAGCGCTTTTGAACTTTTGACAGCTGCACAAATTTGTAAATGAACCTCTATTTACAGTACAACCGAGGTGATGTTTGATTTATGTTTTGCCAAATGCCACAGTGAGGTTATGTTAATATTTTCATTCTGCGAGCAGGAGCAGTGTCTAACAGTTGAGTTCATGAGGTGTTGACCTGTAAGTACATTATAGCCTCGTAATGAGCTTCAAGGCGTTATTCTTACATTGATCCAAAACACTACACTTGCATTTTAATGTGTTACACCACCAAGTGTGATAGATACTGAATCTACTTAAGCATGGCTATGTTATAATATTGTTTGTATTGTTAATAATTGTTATTATTGCTAATTCTGTTCTGTTAATTACTCAATATTCATTAGTTACTTGAGTTTATGAGAGTTTGCAAACAGTGTGATTATGCCTCCCATGCTTTTTTGGCCCTCTCTGTATCTCCGCTTTCCCTCTAGTGATCAGATCAGCTCTTGTGATCGGTGAGTTGAAGCCACACAGTGAGAACAACACTTCTACCCTGATAAAATCCACTTTGTCACTGTTTCCCTTAGAGAATAAGCACCTTATCAATGCCAACACTTTGACAGAGAGCTACCTGATGTTTCACGTCAAAGCCCAAAAGAGTGGTACACATGGAGGATACAGAAACCCTGTGTTTGGTGAGGAAGATGTAATGTAGTGGGTGAGGAAGTAATGTTGTCGATTTCATAATTAATTCATTTCATTTAGGTGAGCATGCTCCCTACACCTGACGCTATGAAGGAGAATCAACAGGGAAGGCTGCAGGGATCGTATATTCTTAGCTTCATATGAGCTCAATTAAATTTAAAGTTTAGCTAATTCTCTTTCTTGACAAAATCAGTCCCTCTCCTGTGGTTTTAAAGCAATAGACATTTTGGGAATTGGCTTTTTTTTTTTGCCAAGAATTAGACTAGGAGATCAATACCACTCTCATCTGTCTATTAATATGAAGCTAACCAGGAGATGGTTAGCTTAGCATAAGACTGGAAACAGGGGGAAACAGCTAGCCTGACTTTGTTTGGTTACAGATTAAATAAACAAGATGTTATTTACTGAGCTTTAGAGGTGCTGGTGACAGATTTGTTTTTTTTAACCTTCAGACAGAGCTAGGCTAGCTGTTTCCAGTCTTTATGCTAAGCTAAGCTAACCGTCTCCAGGCTATATAGCTTCATATTTAACGGACAGACGTGAGAGTGGTTTCTATCTTCTCATCTAACTCTTGACAATTCAAGCGAATATGAGTGTTGTCTGTCCACAATGTTGAACTATTGCTGTAAAAGTAAATTAATTCACTCTGATCCACTTTTTTGACAACATTCATTCACTTTAAACTTTAAAAACTGGACTTGCTCAGCAGCCAGTGTTTCACTGATTCCTTTTGGTCACTGCAAAAGAGAGAAATGGCAAACCTCATTCATAAAATCTGTAACAGATGCCATACATTCATTAACAGTTCTGAACGCTCCAACAGTTACTGTAGCCAACAGCGTCTCAGCTACAACAACAACAGTGATATTTATTTAACAGTGAGCTGGTACAGAGCCTAGTGCAGTGTGTTTGTTTGCTTTGATTTTAACCAGTGAATGTGTTTTTTGACTGAGGTGCCTGTTGCTGATGGTGTCACTACAGATTAAACCTGTCCTCTGAGTAAACTGTCCTGCTGAATTTACTTTGAAATCAAACCCATGGATCATTTGACCAAACTAGATACTGTACTCTTTTAAACCGGCTCTTCACTGTCAAAGACCACGGCACTTTTGGTTTATTTTGGTTTAAATTGGTTTATTTGAATGAGTGCTGCGGTTAAAGGAATAAAACGAGCTTGAGATTGAGAGAATGAACAATATGGGACAGAGCGACAGAGTTAGCGGCTAGCTGGTGAACATGGTGGAGCATTTGGTAGCTAAAGAACGAGATATTTTTTCAGGAGTGGGTGGAGAACAAAAAGAAGATAAAAAGGAGAGCGAACATTGGACTTACATTTGAAAAAGGTCTCTAAATGAATGGTAATGTGGCTCTATGTGTGCTGGACGTGTACATTGGCAATTGCTAACATTTGCTATAACATTTTCAATGTCAGTGTTGTGTTTACAGCTTGTTGCGCTGCCCCCAAATGTCCAAAATAAATGCAGCTTTAAAGAAAACTATATATAATACACATTTAAAATATGTTTACATTTTATATCATTGATGGCATGTGTGAATATGTTGTATTATGAAGCTTTATCATCTTCTAAATTATACTCATTCTAATACCATCACCCTGCAACTCAACCACTGAAGAACATTATGAGTCACCGAATAGGAACCAATAAAAAGGTTCACACTTGCTTTAGCTTCAAGTCTCCTTCCTACAAGTACTGTGCCCTGTCATATGCAATCCTGTGCCATTCTGCTAGCCTCTGCCCCCACTGCTGCCTTCATGTGCTGCTTAGGCAAATATAGAAGTAGACATTGCTTGTGTGACATGCAAAGCCACACACAGAAAACCCCTGAGAAGGTGCATCCGCACTTTCCACACACTGTTACATAATAGATAGGCTATGGCAAAGGAGGCAAGGCAGCACAAAAGAAAGAGGGAGACTACTGTGGTGTGTGTGCAAGAGAGGGAGAGAGTGTGTGTGTGTGTTTCGGGTTGAAGGGAGGGATAGAGAGAAAACTAATTAGCACAGCACTTTAAGCATCACGGGCCACAGACTGCTGCGAGTGGGGACTGCCACAGACAATCCCAGTCAATTTTCCCACTCAGCGGAGAGAGCTGAGGCATGCTCTGACATTGTGTTTTATCTCAGCGGGCCTCTTCACTCATGTCAAGAGCGGGAGAGGGAGGAAGAGAGAGAGAGAGAGGGAGGCAGGGTTGTTGGTCAGACAGCGAAAAAAAGATGGTGAATTAAGAAGAGAAAAAGCAGTTAGAGCAAAATAGAGTAGCTGCGCAAGCGGGAGACCGCTTAGAAGTAAAATCCAGAAAGACAAAGACACAAGCAGAGAGGGAGGTAAAGACAGAGTCAGACAAAGAGAGCAGAAGAGCCGCAGCACTTGGGCAGCAATGTTTGAATAGCTGCATTTATTAAGGATTTTTCTCAGGATTTTAAGATGTAAATCACTGGTGTGTCAAAAGGCAGCATTTCAAATATATTGGTGGTCCTCTGACAATAAATTTTGTCAATGGCATTTGCAGAAATGTCACTGGATTGTAGCTTATTCATAGAAGACAGGGCTGAGTGACCTGGAAGCAACTCAATTGTTGTGGACAATCCAGAGAATTGAAAATAACGACGTCAGAATCATTCGTTTTTCAAAATGCGGCAATGCACAGAGCTCACAACAGAGCGCCTGTGTGTACTTGATGAATACTGTCCTGAAGCGCCTGCACACTGTCTGAGGAAAACAAATAAATATAGTATATCTCATAGCTTTGAAAAGGCAACAAGCGTAAAGAGAGACTAGTCGCATGTTAGCTCTGCCCTGCAAGCTCCCATATGGCCCTTGTATGTACTCATATCTAATCTGAATAAATCATTGTATGGGACAGCCTTTGCACTTTAACAGCTCTATTTTTATGGCCTCCCTCCCATTAGCATAGACACACAATACCCATCTACCCCTTCACACGCTGCAATATGCATCAGCCCAAACCATTCGTCCCCTGGAAAGCATAATGAATATCTGAGGTGGAATGTCACCATATTGGACTTGATGTTTCCAGAAACATTCGGCAGAGGGTATCAGCGTGTAAGACGATTAAAAGCTTTTACTGACACTAAATGTACAAAATGCTTGGTACATGTTTTTAGCCATGCTAGCAGCATGACTCCAGGTATGGCAAGTCCACCATTTTGGTCCAGACTGAAATATCTCAACAATTTCTGCCATGAGATTTAGTACAAACATTCATGGTCCCCAGAGGATAAACCCTAATACATTTAGTGAACCCCTGATGTTTCCTCCAGCATCACCTTCAACAACACAGTATCAACAACTATTAGATGGATTGCCATGAAATTTGGTTCAAACATTCATGTCTGCATCAGGATGATTTTTAAGAACTTTGGTGATCCCTTAACTTTTGTTCTAACACCACCTTCTGGTCAAATTTTCGATTTGTCCAATTCTTGTTTAGTGCTAATTGGCAAATGTTAGCATGCTAAGACGCTAAACTAAGATGGTGATCATGGTACAGATTGCTTAGCATCAGCATGTTAGCATTGTCATTGTGAGCATGTTAGCATCATGGATGTGGTTAGCATGCTCACATTAGCATTTAGCTCAAAGTGTAGCCTCACAAAGCTGCTAGCATGGCTGTAGACTCTTAATGTTGCCGATTCCCATTTTTACACAATCTCCATAAAAGGGAAATTAATAAAGAATAATAGATTTGACTTGGAACGAGTAAAATTAAACTTCATATCAGGTGTCTATTATTTTGTACAGCCAGTAATTCAGGATTACTGTTATATTATTATGTTCACTGATAAGTATTATTACGTTTAAACATTAAATATTAAACTCTTTCTTCAAAGTGTAGCAATCAAAATAAAACTCATTCACTGTGTAATGATCTCACGATTTCATGGCCTATATCTCCCGTTATCCAAGCTCCTCGTTCATTTCCTTATTTCCAGACACTAATCGCTGCACAGTCTGTGAAATGATCGCTCATTCGTTCCCTGCCATTCTCAATGTGGGGGTGAGCGCAATATATGGAAATACAGAAGGACTTGAGCAAAAACAAGGATGCTTTCTCCATTCCTACCACTCCACTCTCTCTTTCGCACACACACACAAAATCTGTGGGAATTCATTAGCCGGCCGCTGATTTATGGCGCACTGTTGTCAGCGTATAATTAGCAGTTGAGGATTGTTTATGGTGGCTTTGCAAGTGGAGTGGAAAGTGTGTGGTGAGGAGTGTGGTCCAAGGTCAAGACAGGCCGAAGGAAGGAAGACACAACAACCAGAGCAGATACATTTACATTAGCTGATAAAACTGTGTTCAGATCCTAGAAGAGATCCTACAGGTATAAGGAGGAAACATTTTCACCATTTGGCTTGTTTTCTTGACATCACAATGAGATTATTTTGTAATCATGAGCAAACAGTTTCCTCATTTCATGACGTCAACATAATAAATCGCAGAATCAGTATTTCAAAAATGTTTTCTGTGAATATATCTTTTCTTGTGGTCATAGAAAGATTATTGTGCGAAAGCTTGTTATGTTGAGATCAAGAGATAATTACATTGTGCTCCCAAGGAAACAAAACAAGTAGTAATTATCTTCACTGGTCTGCATAAGATCCTGTTATGTTGCATAATTATAGCACAAACCCAGCTAGGGTTGCCAGCCATTATGAAAAAGGCCATGACAATACACATCAATCAAAAGTTTAGATTTTGACTCATGTTTTTATTGCACCTTTGATTTCTGAGCCTCTAGGGACTATGTGAATTATGGCTTGTATGGAGGAGGCTGGGGTGGATAGATCTGTCCGCTGTTTGAGTTCTGTTTCTGTCAGTGTTTCTTTTAACCATGTTCACAATATTTCCCATTAACCAAGTAATCTTTGTGTCTGAATCTGACCAAATTTTAAAGCTGTAATGCTTAAAGCGGCTATAATTGATATTTTTGTATAGGCTATGCAATGTATGAAATGACAATGTGATTATATGAAAGGGGTCGCTCGTAGTGATGAACCTGCAGAGAAATTATCACCTGAATCTGCAGCTCCCCTCAGCTTTACGGAGCTTTATGGCCAGTTTCGGCTCATTGTTCAGCTGTCCGGCTGTTTTCGGCTGCAGCAGGCACCTGTTTTCTGCAAAAAAGCCCTAAAAACCCGTTGCTTACTACCTTCTCAGCACCAAGCGGCAGACAGACACAGTTAGTGACTAGCTGGTGAACATAGTGGAGCATTTAGCAGCTAAAGAGCCAGATATACGACATGTAACAAAGGTCGCTCAGTGGCTTCGTTCAGTGGCTTTGCGTCGTAACCATTCGACTACCAAGGCGCTCTGTATTTTTGAATTCTTTGGTCCCTAATTTGTTTGTATTTGAAAATGCCTTCAGAGAAACTGCGCCCCTTTTATACCTTTGCATAGAAATTACCAAATGTCACTTTGAATGGACAAACTTTTTCAAACGTTTTCATCCTTTTCTCAAATTCTCTAATTAACATTGACTGTATTGTTATACGTCAGATTGGAGCAGTTTCTTGACCATGTAGTCAGTGGCCTGAATGGCTACGGTCTGTCCAATGTTGCTTTAGGCTACCTTTTTTGGTGCAGAAAGGTCAGAGGATTGATATTTGTCCACGCTGTGTATTCTGTTTGTGTAAGAGCACTCACACCTTCACATACACACTTCTGGGACACACAGCCACATCATTATGCCTCTCTGACCCTATCACCCACGCACACATCGTAGTAGACGCACACACATGCAGCGCAGAAAATCAAAAGGCGTGTTCATCTCAGAAGGAGGCTGAATCTGTGTCTGATCTGATCTCAGGTCAGCCGACCTCCCTTCAGCAAAGCATGGCTCAACGTGTGTGCGTTTTATGTGTGTGTGTGTCAGATCAATAACCAGTTACAGACAGCTCAGCCCCACCCTGCCTCAGGGCCTGGGCTCCAGGGAACACACACACACACACACACACACACACACACAGAGAAAAAAAAAAACACAGTTCTGACAGAGTCGGAGCTTTTAACCACCACCTATGAGTCCATCTCTGCTTTTGAATAACAGAGAATGAAAGCAAGGATAGTGAAAGGTGGGGAGGCAGTGGACAGTACCCCCATGAGGAACTAGTTAAATCATGTGACCATGTACACAAAAGAGAGAGGGGGGGGAAAAAAGTAGTGAGCGAGAGATTAAAAATGACAGATAAGGAATCAGAGCGACAAGGACAAAGAGACAGAGAAAGCAGAAAAAAAGAAAAATGTGCAGGCTGCGGAAAAAATAAAGACCCAGCGAAAAAATGTGAATTGATGGCCTTTGATTTTTTTTTTTTTTTTTAGCTGTCCTTTCTACTGCCTTAGCATAAATGACAATGTGTCACACAAGCCCAGCTGTGATTTTCCAAATCCTACAGCTTGTGGAGGTGAGCCTCTTCTCGCTGTAGGAGTTCCCTTTACCTGACTGTAGTGTTCCTCTCCTCCATTTGTGCTTTTTACGAGGCTCTTTTTATTAGTAACTGTCTGAAAGTGTGGAGTTAGTGCGAGATCAAGAGACAGAAAGGGAGCGTGGGGGAGGAGAATGTGAGAGGGAGATTCCTTCAGGCGTCCGCTGTGCTCCAAACGTCTTGGCAAGGTGTAAATTGAAATGAAATGAAATTTGATTTGACTTTGATTAAAAACTTCCACATTTCAGTATTTCACATCATCTTCAACCTTGCCCCACTCAGCCTCAGTGTTTCCCACAGAGAGTAACAAAAAAGGCCTGGTATTTCTTTCTGTTAAGGCTTTTTTGTTTAAAGAAATCCAACCAGTTTTGGGAATTAGCAAATTTACTTTCTTACCGAGAGCTAGATGAGAAGATTGATACCCTACAGTATATTACAATTGTATTAACACAAAATATTCTGTTAAATTCTTTAATGTATGAATCTGTCATGGTAACATTTCTTAAATGAAAAAATCATAAAACATTGTCAAATGTCTTTTAGATATTGTAATAACAGCCCACATGGCCAATAGTGGTCTGCCAGCAGTAAACGTGAGCAGATTAGCTCGCTAGCAGTAGTGCTAGCATGGCTTCTACCCCCCGTCACAATTTGTCAAAACTAAATAGAGGTGAAAGAATAAAGAAATGTGGCAGGTTGATTAATAAGCCTTACTACATTTACTGATTGTCTAAGTGCAGTTGTGTTAAGCGCAACTTCACTGACTACCTTTTAGACATGCATAATAAGCTAGCAATGCTAACAAAGAGTAGCCTACTAATGCCTTCAGATTGTCTTTGTCTGTCACGTGACCCTCTCCCCAAGAAATCATCCGGCACATGACCCCGTTAAAACCACGATGTGTCGCTTTAAACTTCAATTTTTGTACAGAGATGTAACGTGTTGATAAGTGAGCTCTAAAAGTGGTGGTAGGTTGATTTTGTTACCTTTGGACAGAGCCAAGCAGGCTGTTTTCCTGTTTCTAGTGTTTATGCTAAGCTAAGCTAACCGGCTGCTGGCATGTAGCTTCACATTTTAATGGACAGATATGAAAGTGGTATCAATCTTCTCATTCGGCAAGAAAGCAATTTTTCCCAAAATGCTAATCTATTTAAGCTGTATGTATTAAGGTTAAAGGTTTAAGGCCAAGGTAAATAATGTACTTAGAAATATTTAAGCAAGCATACATAATGGACACAACACCGCCTTAACAATCGAAATCTTTCTGTTCTGGTTCCATTCATTTATGAGGAAACAAATGGGCTCTTAAATGATCATCGATCGGATTCCTCTCTATCCTCCCTTTCTGGAATATTCTCAGGGCGAACATATGAAAAGGCATCTCAGAAATCTCATCCATCAACAAATACCTCTGATTCCACCCATGCGCAGCAGAGCCCTGTCTGATCAAAAGTCAAACCACAGACGGATGAAGAGAAATGGATTAGAAAGTCAGTTTCTTCTTCTGCTTCTATTGATTGCCTTCCTTCTCGCTCTCTCTCCTCCACTGAATTTTGTGAAACCGCTGTAATCACCGGCAATTTGCAGGGCACCTCACAGCTGGACTCCTGCCCACTGCTGACAGAGTGCGAGCGGTGTGTAAAGATATGTGTGTGTGAGTGAGTGAACAGGGGGTGGGCACACACAAAAGACTTTTTGAATGTATTTGTGAGTGTATATATGAATTTGTGCCTGCATGTGTGTGAGTCTAGAAAGGTCTATTTGGGGAAAATGGGGACCATCTTGGTATTGGATTTGGTGTATAGGCTGAGGTCCGTGGAGGGACAGAGAGAGATTTTTTTTTATAGATTGTTGATTACCTAGGGTGGTCCCTCGACTTAAATTGAGTCTGACGCCAGCACACACACACAAACACACACACAGATACATTTTGAGCACATACACATTCAGTTATGCTGTGGTTGAGGGTCTCTGTCCTCATCCCATGTTTTGATAGCACCAAACCGTACGAATCTCACACATCAAGAACCATGTGAATCTATCACATTTTTACAGTTTGAAGAATCTCCCATGTTTTAACAGCACTATTATGAATGTTTGCACATGTTGTACATTATTAATCATCAATAGGCTTATTTGCTTTCCTGCCAAGAATAAGATTGATACCATTCTCGTATCTGTCCGTTAAATATGAACCTACAGCCAGCAGACGGTTAGCTTAGCTTAAAATAAGGACTGAAAGCAGGGGAAAACAGCTAGCCTGGCTCTGTCCAAAGGTTTAAAAAAATCTTCGTACGAGCGCATTGAAATATCATAAATTAACATTTAATTAATTTAACATATCGTTGGTTAATCTGTCTAAAAAAACATCTTTATGCTAAACTAAGCTAACCGGCTGCTAGCTGAAGCTTCATATTTAACAGGCTGACATGGTAAAAGAGCCTTTACAGGTTGAAAGTGTCAAATAAAATGTAATAATTGGCCCCATTAACCAAATCTACATTTATATAAAATGTACATAAATTATTTTTAAATAACTTGAAACATTACTTTAGGTCTGTTTATCAGAAATGCCTAAAATCGGTCCCTTGATGAAATAAATGCTAATGCTAAAGTGCTATATGGCTGAGCAGAAGCTTTTTAAGATTAACTAAATATATTATGTGTAATCTAATTTGATACTCATATGCAAGGATTGTGGTAAACTACCATGTGTTTTACTGTATTGTCATTTGTGTAATTATGTTAACTTTATAATATATACTGTTTTATTCTCTTTTTATGGTGATTTTGTTTTTTAACATCTGGCTAGGGATAAGAAATTTGCCGTTTTATTCTGCTGATCAATGCATTGTCCCTGGCAAATAAACAGATAAAATTAAATAAAATAAAGGCCCAGTTTACTCCAACTTATATTGGAGGGTTGGAATGGAAGGATAGAAACATAATACTGAAACAAATGCAAATACTGAAAGGAAGAATGTGTCCACACTTTAGAGAAACTGTGGATGCTGCAGGTTGATTTCCCTGCCCTGCAAGACCGCAGCTGTCAGCGTCGAGACTTTCAAAATGGCTCTGTCCCACAGCAGCTGGAAAATCCGCTGACCTTAGATGTGAGAGCAAAAGTCCTAACGCAGCTCTGGTTAAATTTTATATGAGACTGAGAATATCGCTGGCTGGATTGAAAAGTACTTTGGTGTCTTTTAATTTCCTGCTTTGCCATTTCCATTTGGCTGGACAAATTGAGAATGAAATCGACAAGAAATTCCATATCGTAGCATGTAATATCACGTCATTATGTAATGATCATTGAGAGGCCGTGGATTATTAGGCTTTTTATTGTCACAGATGTTTTTAGGCCCATTGCCAAACATGATTGCCTCCCATTAATTTTCAGCTTAGTTTGTATGTAATAGCCATAATTGGAGAGGTTTGTTTCCCTTTTTAGCAATTCTGTCCTATTCAGAAACTGTACAAAATCATATTATCAGTGTTAGTCCTTTGATGCTTTATTGAGAGTCTAATGTTTATTATTAGAGTAAATATAGGGTTTTTTGATAGAGGAAAATGGCTTAAACACTGATAAGGAATAATGTAGGAATTCATTCGTTCACACACACACACACACACACACACACACACACACACACTTTGTTCACAAAATAAAAGGATATAACTACCTTCTGAGCAGCTTTAACCCTGCTGCAGCATAAGTCGCCATGACAGCACACCCACCGTATTTCTACTTAGACTCCGAACTCTCTTTGAGCAAAGAATGCACTGACAATAAAAGTTGATACACAGAAACTTGATAAGAAAAAAAAATACACCTACACACCACCCAATCTCTTTCACTCACCCACACAATGGCTGCAATCCATTCCATGGAAACATCAATAGCTCCGACAGCTGATAGGTGTGATAATAATATCGGGACAAGGCGCTATTTGCAATGGACTTAGCTATCATTAGGAAACAAGGGGTTGTGGCACAATAGGGTAAGACCACACAATCCCCTGACAGGCAGTGGAAAAGGATATGTGTCTTTAATAACCCCCAAGGTCAAAGTTTCTCAGCGTTTTCTAATGATACTTCATTTATTTTTTCACAACAATGGATATTGCACTCCTGTCCATTTGTCATGGTGTCACTGAGGGTAAGTCACCACGTAAGCTTGCACCTCAGGAACAGAGGTACTATAGGAATGAATGGAAAGGATAGAAACATAGCAGCTATTAGAAAGACCATCCGTGCATATGCTTGCGCCTTTTTTTCCATCTTTCACACACATTCCCACAATCCCAAGACACTACGCGGTCACCCTGAACCCGGCTATTGCATTTTTTCACACCCTCTGATGGTTTTACCCCCAGAGATGACAAGGGCACACCTCTCCAAAAGGCGATGGAGGAAATATTATAATTGCCGGGTCATTCAGACAAACTGCAGAAAAATACCTCTGAGAAGAAGAGGACACTCTCCACCAAATGCTAGCAAAGAGACATAGAGAAATCATATGTACGTGACTTGGTGCATGTGTGTGTGTGCACTGTTCATGCAAAATGTATTGTCACTGATTATCCCTAAATCCTGTAGCCCTCAAGTCTGCACTCAAAGCACTCTACTGGGTCCCAGCAGGACTGGATGCTTTTTGGACAGCTGATGGCTTGCCACAATTTTTACTGTCATTTCACTTAGTTTAAACTGAAACAGCTTTTTACACCGTTCTGTTATTTGATTTTTATTGACATTGGTCTCGTTTTAGCACTTTACTCACATAAAATGTAAAAATTTAAAGCATCTTATTGCTTCTGGTGCCATATCATCTTGTGTTTTATCTTTTATTTATTTGTTTTCTTGTTAGGGATTGGTCTAATGGGGGTGCCATAATTAAAGGCCAGAGTTTCTCAGTTTGATAGGTAGTAATTGCAACACTACTGTTCCCAGATTCCTGTTTTGAGAGGATGGCGACCACCACTTTGATCCAGACTGAAATATTTCAACAACTATTGGATGGATTGACATGACATTTTGTACAGACATTCATGGTCCCCAGAGGAAACGACCTACTGACTTTGGTGATCCTCTGACTTTTCCTCTGGCACCACCATGAGGTCGACATGTTTGGTTTTTAGTAAAATGTTTCGACAACTATTGGATGGATTCCCATGAAACAGACATTCGTGGTGCCCAGAGGATGAATCCTAACACTTTAAGTTATGACATATGACTTTCCATCTATCTCCATTATCAGGTCAAATTTTCAATTTGCACAATACTTTGGTTTCTGACCAAATACCTGCAAAACTAATGACATTCCCATCAGCCTCAGCTGTACTTTGTGTTTGGGGCAAGCTAACACGTTCAATTACGATGTTGAACATGGTAAACATTATACCTGCTAAACCTCGCAATGTTAGCATCGTCATAGCATTTAGACACATGCCATGGATACATGTTTACACTCATGTGGACACTCAAATAAAATGGCAGACACTTAATATAGTACACTATATTAAATAGAGAGTGATTTCAGACACAGCCTTAGTCTTGTTATTAACTGATCACATGGCAAATCATAATATACAGATCCACAAATTTGAAAAGAAAACATTTCAGAAGATTCACAAGTGCTTGAATTACAGATTATTTTTCCAGTGGCAGATGGTGTAATAATGCCTAATATGTCTACACATATCTTTAATTGTACAAGCACTAAATCTGTAAGTAAAACAAAATCATTAAAAAAGTACAGCACACTAGCCCAACAAGTTTAAACACATGCAAACAATACCACAAGCATTTGCTCATTCCACAGACCTACTTCACAGGTCTTGAGCTTTGGTAATGGCTTTTATCAGATACCGGAAACCTCACTGCGCGCACACACACACACACACACACACACACACACACACTTAGACACATATTCCACACACTTTTGATTTATCGCAAAAGTATTTTTAGATGCCCACAGATCTTCATTTAGTATCAGCCATGAGCTCAGATGAGTCTCAAGGAGGAGCCATTTTTATAGAGATGATTTTCTGGACCCACATGAATAATTACGGTGCATCAGTCTGGTAACATGAGAAGGATCAGTTTCTAATTTCAGCTTATTTACTATGCCACGTTTATAGTACGAGTGCAAATGCATCTTTAAATAGAATTTATGTCGAGCTCAGTTTGAAAATAGATATTATTATTGCTCATACATCAAGCTGCTAACAGCCTGAGTACATACATGCAGCCACACTCTGTAACTCACTATTTTCTGTTAGTCCCATCAATCAGAACAGACAGACTGCTGTTAGCTGAGGCTGTACTTTCACTCGACTGTGTGTGTGTGTTTTTCTGTGTGTGCAGGAGAGTCTCTAAGAGTGACAGGGTTCTCAACACAACTCAACGTTTAACGGGGAAAAGCGGGGAGGGCTCATGACAGGTTGCAGCGGTCATGGTTTATTTGACAGGCGCTCCCCTCACAACCCCGGGGAATGACGGCTGACATCATCCGCAGAAACTAAGCAACAGCCAAGCACCACCGACACCACCCCTGCCATTTCAGGAGATTTCAACAGCAGCAGGGTCAGCTGAGCCAGTGATTGGTGGGTCACGTTGTCCAAAAGGTATGAAACCTACTCATTTGTGCGGGAAATGCTGGTTTCATCCAGGACGTCTTCCAGTTGTGCTATTCTTTCCACAGCACTGCTCCTAACCCTTAGGATGGGTTAAATGCAGAGAATGAATTTCCCTACGGGGATCAATAAAGCATAACTTTGCAGGAACAAATATAATGAGACAAAAAAGGAAAAAGAATAATTAGCATATGCTGCATTGCACAATATATAGTCATGACCTACAGTTTGTTTAGTGTGTACTGTATAGCTCAGTGAATAAGCATTCTGCACTTTAGCATTTGCTAATTAGATGATTTAAGCTGAAGACAAATGCCAATAGAATTCTTTGTTTAATTAATTCATCGGCTAAACCCTCCTACAGTAAAATGCATGCTGAAATACAGCATAGTGTGGCAGCACTGTGTGTTACAGTGCTTTCAGCCCAGAGGAGAGAGGTCAGCTGAAGACGTGTTAAGCAACTCACTATTGAATTTGAATATTTAACCAGCTTCCATTAAAACACTGATTAATTTGAGGGCACTCCAGAAGTTGCCAGAGCATGAAAGAGAGAATGAGGAGGGAGGGAGGAGAAAGAGAGAGTGTGTGTGTGTGTGTGTGTGTGTGTGTGTTGGATGACTGTGTGCACACATGTTGTTGGTCAAAGTATTTAAACCTTATCATACTCAAAATACTAGGACTAACTAGCTCTACACTGCAATACAAGAACAATGCTTTTTCTTTATTTTCATGTGAGGATGCTGACTTTTTGCCTGTGAGACGCAGCTTTAGCCTCAAAAAGTCAGCTGGAGACTGTGTTTTCAACCAACTGATGGAGCTAACATTAGCTTAATTTGCTAGCTAGCTACAGCTAATAAAGTCTGCTAGTGACACGGTTGCCCGCTAGAAATGAGAAGCCTGCTTTTGTCTACCTCTGTCTGAAACTAAAGACCCATTTATTTCAAAAATACTAAGAATTCTATCGTAAATCTGCCACTGTTATCTTTATAAACTATGTGCCCGTGCGAGAACGGAAAGCTTGACAGGCGTAGCAACTGTAACTGAGAGGTACAGGGCTTAGTAAGAGACTGGCAACACCCAAGACACCACCATCCAATCTCTTAAAATACAGTATTGCTCCTACTAGAGCCCCATGCACACCACTTCAACATGTGGAGAAATCCCAAGCTTGACAGGCCTGCTGTGCCTAGTTACGGGTTACTAAGCTATGATTGGACAATCTCTGTTTGGCGGAGGGGTTTAGGGAATGGTAAATTTCTGAACACGTATCATCTGACTGATGATCACATCTGATTCAGTCTTTCTGTCAAATGATCTATCTCTGATGAAGTGAGGATTCCTCTTAACAGCAGGGCGGAGGGTTGGCTTCTGATGGAGGGAAAAGATCCCTGATGGAAGCTCTCTTGAAAAGCCTGCTCACCCAGAAGAAAAGCTTGATTGTGGGATAACTTTGACCTCAATGTGGCTTGCTTTTGTGTTTGCAGACGCTCATGGTCAGACATATTTTTTTATCTGAATCTATAGTAGCAAAGATTCCATAAAGATTGGCCTGTTTGCTAATATCTACTCCTTTCAAAATGAAAAATGCATTTTTCTAAGCATTGTTCTCCAAGGTTATGCTGAATACATTTCACTTCACAATTTCCATACAGTCACCAAGACTCCAGTGTGCTCCAGTGTAAAACCAGCCGCCTTTGCACTGCTCAAGGGCACATTTACGAAATGGTTATTCGCTTCCTCCCACGCAGGTTTCATACATATTCTCCGTTTGCAGCCATGAGCCATTTAAAGCAATATGAGTTTTCAAATGCAAGCCGTGACCTCCCCTCACACCACCTGACAATCATACGGTGCATTGCAACGGACAGATGTTCATTCAGCCAATCGGATGGCTTGTGGCATGTACAGATGTTACCTATGCCCAGGAGATTCTTTGAGTGGCAGGTCCAGATGTTGGAAAACACTTTAAAAGCTAATCAGTTGGAGGTGCACGCATGCTGTTGCAGATAGTTAGGTGTGAATGCGCACAAGAGGCTGGGGAGTTGTATTAATTACATGTGATGGAACTGACATGATTTGATGAGAGCTTCACTGTATTGGGTTGGATTGGATGGTCTTTATTGTCCCAGAGGGGCAGTTTGGTTTGCAAACGTGTGTTATTAATGATGACTAACATTTTTAAAAACTAAAATTTACACAAAAAACATACACACACCACAAACACCACAATGGTTTCTCTTAGGAGAGACACCTGAGGCGCCATGCCTTTCTCCACAGAAGACACGCTGTCATGGCAACGGGCTGAAGCGGCAAGCTAATGGCCTTCTTATCAATTGAATCCAAATGACTCTCAGGCAAAAGAGAGGCTGACTCCTCAATCTGACGAATTACGCAGGCAGATGCAAACGTGGCTCAATCGTCTGCCTTAGTCCTTGAGATTTACACAAAGGTGGTCTAAAGAGGGGGAACACAGCAAATGCAAAAACCAGATGAATGTTGAGAATCCACAATTTCGCTCTACGATAGGGTAAACTTGTTCATATATATGCTCTGCACATGTTTATACGCACATACAAACCCACTCCATCATGTTGGCAGGTTCATAAGATTTCAGTTTCATCTCCATCTCTGCTGGACACACACACACACACACACAGAGAGAGAGAGAGAGAGAGCCATGTCCCAGTGGAATCCATCTTCATTTGCTGTGTTTGAGAGCAGCCCTGAGATTCAACTCTGTTCTCCTTCATAACTCATCCTTATGTCTCCAGATGCTCCTCACCAGTCCTCTTTGCTATCTGAACACAGCAGCAACATTTCCCACAACCAGTGGCAAGGACACGATCTTCACTCTCAATTATTTCCCCACAGAAAAAAAGTATTGCCTGATATAAGGTACTAGCTAAGTCAACACACAGCTACTCAGCAATATGCCAGGTTGGTGTAAGTGTAAAAGATTAAAAACAAGACTAAAGCTATGTTCAGACAGAAAGCAAGGCTAATTTTTGCCTCGCGCCATTAACGCAAATTTGTGCAGTCGATGTTTATTCGCCCCAAACAGTCAATTTATCAACTGTACAAACAGTAGCTGTAAGCTAGCTAGCTGTTCAGTTCAGCCTTTCACTGAACTTATAAACTCCAGTTCTTTCTGTTACTTCTGTCTCTCTCCTTTTTCCTCTCATCTCTGTACATTTATGAAGTAGATTCATACAGCCCCAGTAAAGGGAAAGTCTTTCCTTCAAACTTGCGCTGACGCATCTTCGTGTCAATTCGCACCACCACGGTGCCACAAATTCACGTCTTATATTGCGCCTTTCCATTGACTTTGTATGCAATCCAAAGCCTCTAAAATTCACCTTGTGTTCTGTCTGAACATGCAGTAAGTTTGTGAGTCATGCTAGCTGCCCTGTGAGGCTGTAATTACGTAAACAGCACTTTGAGCTAAATGCTAATGTCAGCATGCTAACATGTTTACAATGACAATGCTAATGTGCTGATGGTAAGTATAATGTTTCGCCGAGGGGAGCTGCAGATTCGGGTGATAATTCTCTGTAGGTTTATCACTACCCTTTTTCAAATTTTCATTTCATACATTGTTGTTGTAAAAATATTGATTATGGCCGCTTTAAAAATGTTGGCATGGGACACCTGGTTTTCCTTTGTGAAGTTCACTTATGCAGTGAGAGGAAGGGAAAAAATTATTTTATGTGTAATTTCTATGTATAAAGGTTGTATTTCGATGCCATCTCTATTCACATTTTTACTTAAAACTCACAAAATGAACTCAGTTTCACTCTTTTAATTCTCTTTAACTCACTCATGCAAGGCTCTCTGATTAATATCCACCCATCTGGTTGTCACTAGTTTTTGGAAGCAAAGTACAGTTAATTATAAATAGGTTGTCTTTGTAAAGTACCGCTTGTGTGTGTGCGTGCGTGCGTGCATGTTTTGGAGGGTGTTTGCTTGTGTCTGAGTGCACACAGGCAGGTGTGCTGAGAATGATTAATACTTTTGCAGACAACAGAGCAGAGAAGCAAAATTAGATTAGAAAGACATATTTCAAGCTGTGTACCTGTGCTTTTTTTCTGCAAATGGTAGAAGGGCAACAATAAACATACAATACAAATGCAGTAATATAAGCACATTATACGCCATTGTTGAATGAGGGAAAAAAATTATGCAATATTTAACATTCTGAGCTAATATAAAAAGGGGGGATGGGAGCAGAGATGTGTTTATATATAATTCAGAAAACTGGGGTGGGCTAACAGTTCAGAAGGCCTATGATCTGCAGGGGGATTTGGCAAGCTAAGTTAAGCTAAGGCTACTGTAGACTGGGCTGCACTAAGCCGGCTGGTAATAAGAGAGTTGGTATAGAGTAATCTGTCAGTGTGCCAAAGTGGCGCTATCCTGCGGGAGCTCATTAGCTTAGCATTCTGCCTCCGTGGTCCTGCCTTGAATGAATGGGAGCACAAAGACAGAAACAAGCACTCGTCGTGCTGCCTCCCACAGATCATCTTCTCTCTTTCTATCCTTTCTCGCTCTCTATCCTTTTTTTTTTTTTTTTACCCTTCCCTCTCTTCCCTGTCTTTTCTCTGGCTGCAATGAGTGTTTTTATATGACGCTCCTACATCATTTCGCTCTCAAAATGTTCCAGTCCCTTTCCAAAACCTTGCTTTCACATTCAGACACGATTTTAAAGTCGGCCCACAAGAGCCCGTCAATGGAGCCAAACAGCCCTTTCAAAAACTCCCAACCTGGCCCTCCACCAAAGAGATTCTCCTCTGTTTGAAGCTACCTCACTCAACTTTCTCTCACTGTTTTGCTTTAACTCAAACAGAAAAAAAAAAAAAAGGTTTCCCAGGCTTAACAGTTTTCTCCTTTTTGTCAAAGCTTTTGTGCACCATCTGCTTCTCCCTTACAATTAGCCCTGACAGCCAGAGAGACGTCTACATCTCCATTGTGCAGCAGCAGAGCTTCACTTTGGCTCCCCGGCTACAAAAGACAGGTGAGCCAACAGTCAAGGATTCCCGTTAATAGACGTGTGGGGGTGAAAGCCAGCTTCTCACTGGAAATGATGCTCTGCCGTGTCTCGGTGGTGCTCTTTGACAGCAATGAATCAGACCCACCTGTGGAGCCTGATATATGGACTTTAATTAGAGGCTTTTTAACTGAGATGTCAACAGTGTGAGGCGGGTTATTAAGACGGGATTGCCTGCGCTGCCTTAATGATAAGTAATGAGTATGCAACCTCTGTGGAAATCAAGCTTCACTCCTGGATCTGGAGCCAATCAGGTTTCCTCTTACAGGATGTGCTCTTTATGACATACAGGTTGTTTAAAGAGGCCACCAGGCTTCAAAATAATATTTCATGTTTATGTGCACATGCATAGTGGAGCAGATGAAAGCGCTTTCTCTGAGTGATTACCCGTCATTGTGATGATACCCATGGGAAAAGAAAAGACACGAGAGACGTAAAAAATTAAAGCGCATGGAAATAGCGGTTTTATGAGTCCTGTGAATGTACACCTCCATTATTTAGCAGTTCTTGGAGTGCAGCGTAACCAATCAAAGCCCTCACGCCTCCACTGTAGGGAATTTTCAGCGTTCCAGGAGGGAAAGTTGTCGCTGCATCCCTCTCATCAAAAGGAAATGCTTTTGATCATTTACGATCACAGGGCGGCATGCATTATTCTGTGCCACACACACATTCATATCACACACATCATCCGCACTACAGCAGGCAGATAGATTATTAGATTATTAATCAAGAGATCTGCCATTTGCGATTTGTTCGCATGCACCCAAATTTGAACAATAATGTGCATCTTCACAAAGATAGCAACTAAAATAAAGTTACTCACACACCGAACATTACATAACAAGACTGCCAAAACTAAATGTGCAGTTAAAACCCTTTCATCACTAAGGTTTTATGTATAACCGGAGAGATTGTTGTATTACAGAATAGTACAGAGGGGACTAAATCCGATGAACAGAACCAGCCGGGATCAGCAGGGGAGGACCGGGGATCAGAGCCCAATCCTCTCCGACATACTTCACATGCATTTCTGCCATTCCACTGAAGCTGTCGGATGTTGCACACACTGAGAAGAAGGGAAATTTGTCGAAGCTTTGCGGGGGTAAAAAGGCGGAGAAGAAGAGAATGCGCAGTTGCAAGAGAAAAAAAGGGGGGGAAGACTTCCTGTCAGTTTTGAGCACAAGCTGAGGTACAGTGGAGGGACACGCACCCTAGAGGCGAGGATATCTTTGAAGTGCTGCTACATTAAAGCACACTCCCTTTCATACTCATTTTTAATCTCTCTCTGTCCCCTCCAGTCATCATTCCTTGTGTTTACAGCTCCCCCTCAGTAAATGAAGAGAGTGATTGACATACGAATTGAAGGCTTTGTCTACCTGGGGCAACCAGAAAGCTACACGCCAGAGCTCGAAGCCTGATCGTACTGGAATAGTTCTTTTTTGTACAAAAAGGGAAAGGGATGTTTATTTTTTGTTTGAAATGTGAACTGTTGGGGACCTTGTGGACCCAACCAGGCCACTAATGACCAAAATCTTACCTTTACCTAACTTTAAGGTGCACTGGTGAGTTTTTGGCTTCTTGTAAAGCTATAGTGTGAGTTAGGGAGCCAAAATGAAAGCAAAGTTCTGGGTTAACCCCTTTAAAAATCTTTTGTCATCATTTGTAATAATATAGATTGCTAAAAATCCAGCCCTACAATACAACAGTATGTTGTGCGGTTCACTCCATTTGTCTAGATAGGGGCGGTACATTTTTAAAAACAAGATACCACAATATCGTTTAATATTTCTGTTTAAATGGCCATTAATGAACAACATTCCCCACAAGCCCCCAAAGGCTGCTGTAGATTTGTCACAAATTTAGCAAAAGCTGTAAGGTGCTGTTGTTCCCCATATTTTAATGGTAAAGAGCATTGTAACAGCAGCTGAAAATCTTGTTTTTGCTGACGTGAGTGATGTAGAAGTGTACTCAGGGTGTGGTCAGTACACAGTGACATCACTGTTGGGTGTGGTCACAGGTGCAACAGAGCACTTTTCTGACTATTAGTAATGTTGGTGTGGTTAGAAGTAAAACACACTTCAACCAGAGAGGGCAGTGAAACTCTTCTTTTCCGACTAGTGTCATGCTAACAAGGCTAATTTACCTCCTACTTATAATGTTCTAAGAACATTGTTACTTCTACTGGAAACATCTTGTCAGTTTCGAGCTAGGTCAGCATCTCAAATTGCCTGATTAACTGACAAAGGCTGTAAAAGGCAGCAACACGCCAATGAAAGTACTAGTCAATGTACACAATCCAGGTTTCAAAACATTTAAAGTACCCTGTGGCGTTTTTAACTACTAGTAGCGCTATGGAGCTGTTTTGTATGTATTGTGCCAAATTATTACACAATACACATTTCTGCTATGTTAATGATTGATAATTGGCGGCGGTAACGTGCAAAGAGGCGTAGCAATGCACACGTAAAGTCAGCGAAGTAGAAGACTGCTAGGAAGTAAACATGAAGAAGTAATGCAGGATTTAAAACATGTTTTAAAAATGGCTTTATGGCTTTGTTTTATGAGGAAGGAAATGCATTCAACACGTTTGTTAGACCTCAAGGACACACAATGCATTTTGGTGAGAAAAACTGAATGTAAACAGAACTTTTGTTTGTTTACAAGAAAATCCAACTGGGCAACTTTAACTTTGCAACAGTTTTTCGAGGTAAGAAATGTTTTCAGCATATTTCTTTTCACCTTGTGGATACAAGCAATGTGTTTTGGTGACCAAAAATGTATTATACACATTGTATAAACTTATAAAAATGTACTATAGCTATCTTATAGTTATCTGATTATTATGTGTGAGGAAAATATAGTGTATTTGCCAAAGCTGATGTTGGGAGTCTCACAGATACATGTGATGGGAATTGTAGCCAGGCAAAGGCCAAACTTTAACAGACACCTGTCCAAAGATGTGAAAGAATTTTATAGACGTGCCTGCTCATTCCCTGAGAATCATACAAAATAAAAGCTCCATCTTTTTTTCATATTCAGAATTTGTGTGGATTCAATGTGAAGCTCTTTGGACGCCTGCAGCGAGAAATTATATACACTGTGATTCCTGTTATTATGACCTTTGACACTCATTTGAATTCCTGCAGGTTGCGTATAATTTCAGACGCTTCATCTGCTCATCTCTTCAACCAGAGCCTCCAACCATCGTGGAGCAGAGACGTGAACAGGGATGTTTACCGACCGGGCGAGGGAAATTATGAGACACACACACACACACACATAACCACACGCATGACCACATCTATCACTCCCATGTGACTGGCCGTGAGTTGAATTCATATCATCTGGTTGCCTCTTACAGCCATCTCATAATAAACCAAATTGATCTCTTTCACACTCCACCACTATCACCACATATCTATCTATCCAGAAAAGTAATAATTACAATAGAGCTGTAATTCTGGAGGTTATAAAACATTAATTCAAAGCTACCTTCCACTGTTTGATTCACTCATGTTTTAACAAAACTGTGACCCATATTATTTAACCTCAATTCCCAAGTGGAGACTCGGATCCAAAAAGGAAAATACTACTATAAATACTGCCTTTGTGTTTTAACTAAAAGACAGCGGGACTAGAAAGAGACAAAAATAAACTGTTTTACTGCCAGATGAGAAATGACAAGGGATTTCAAGCATGATGGACTCGAGTGGCATTCTCCCCCCTCTGTTCTGTTTGTCTGTTTGTTGGTGAGATGCTACCTGTACACACACAGTTTTAAAGCACATACACAGAATAATCTGCAACGGTATCCTCTCAAATGCATGAACATTGAAGGCTTCCGTTGCCACATCCGTCACGCTACCAGGACAAACATATGGTGGAGATACGAGACCTGTCGCTGCAGAAATACATCCCCAGATGTCTCCGATACGCCGTACATCAGTTTAAACAGCTTACTTTCTTTCATCCGCGAGTAAAAGATTCTGTAACGTTTTATGCAATGATGGAAGATTCAGCTGTAAATCACATAAAATTGGTTTAATGGCACTATAGCATGCTACATACGTTTAACATGAATCAGCATGAATCAACCACGAGGCGTGACGCACACTTAAACACACAAGCACAGCGTTACCTAGAGGAAGTGTTCATAAGGAGCAGGATGGTGATGCAACCCATTTAAAGCTGCACTTAAAAATATTTCGATATTAACAATGGATTAAATGACTATGTGTAATGTGAAAGGGGTTGCTTTTTTTTTTACATTCAGATTGTGTTTAATGTTAGCAATGCTAGCATATTTCATTGTATACTAGGGTCACTTAAAGTAATCGATTCTGATTGGCTGGAATATGTGAATGAACTTTTACTAATTGAACAGTATGACTAGACACTTACAAGTGCTTGGTTGTAGGTTTAAATGAATGTGCCAGTATTAAACTGTAGGTAAAGACAGCAACAGTGAGGCTAAGCTAAAGAGCTGGGAGATTTGTGTAACCACCACCAGCAACCAAAAAAGATATATAGCTACTCATTGAGAACCTTGCAAATTTAATTTCAAACTTGTTTGATATTTGCATGAATCTGGACGTGCAAATCGGCCAACGATGCGAGGCGGAAAAGACTTTTGAAGTGAAGCTTTTTGCCTGCAGGTCTGAGGGACAGCTGAAGAAGAAAGATGGGAGGAAACGTGACCAGAACTGAACAGAGAATAAAAAGATGTGGAGACGTGTCGGTTAAGAGTGTGACAGGGAAAGAGAGTGCACAACTTCTCGGCGATTACCCCTCACTTAAACTGAGGGATATGATAGCTCTGGACAAATTCAAGACAACTGTTAACTCTATGGTAAATCAGTCCATTGTTATTGTCTCTGTTCTTGGCTCATTTCAAAAGAGGCTTCCAACGTCAAAGGGGCTCACCTTTCTTTCCGTTCTAAAGTCATACTTACAGCAGCTGACATGACTAATTATCACCAGATGGAGGGTCATATTTCCTGTCCTGACATCATATTAATCCCATGAGACAAGAACGGAGAATTAGCAGGCTCCGTATCATCTTTAGATTAATGTGACAATAGGTCATGGCCGTGCTGCCGTCATAGTTCTGCTCTGTAAGCTCCCCAGGAAGCTGAACCAACCAAGTGCTGAAGAGTTCCTATTATTCCTATAGTTCCAACTATTCCTTTCACTTCTCAAGTCCGACAAGCTGTTTCCTCTTTTGTTTTTGTCAGCAGGATGGCGGGGAACACCAGGGGATACGTTTCCACGAGATTAAATCCTTGAAATCATGAGGCATGTGACAGGATCTGCTCACTGAACAAAACAGAAAAGTTGTGAAGTTGTAAAGATATGGATCCTTCTATAATTATGGATGATTTGTCTTTGTCGCTTTCCATCTGTCACATTTTTCCCTGTGTGTATAATTTAAACCCCATGTGCTGCTCCTCCTAATTACTTGTCCTTTTTTGGCAACATCCTTTCACGCATCTCCATACTTGAGGCCAGTCTGCACACAATGCATCGCTGTTGCGTGACTGCATTTCCTAAAGCAAATGAACGCAAGTCTGAGCCCATATTGAATATGACATGTTAAAGCAGCTGTATTTCTGCTGCTATTTTGCCCATAAATAATTAAACATACGACAGAAGTATTCCTTTCTCGGCTGCTGAAGAGGATGACATGACAGGAAACATGAAATTGCATACATATACGTTTCTATAGGTGGGTTAATAGGCAGGACAAAAAAAACTACAGGATTTTTCTGCTGCTAGTTAAAAAACAAAAACGGGTTAATGAAGGGTCGAGCAGAGAGCTCTGTTTTTTAAGTGCTAGCAGATATGTGGCCATTACTGTCATCCCTACACTTGGCAGTCTGGCAGTTTAAATTGTGGAGAGAGGAACAGCACCTACATTTTACATTATTTATGCTACATTTGCCTCACACACACTCTTATGTCGTGTTTAAGTCAGTTTGCCACTTCCTCACTGGTTTTAAACAAGAGCTGTTTTACTCCAAGACCCCCCCACCCACCCACCCCAAACCCAAACACACACAAACACACACACCTAAGTTTTTTCAGACTGATCCCGGGAATACAAAGCAGAGGAAAGATGGCACCCTGTCCAGTCTGGATGACATCTTGGTAAAGTGTGATCTAATGAGGAAACAGAGCAGGAGCTAGCCTTCCCTTCTCTGTGTCTCTTTCACACTCTCACACACAAACAGGCAGCTCGCTGGCGTACAAACTAGAAGAAGAACTACAGAGGACCAGGCCCAATTAGCACTGCTGTCATGGATCCCTTGCAGTTAAAGCTCCTATGTAATGCAAGCAGGTGGAACGTCACATCACTACAGTATACAAACTCTCAACGCAGAAATATATAGTAGCATGAATGCCAAGTAGCTGTCTTGGCATCTCCACAGCAGGGCAGAGTGGAGTCATCTCAGCATGTGATGAACGCAAGATTCATTCATTTCATCTTCATGTGTATGTGCAGTCATACACTTCATATACACCAAGTGCAGAGGTAATAATACACAACAGTTTGAAATTATTTAAAATCCATTTAATTGGAAACCTCCAGCACTGAATTGTAATAGTACAGCAGGGTGTTGGAGGCACTCTTGAGAAAGATTTTGAGAATGAAGTTGCCAAAACAAAAAGACATAATGTTATGAAAATGAAGTAGTAACTTTAAGAAAGAGAGTCCTAATATCCTGAGCACCATTTTGTGAGGGAAAAGTCACAATGTTATGAGAATAAAGTTGTAATTTTATGAGAAAAAAGTCATGATATTACTGACTACTGATCACAGGCCTTTTTCACAGCGTACATTTTGACTTGTCATAGAAGGAAAAGCACAGTTGCCACTGATAACATTAACAATGGCTCTAATTAAAGTGTACAATACCAGGACCCTGAAACTGAAGCAGCTAAATGGAATTTTGCCATCATTAATTCTATTATTTACACCTTTCTTCTACTGTTGACATGTCAAAAAGCCTATTCAACTTCCATGCACAGTGATTACAAAAACCAAACATCTTCTAATAATTACATTCATAATTTATAATGCCTTGTTGATCATGCATCTGGTGAAAGCCTTTTCTAAATCATAAAATCGCATTACATATTTTTGAATGCTACTACATTTATGTGTGTTACAGGAAGTTAACTTCTACTGTATGTTGAACCAACAATGGTTTGTTTTCCATTTAAATAGTCCACAAAAGCTAAACATAACTGTTGAATCAAATACTTTCCTCACTGTGGGTGTTCCTGTTTGTCCATGTCCGCACACGCGCATATACGCTGCCAATATGTGTGTGAGAGTGGGTGTGTGCATACTTCCATGCCTGTATGCTTGTGTGAATGTGTGTGCACGTTCAGTACGCGACCAGCGCGTGCATGTTTGCGTTTCCTGCCCGTGCATTTGTGTGGTTAAGTCTGTATCGCAATCACTACACATTCACTTTCACCCACTTGAAAAAAACAAGAACATAGATTCAAATCAATTACGCACCAAAGGTCACAGTGGGAGCACAAACAAAAGCGCTAATTGGTGAGCGATGAAAAGTGCCATGGTTGACGTGGCTGTAAATAACTGCGGCCGTCACCTGGGCTTTGGTTTGGCACAAAGGTAATGCTGAAATGCATCTCACACTCCCAGTGACCAAATATAACTACAGTGTCTTGGCTGATGCTTGTTGTGGTGGAGGATTCACACTCTAAGTTAGCAAGAGGAGTAGGAGGAGATTTGTACATGTTGTGTAAAAGTCTGTTTGAATCTGGCTCGAATTCTTGAGTATTCAATATTTTGGTTCATATATCTGGCTGATAATCTTTTCAGAGTGACTTCAGATGAGTGAGCAGCTAGGATTTTGTGTCTTAATCAAGAATACATCAACAGCATACACTGAGACTAAATGTGTTGCTGTTTAAAATTAGCAGTTAAGTTATGATGCCAGGACAATGTAGCTCAAGCTTTAAGCTAATTTCTGACTCATAATTAATTGAGCACCTGTAACTCTAGCGCCATCATTTTTAATTTGTCCAATACTTTTGTTTATGACCAAATACCTGCAAAGCTAATGCAATTCCCATCAGCCTCGGCTGTACTTTTGTTTAGTGCTAGTTAACAATGTTAGCATGCTAACACTCTAAACCAAGATGGTGAACATAGTAGGCATACCTGCTAGACATCTAAACATTAGCATGTTAGCATGCTGACATTAGCATTTAGCGCAAAGCACTACTGTGCCTATGTAGCCTACAACCTCACAGAGCCATTAGCATTGCTGTAGACTCTTGGTCTTGTTATTCTTTATTTATTTTGTCTTTCTGGTTAAGTGAAGACAGTTATCAATGAGTGGCAGCATGGCATTAATGTTGTATCTACTTTAGATATAGCAGAAGCAAATACCGCAACGTATGTGGCTTTACCACATCTACAATTTGTATTCAGAGATGGATGTTTACTTGGCATTTGACTTGATGGTGCCACTGACACCTGTTTTTTAAACCAGGTTTGTGTTTGCACTGATCCTATATGGGGGCTAGTAGGTTGCCTGTCACCTCTTAATCCCGTGTTTTGCTGGTGAAAGAGTGGAAGAGCGAGGGAAACTGTTGTTGTAGAGCTCTGATTGGAATCCTGTCTTGGCTAATAGCAGGATTATGTTTGAGTCCCCCTAAGCCTGCACTGCCGGGTTTTTATTCAGTTATAGCCTGGGTATCTCCTGGGGTTTTGTTATGAGAGTAGTGTTATCGGACGTGTGAACGTAAACATTGTCTGGAGGAAATGTGGAGGAGGACAGATGCTTTCATAGAAAAATACCTAATGCTCAAAGTGGCCGAATCTTTTTTACCCATCACAGTCAAAGCAGTAAGAGCTGCTCTTGTTTATCGACTGTGTAGATTTTTCACTCATGAATAAACCCGGTGATTTGCAAGGTGCCAAAGTTAATCTACTTTGCATAAATAAATTGGTACGCGGCATCTGTTCCTTATACAAGCTTGAAATGGAAGTCAGGAAATCAGAAAATTACCTAATTATTCATAGACTACTGACAAACCTGAACATGTAAATGAAATTATTAAAATGGGCTCTTTCTCTTGAAGAAAATAAGACGTGGATGTGAGGGTGTCATGGTAGCGATAGTTTGAAGGGACCTGTGATTACACAGGCAATCAGTGATGTTATAGCCAATACAGATTCATTCAGTGCTCTGTGGAAATGAACACTAGAGGAGTAGAGTGTATGGTCACGCTGCATGACATCCCAGGAGCAGGTTGAGATTCATGGACGCGCCGAAGAAAGATACTGAATATGGCTTGAGCATTACATAAACTGTATACCCCACTAATGTTTTAGCCATGCTGTACCCCAGAAGATGAAGCCTAATGACATCCTTAGGATGAATAGTAATTACTTTAGTGATTCCTTAACTTTTCATTTAGTGCCACCATCAGGTCAAAACTTCAGTGTCTCCAAAACCAAATACCTGCAAAACTGCCTTGTCACTGTGAGCACGTTAGCATGCTGACGCTAGCATTTATCTCAAAGCTCCGCTGTGCTAAAGTACAGCCTCAGAGAGCTGCTAGCATGGCTGAAGGCTTTTTGCTAATGTTGATGTCAGTTATGTTTGTCTTATTTAATAAACTCTCTAAAATTGTTTCATTTCTTTCCATGTAAAAACAATAAAAGTATGCAATTAAATGTTATAATTTAGTAGGTAAAGCACTTAGAACTTAATCTGCCTCTATTTTATTGTATTTATTTCTTTATTTTATTCTCCTTTACTGTTTTTGTCATTTCTCTTTTATATTTCGCTGTAAGATTTGATTGTGCCTTCCATTTATACAGTTTAACACTGTTTAATTTATTTTGATTAGCAAAGTATTGGGGGACAAAAGGAATACACACACTTGCAACAAATACACCAACTTATTCCAAATGAAAGCATGAATCATATCAATGACATAAAAGTCAAAGGTACATGGCCGTGTGTAATTGAATGCCCTTGATCTCTGAGTCAGCCAACTAGAGAAATCCAGTTCAGAGTGGGCATTATAATTAAGGAGTTAATGTAGTGGTACCAATGGGTAGCACACAGAAATAGACATTCCCAACTGTCTTCCCTGACTCCCTCCATTCCTTTCCAGCTGTTTTGCAGAAACAACCATCCATCACCAGCCATTTGTGAAGTCGCTGTGTTTGTGTGCAAAAAATGTGTGCGTGTGGACGTTTGCCAAGTGAACAGCTAGTGTCTGTCCTTTGTGTCTGTGTGTCTCCCAGGTGACACATCACATCTTGTCACCACGGTGACTCACACCCGCTTAGAGTGGTCCAGGGTTTGGGGGACAGGAACACATACACATGCATACATGCCAATAAACCCGACAACTCGCAATTACTGTAAACACGCTTGAATGCACACACATGCTCCAACACTCACCCAAAGGTGTTTACTCACACTTAAGGGCACCAAACTGGGGCTAAATTATTTTATGGGGGGCAGAGCTGGACAGGTGCCCTGGAGCATGCCAGAGATTATACATTTTTACTGTTTTTAAATCCCCCTGAGCTATTTTCACAGGGCCCAGAAGTTCTAGCAGCATCCATGCTCGCATACACACATGCACATGCAAAAACACACTTTTCACCTGCCACATCACGTTATGCCAACAAGCTGTGTAAAGTGCATCCTTTCGTAGGACTGTGGTGCATTAATCCAGTGCAGGTGCACTCGTGATTAACTGACTGGGGATTATGAGAGGCAGCGGAACAATCAAGTAAAGAAAGGTCATAACACTGTTGGGAACAAGGCTCCGGTCCCCGGTGCTCCACTTGAGCTTTTCCGGAGTCGGAATTTTGTTCTGGTGTGAGCTGGTGGCCCTGCAGGATGCCTTAAATGGGTCGGTGTGAGCCTGCAGAGCCCTAGAATCATCCTCAAGACCTGCAGCCGAAAAGTAAGTCATCTAGTGCCTAATTATCTTATCTTACGTAAATAATGTGTTAAATTTGGCATTTGTAGTCATGGTAATGTGTCCTCTAGACTTTAAAATGTGCCAGGAATAAGTTAGATAAGTTCTATTTGAATATCATTGTGCATTTGGTGCAGTAGCTGCCTAAATGTGGTGAATTAAATGTGAAATTGCAGCAAGATTTGTAGCTTCTTGCAGTAGTCAGTGGTCATTTATGGTGTTTATTGATTTGGAACAATGAGATGTTGCTTACTAGATCACTATTTTCTATCATAGGCTACTATATTCCATTATTCATATAAAATGTTTTGATCTATAAAATGGAGGTTTTTCCTTCATTTATCTTCGTCTAAGACCTGGATATGTGAAAAGATGAGAGATGTGGCTGTAAAAACTTAATGTACGCATCTAAGAGTGATGTAAAAAGCTTATTTTTGTCAGTACGATACTAAAAAATCTTATATGAAGTGCTAGCCAAGGACCTTATGCATCTATAGGCTGGATTCCTCTTTTATACGATCATAACCTAAAAGCATAAGTGCAGAGGCTGAACTTCAGGTTCAGGCGACAGACACACACTCTCCTCAGATTCAGAGAAATGCTTGCTGCTGCCCGCTAAACACTGAGACTGGGTGGGGGTGGAAATATATGGTTCAGCGTTTCCCCCTCACAAGAACAGCACAGTAATCAATTCCGTTTAGTACAAATCCAATGCACTTAAACTTCCAGCGCGAATAACCAGAGGCTGCAGAGCAGAGGTACATTTATCGATAAAGCAATTAATTCAAACTCCTCCTCCCCCTTCTCGTCCACCTCCTCCTGGCTGACAGCTTCCCCCCGTCTCCGGCAAAGGACACTCAGTAGTCGTTATTAAAAAAAAAAAGTAACGTATTACACGTTATTTATATCAAAAGTAAGCCAATTTATCTTCACACAAACTCTCATGGAGCATAAGGTTGTTATAACACATCTTGCGAAAGAAAACTGGCGAGCTATGCCAGATTGGAAAATTGCCAAGAAGGAACAATAACATTAAGCTAACTCTACTTTGCTATTTCTCGTTTTAGCTAGCTCGCAGTATCATAAAATGAAAAGACAATGACGGTTAGGCTATCGTTAATTTCGATGAAAACAAAAAGTAAAAAAACCCCCACTAATTTCACTTTTATGTGGATAAGTAAACTTTATTTGACGTTTAGGTGAAAAGCAAACGTAACGTTAACGACGTCTTTGTAACGGTAACGTCGCTGACCGTTACTTCAGTTTGTTCGTGACTGCTAACGTCATTTACGACACCACACTGCTGACTTCGCGGTCCAGTGCAATCTTAATAGGGACTGGGTGAGCACCAGTCTGGGGAGGAGAGAGACAGGGGTAAAGACATAAAGAGAATCCAGAGCGCCTCTGTCACCTCCGTCAAGTCAAACTGAAAAAGCTAGAACACACCCGGAATTAGCCTTTTAGCTTTGAACGTAAAAGCGCAAATTCTTGGGACAAGCTAGGTGAGTATACGGACTACGGAGCTGTAAAAACACACTTTAAATGAAAAGTATGTCATTGTTTTATGTTCAATATAAGGATTTGTCTCGGAAACAGTTCTTTAATTTCAATTAAAAGCTTGTGTAGCCTTTAGAGTGAGTGTGTAGCAATGTGTATGCTGAAGTGACTATTTTATTTTGAAAATACCAGCCGGTAGTCGCGCATTTATTTTGTCAGGCTTCACGCTCTCTCCATCTCTCAGAGGTCGGTCGGCTCGTATAGACAGCAGGATGCCAAGGGGAGCACTCCGACACACGGCGTCCGTTTTACCGTCTCTCGGCGTCGTCTCTCGGCCACAGCAACTCTGATGGGCGTTTTTATCTTCCTTTTACCGTCCTCGACGCTTGGATATTTTCGGAAGCCACAAAATGAAGCGAATGAATGTGAGCAACAAGAAGTGTCCTGTTGTTGTGCCTGTCTCCAGCATCACTAGTAGTCAAGTCCTCTCTGTGGATGCGGTGCCTCAGTGATGTTTAGTTGTCTGTTTTCAGAGGATTTTATTTAGTGTGCAGTAGTGGACTACCCAACTTTTCCCCGCTTTTTGTTGTCTTTTTCGAGGTTTTCAGCCTTTGAAACAAAGATTTCAGGATAGACCAACTCCGGAAAACCAGCGACTTGATATCTGCTCCTGGCGGAATAACCATTCTTAGCGGTTATTCGCCTTTACAAGCATCTTCTCTGGGGTGGGAATACGACTGATGCTTGCCTTGCTCGTCTATTCGAGATTTGTATCGTCTCGTTCTGTTTGTCTGTTTGTCCCACAGTGGCATGAAAATTCATGAATGCGTCCAAGGACATGTATACAAATTACGCATGCACCATGACGGTAGTAGGCTGTGCGTAATATCCTATTATTATATCCCTATCACATGAATGCAATAACAAACACATCCAATCTCATTCCTGTGTTTGGAGAAGATTTGGCTGATCCATCCTAACTTGATTGGTGTGTATGTGTGTGTGTATGCGTGTGTAGCATGGGCGTTACGAGTATGGCAAGGTAGACTATTGTCACGCTTAAGCCTGGAGTAAAATTCCCAAAGCAGTTCTTATAATGTTATGTTAGAAAAGATCAAAGTGACACCTCTTTCAAAGTCCTATATTAAACAAAATGACCAGTGGAGCATTTTGGACCAAATATTGTAATGTGGTTTGCAAGTCCTAGGCATAGTTTTGTCCCCAGGAATTAAGTCAACGCCTGTAAATGTGTCCAAAGTTAGCAGCAAATTAAAAACCTATTAGAGGCAGCGCCATTCCTTTGCCATAATTAACGCCCCATGTGTGTGTGGATGGATCAGGGGAATCTGCGCGCAAGCATGCACGTCTGTCCATGTGCCTGCGTGTGCGCCCCTGGCCGCGCTAACATGCCCCTTCTGTGCGTGTGTGTTTGTGTGCGTGTGTACAGCCACGCTGGAACTCGCCCCCCATGTGGCCGTCGGGAGTGGGGAGCAGGCAGCCCTGCCCGCGGGAGTCAGCGCTGCGCAGGGCGGCCATCAGCGGCAACATCAACGCGCTGCCGCCGAACAACGTCCCCACCGGCCGCAGCGTCCGGGTCTTCATCTGTTCCAACCCCGACGGTAAGAGTCAGCGTGGCACCCCCCTCTCCCCATCCTACACCCTCTCTTTAAGCCGGCAGACCCTCAAATTACTCAAGAAACATTTTTTTGTTGTTGTGACTCATTTTACATTCTGCAACCAGACTTGTTGGGCTTTTTAGGATATTTTAGTTGAACTGTCTGCAGTGGAAATGAACATGGTTACGTAGTTAAGTTGCATGGTTCAAGAGAAGTTGTGGAGACAGTTCTTGATGAATAATCATAAAACAAAGTGAAGTTATCACTTACTAGTGCTGTAAAAAAAATTAGCAAATGTATGAGGTTAATGCACCTGGATATGAAATAAAGCCACTTTCCAAGCATGTGATCTTGTGATCCAGTATTGATTTAGGCCCATTTTGATTGAAATGTCAGGGTTCTCATATAAAGGTGTAGTCTATTCTCTGGGCATTAAGCTGCAACATTTAAAAAGGTCCACTTAACCTAATAGAACAACTGGAAAATGTCTTAAATTAGGACAATTTGACAAAAAAAAAACCAAATCGATGCACAGTTTATTCCAAAAAAACAATGAAATAACAGATTGCTTTCGACACAGAGTGCATGGTGTGAGCAGAATGCAAGACAGTTGGGTCGTGAGGGAGACACCCAGTTGCAGCTCTGTATTTGAATATGCCCTCTGGGCAAGGGGGTAAAAATAGGCTCAGTAAAACTGGAGTAAACAAGGCAAGGGGAAGTAGAGTAGGCTATGAGAGAGAGACGGAGAGAAAGAAGGAGGGCATGCCAGGATTAAAATGGAGGTTGCTTTTGTCGATACATCACTGTCATTTGCTTGCCCTCACTGAGCAAATTGCTATGGACCCCAAAAAAAAAAAAGAATGAGTCGACCTCAGATTATTGCACTATTATGGCCCGCAGTAGACGGTGACACGTCTGGCATTGTTTAGCCACCTGTAGCTGACTCAGTCATTCAGACCATCCCGCCACAGCACGAATTTAACGCTCCAATCTACACATGGATGGAAAAACGATGAGGGGGCTATTCCAAGTAGTTCTTTTCACACCGTCGGCACAAATGGAAAGACACACATCTCAGCTGTGAAAAGAGCTAATTATGAACTGCTGTTTCCACTGAAGCGAGGTGCTGGTATCCTGTGCTATATCCCAGTAATGAAGCTATAAAGGTACATTCTGTCTTACACAGTCTTAAACAGTAGCGCAGGAACGCTGCTGATTCCCCTACAAGTTCACCTTCAAATCACATGTGCAATAAGATATTCTTTGCATTTGTTTTGATCTTTTCTGGACTATCGGACGAGTTCACTCCGTTGCAGTATTCCAGTTGCAGCTGTTGTCAGCAACAGAACAGCTTCAAATTGTTTGCACAAACTTTTGGTGGTGCAGAAAACCCTATACCTTGTGGTTCAGCATGCACATGAAGAAATACAGTTATTCATCATAGCAACCCAGGTCTGCCTTCAATCCTGCTGCAGAACCTGTTCCTCCATGTTCACTAGAGGGGGCTATCCATGCACTTATTTAATAGCATTGACCTTACTGTACATGTACTGTATAATGTGGTCAAATCAGACAAGCAATCAATAACATGGCCTAAATGGATACAATTCACATTTTGATGGTACCCAGTCTCAATAAGAGAACCCTTCTCTGCTTCAGCATTTCCCTCCAAAGTTTTGATTTAAATCCCACCAAAGGTATCCTACTGCACGTATAGTGGAGTAGTGGAGTAGTGAAAGCCAGACAGGATCACCTTTGCTTTGACAAACTTTCCTTTATAACAGTTAACAAAATATATGTTACACATAACAGTGTCATTTCACTATTTGTGACACCAGACACTAGAAAGGTGAACAATGCCATCCACAGTGATAATCACAGCATCGCAACAGTATAACTGCACTTTTTTTATTGCGTCTGTGTGAGTGGGGGACCTCTCTGCTTTGATGTACAGTGCCAAGAGTTTTATGTGCTCTCCGGTTATAGCGTTGGCTCTGCTGAATATACTGACCCTAATGCCCTTAATCAAAAGCCACAGACAACTGCGACGCACTCCCACTGCTGAATTCACCCCCACAGACCTCTGTTGTGTCGTCCGTAAAGGGGCATGGCACTCAATTTAAACAACAATTTAGAAAAAGTACATTGTCATCCTCAGAAGAAGTGCTGTAGAGTATATAAAGGTAAAGTGTTTGCCAAAATGTAAGCCAAACAACTAATTTGTGTGGATTTACATCCTCCTTCCATGATGTTAATGAATCGCTCAAGTTCTTGGCTCATTGTGGATGAATCTGTGTGTGTCTGTGTGTGTGTGTGTGTGTGGCCACAGTCGATCAATTAAAAACCCAGCTATCTGTTCCTGCCAGTAGCCAGACGGCAGCAGCAAACCAGAGAAAAGCCTAACGTGATTTATTTTTGTGTGTACCGCTCAGTGCATTATGCAGCCTGTCTCATTCGTCAATATGCGTGTGTATGTGTTCATGGAGATCCATATAAGCATATCAAGACAACTCCATTACCTTGCTGTAGTCACCTCAGGGGCTCTGGCACCGGTTGTGTGCAATAGGCCACTATTTGTATGCAAGCTATCACTTAAGCTGTTTAAAGTTGATAAAAGCACGAGGCCTTAGGGATGTGATGCATGAAATCATCTACCCCTCCAACGCACCATCATCAAGGCTATATGTCACCACGGAGACCACTAATTACATTACATTTCACCCCACAATTATTCCCAGTGTTCCGATTTACTCTAGTTATCTTTTTCAGTCTGCATTGTAGGTTTTTAGCTCAGATTTCCGTAACTCAATGGTCTTTCCCCTTTAAAAAAAATATCTCTCTTTGCCTAATCATCCACTTTTTGGAATTGAGTCTGGTGAAAGAGAACAAAGGAGAGAGTGGGAGGGATGGCAGGGAGGACAGAGGGAGAGATGACAGGTGGAGAGTCTGTGTCAATGGTGGCTTCTGTTTAAGAAATTGCTTCTCAGGGGGCTGGTCAGTGCCAGATTTTTGGACGAGCCCGGGCCCCGTTCTGCGGCAATGTGAAGTTTATGACGCATGCTTATTTATCGAGCTTATTTCCCCCCCTCTTGTGTCGTCTGCTGCCTCCTTGCCTCCGCTCTTCTCCCGACTAGTTTGGCAGCAGCTTTTAGTGGCCTCTCTCTGAGTTTTCCAGAGTGCTGTGGAGCAATTCTGCACCCCCCAGGACGTCGTTCTGACAAATTCAGCAGTTGCCCTCGCACACTCGCCTAACTCCCTGGGTGTTCAAACCATTTTATGGAACACGCTGTAAAAGCATTTCATGAGGGAATGATGGTGATGATAGCAAGCAGCCCGCTAGATACACCTGAGTAAAATTGCATAGTGATTATCCACTTAGAACCAACATAATTAACCTTGCAAAAACTAGTGTGGTCTGCAAGTGGTTTGTAACTAATGGGGATTTTATTTTATGTGCACATCAAGGGCTCTGCTGAGGGAGAGTTTGGGGGCTTAATACTGATAATTGAGATTGAAAATGAACAAAATCTTACCAGTAGCTTCCAATGAATGTTTCATTCAGTGTCTTCTTGGAAGATAGATTCATTTTGGGAATCACTATTTTTGGCTGCATTTAAAGCCACCATAATATAATGTGGTAAAGTTTCGAGTCTTGCCAAACACTGTCTCTTCACTGGATTCTTTAGTTTTGCACAAATATACAAAATATAGAGTAGTTATCTGTATACATCCTTTGCTTCCAGTGCATGTTTATTCATGGACTTCTTGAGAGGAGGAATTTATCTTTTTAAACTCCAATTCCCAGATTCCGTTTTCAGAACATATTTCATTGTAAAAAAGATATATTGATGAATTTCCCAAAACTGAAGGGTAGTTACTTCACTTCAGAACTCATCTTTAACACATCTCCCACACGTAAATTCTCCTTGGAATATAATACTAATTCTCTTCACTTCCATAGATCCCACCATATCAAGGACACAGACAGAAATAAAATATTGCATGCAAAGATTAATCATCCTAAAAGGGACAGTTTCCAAGATTAAAAAGATATACTGAGGATTATAAAATGAAATGTGATGATCTGGCTATGAGGGTTCCAGTGAGGCAGCATAAAATAGATGCGATAAACAGTGTTAGATTAAATCTCATTACAGAAACTGAAGAGAACGTGATAGTTTTGCATTTGATCACATAACTATATCAAAGAGAGCCTGCTTATGTTACAAAACAAATCGAAAACATTCAGGAACTCACCACCTACTTTGCGTACGTTGAGCCCCATAAAAACTCAAACACCGGTTTTAACTTTAATTCATATGTGAGGATACTTTAGTCATTGTCCAGCTAAAACTACAGGAATACATTTCATACATACAAATCTAACATGTTTGATATAATCATGGCCGATTTGACCGTCTGACGGGTCGGAGGTTGTGTGAGGAGGCAAGAGATTTGAATCTTAAACTACAAGATAACATGCCGTGTCCATGGTTACCTACTGTCTTTTACACAGAGGAGAGTCTCCACGATCTTGAGAATCAGTAATCATGGCTTACTATAATTGGGCTGTAAAATATGTAGTGTGTTGTGGCATATATGTGAGTATTTCATGACAAAGCCCCTAAAAAGCCCCACTAGTGGCTTTTGAGGGAACAGCTGCTGGCACAGATGTTACCCAATGAACTTGTTATAGTACATTCTTATGTTGCGTAGACTAACACTTGTTCTGCGTGCAACCACTGTTATGGCTATTTAATCAAACACAATGCAGGTTACTGGCAGAGAGACGGGGAAGTCCCTATCACTGTTACATCCAGTGCCACGTTACCATGTTTTACTTTACGTTGTTTTCCCTCAACGCTTAACATCAAGTGTGGATGGTGGCTCAGTAACCTCCAGTGGATTTCCTTCACCCTGATCCAGTGGTATTCAGATGAACTGTAGGGTCAGGAAATGCAGGAACATCTGGCCTTTATGGATGGCTGACTTACACAGCCACAATTTGCCTTCAGCTTCTTCCAGGTCATTCGGTATCGATTTGCTCACTGACTGTGTGTTTGCATCGTTGCTGTTCAGGTTCAGATCTGCACAAAATTGAAGTGTTTGAGCAACAGCCCTGTGTGTACTGAGAAAGAAAGAAGAAATGTTTTGCTTATATTTTTTGTGGTCTTTTTTGTTCTATTCTTATGTATCATAGACTTAGTTTTAAGATTTGTTAAGACATTTATGTTTTATTGTGAAATTTGCAGTGATGAGATGTTGCATTCGACAAGACAAATGAGAGAGAAAATGACATGCTGCAGGTTAGGGGCTGAATTTGAACTACGGCTGCAACAAAAGGTTCTTTTCATTATTGATTGATCTGTCGATTCTTTTTTCGATTAACCAATTAATTATTTAGTCTATTAAATGCTAGAAAATAATGTTTCCTAGAGTCCAAGGTGATGTCTTCAAATGTATTTTTGTGTCTCACCAACAGTCCAAAACGCAAAGATATTCAATGTATAGTGATATAAAACAGAGAAAGCAGCACCTCTTCACATTTGAGAAGCTGGAACCAGGAAATTGCTTTTTTGCTTAATAAATGACAAATAACAATAACAACATCCCTGATGCATGAAAATATACTCTAGACGAGTGCTTCCCAACCTTTTTGGCTTGTGGCCTCTTAAAAAGATTTCTGTCTCTACTACTTTTGATTACTCTTGATATAAACAGTTCCACCAAAGAGCGACTTTTCGTTCACAATATATCTCAGATTGTTACATGTGAATCATTTTTAGATGTACTACACTAATTTGTGCAGCAAAATCATGTCGAGACCCCTCAGATTTATCGTGTGACCCCAACCCCGACATTGGGGACCACTACGCTAGACCACCTAACCACCAAGATGCCCATCTTTATGTATTGTAGCTACTGTGTGTCATCCATACATGTGTTATTTCTTTGTGTTAGATTGAAAATTACAAGAGCTGTGGTCCCTAAATGTGGCGTACATCTCCTGTTTAATTACAAACATATTTTCTCACTTACTTCTAGTGTTATCTAACCATGCGGATCGATTTTTTTAAGTACTCAGTTTTTAAATTAACTGCCTAAAAGACCCCAATACAATGAAGGTGAGGGGAATTTGTGAACTGGAGCGTTTCTGGCAGCAGAAATGTAATCACCTCAGACACACACACACACACACACACACACACACACACACATACACACACACTGTAGCATCCATGTCAATGTGGATGACCACCACTGTGTCACAGCGTTGTTCTATTTGCTGAGACACTTGTCTTGTGGACTTGGCTCTCTCTCTCTCTTTTAATCAGAGATCTATCTATGCAGTTGTGCATACCAAGTGCCTCTGGAGTGTCAGTTGGTGTAGCTTGATGAGAGCAGGGTGATCGCTTTGTCAGAGGCTTGTTGATGAGAGTCGGAGGGGGCAGCTGCAGAGTGACCGCTCTCCAGAGGAATGAAGGACCAGCTGAAGCAATGTCAGTATAACTCACTTTATAGTGTTGTTGTGATGCCTTTGGGTTAGCTTTTTTGCTAGCACTGAGCACTGCTGAGATGGTTTGTTGATGTTTAAGTCATTTAGCAAATATGAGGATGTTCTCTGTTTCATATCACTGTAAACTGAATATCTTTGTGTTTGGATTGTTGGTTGGCAAAACAAGCAATATGAAGATGCCATCTTGGACTCTGGTGGGCATTTTTCTCTATTTTCACCTATTAAAGACTAAACAGTTAATGGAAAATGAAAAGAATTGTTAGTTGCAGCCCTAGCATTGAGTATAAAAGAAATTTGGCTGTGTTTCTGTGTTCAATTGACCGCCCATGAGTTCCCTAAAGGATGAGGGAGGACGAGAGAAATTAAAAGGAAGTGAGAAAGAAAAAAAGAGAGAGAGAGCTGACAGGACATATCTGAAAGGAGAGATAGATTAGTCGGCACTATTGAAATAAACAGATTGGAAAATTGGAGGGAGGGACACACACAGCGAGAAAGAGGGCGAATGTACCATCCAGTCTTTGTTCCTTTGCATGTGGGTGTGTACACAACAGACACACTCATACGTCAGGCTGCCATAACTCATCATCATCCCACAAAAAAAAAATAAAAATAAAAAAAGAGAGGGAGAGGCGTCTTGCCGTTATCAGCACAATACAAACAACACAGTTTAGTCTGTCAGGTCACATTGAGACACAAGATGCACTTGTTTTCTACCTTTCCTAAACACATAAATAGTTGTAATCTAAATTCCATAAACGCTGCTATTTTTGAAGTTATGATGTCACCTGTGTCACCGCAAGATATCATACGTTTGTTGTACTTTAATGTACCTCTGATGGAATGAGATGAGAGCGCCACTGATGCAGCAACTGCCATTTATTTCATTAGCATACTATTACAGCCGTTCAGTTTTGATTTGACATTTTGCTCTCGTCGCTGTGGGCGGATACATGTATGGTCGCGGCCCGAAGCCCTACTAAAGATAGATGAGAGAAAGATACGTCAGACTACATTTGCGGACTCCTCTACTCACGGTGCGTATGACACGGTTAGCGGCTGTTTGTGCGGTCCACCATGTGTGTCCTTTGTGCGCGCATATGTGTGCATGTGTAAGTCAGCGTCTTGGACACACACACGGCCTCTCTGTTGGGCATGTTCTGTTTTTAACTATCCATCCACACCCTTCAGAAAAAAGAGGGGGAGAAAGAGACTGGGCCTGTCCAAATACATTACAGTAACCATTTGGAAGACAGTGAAAAAGAGAGGAGAGGAGGAAAGAAAGTGGGACACAACAACAAGCCGTGGGCTCTCACTCTGTGACACTCCGACTGTCCAATATGATCACTGCCTTTGTAAGGCTGGATAATCCCACATTCTTCAACAGTGTGTCAGCACGGGCTCTTCTAGGTAATCAGATTTTTTATGGCTTAAAACAGGGGGTTGCATATTATGCGTTAATATGGTTCTGACGTTAATATTGGTATAAATTATATTAGAGGTGAAACGATTAGTTGATTAATCGATTAGTCGATCAACAGAAAATGTATCGTTAACTATTGTGATTATCGATTAATCATTTCAGACATTTTTCAAGTAAAAAATGTCAAATATTTGCTGGTTCCAGCTGCTCATGTGAAACAATTTGCTGCTGTTCTTTGTCACCTAGTATGATAGTTTACTGAATACTTTGGTCGGTTGAACAAAACAGGCAATTTGAAGACGTCACTTTGGGCTCTGGGAAATGGTTATGGGCATATTTCTATTTTCTGACGTTTGAAAGACAAAACGACTAATCGATTTATAATCAGCCAATTCATCGATAATAAAAATATGTTGAATTGAGTTTCAAATTGTTAAAATGAGAAAGCAAGCTTCTTTGCAGTGATGTGAACTGAGGAAATCAATCAACTTTGGTTTCATTTTGTTCAGAAAAGCAGACATTTGGGGCAAGTAATTTAAGAATGACTCATTATTCACCTGTTGTCCCAATTATCCAATTAGACTACACCCCTGTTGAATGAATATATAAAAAGGCTGAACTGTGGTATTTGTCTGCTTTTAACCCTGACAAAGACCTTCAAAGGTTAAAACTAGTCTGCTTTTTAAAGGAATATGGACATACAATTATACGCTAATTTTCAGAGAGTTACATGAGAATCAGTCTTGTGTGTGCGTTGAGTATGGAGGGCTTTAGTAGCACTAGTAGGTGTGTTGTTGAACCAGACAAGCTCTGCCTCCACTCTTTATGCTATGCTATGCTAAGCTAAGCTAAGCTAATCGTCCCCTGGCTCAGGCTCTGTTTGTAAAGCACAGCACATGTAGAGTGGTATCGATCTTCTCATCTAACGCTTGGAAAGAAAGTAAATATGCGTATTTCCCCAAAATGCTGATATTTCTTTAATCTTCTCCCTTTAATTGAACTGACCATGTAAATAAGGCTTTTACTATAATTTACACATCGCTTCTGCTCCTATACATGAGTGATTCGCGTCAGTTTATCACTTCATATGCACTCTTTCTTTTGTCTCCAGACACAGAGGCAGAGAGGAACGCACTGAAAGAGCACGTCTATCCCAAACTACGAGACTTCTGCAGGGAGAACTATGGGATTGAATTCCAGGTAACTGGCTGCATCCCTTTTTTTTTCTATACCTTTATTTTTTCTTCATGATTTATTTTCTTTCTTACCTTCCTCCTGCTCAAGGGGCCTGCAACTTCCAGAGCTGTAGTTTGCCAGCACTGGCTGTTAAGTGCCTCCAAATCTACATCATGGCTTACACAGCCGTCAGTGCCTGGAGGGGCCCCCAGAGCTGCATGCAGAGGTCCCTGTCGCTTTAAGGAGACAGAAGGCCAGCAGAGATAAGGCTTCCGTCGGTGAAGGCTGGCACAATTCTAGCTGTGGATAAGGCAGCGTGATGCGAGGGCTTTCCCTTTGTTGTTGTCGGAGAATTGCCGCATTCTCCCTGTGGTGTCCACTGATCAAGATCATTTGCATTGCAAATCAGCGTACACGGAAAGATTGCTATCAGAGGTTTGTTTGTTTAACAAATCCAGGAGAGCCCTCGAGTCAGAGGTAGATTTCTGCCTCAGATTGTTCCTGGAAGGATTTGTTTCCGATGAGGAGACTTGTGACCCCTGAATTGTTTGGTAAAGCTGTAGTCAGCAGGGTGTCAGCAGCTAATTCTCATTTCATGCTAAGAATGTTTGGCTCATAAACAGCTCCGAGCACATACCATCTAAAGGTGTTATAACAAGACTCCATACAACAGTGTTAAAAATATCTCCCCTATATGCACAAGGTCGTTTACAGGGTTTGCTATTATTCAGATGTTAGTGATTCTGACTATCGACTCTGGTTCTTACAGAATCCTGTTTTTTATTTGTGTAAAAAAACAAAGTATACTTTGAAGAATGCAAAACCACACTTATTTTTAGCAGACTTAAGCTGCCATTAACAGGCACTTGTCTGAATCAGAAAAAAAACTTTACTGTCCATCACAGAGCAATGGAAATTTGTCTTTGATGTGGCTAACAAGTAAAAAACACACAGTACACATACAGTAATAACATATTAAGAGTATGGCTGTACAGGAAATAGCAAAGTGTAAAGTGTGTTAGAGTCCTAATGGCAGTCAGATTGAATCAGTCTTTGAATATATTTGTCAGTGGGCCGAGGGCTCTTATAGCGGTGGCCTGATTGGAGGGCTTGGAATGAGTTGTGAAGGAGTGTTGTGTGATGAGGGTTGTTTTATGTCTATAAAGGTACGCACAAGCAGCAGGAATTGCTTCGTCATGTTAGACAAAAATCATTTTTGTGCAATTATTACATTTCACTATACACGTCTGTTGACGCCTAAATGAACCACAGTGTTTAATGACAACCTACAGCCAGGTGATTAACTTTGCGTGAATGAACATAGACTACTATGGCTAAAGCCAAACCAGGCAGGAAGATGTAGCAGACTTTCCTGAATCTGTGTGTGGTAAAGAAGTGCAAGACAATGCGAGGAAAGCCAGGCAGAGACGTTTTGGCTCCGGTGTCTGTGGCCACGTGTCTGTCTGGTGATTCAGCTCGCTGTGACGAAGCGTGAGCTGAAATGATTATGCAGAAGGCCCGGGAGTTAATACTATGACTCACGTACTCTGCTCTCCCTCCTCCCTCCTCCGTCCTCCTCTATCCGTACCCCCCTACTCCTCATCCTCTCCCACGCAATGTGAGAATTGGCACCTCGGCTAAAACCGCAGTTTACTGGAGCGTCGATAATGACTTGCACTAGTACGTGTGAATTAACGTTTTGGTTATGAATAATTTTCACGTGCAAACATATACGATTCCTGTGTAAGATATCTTGTAGCCTAAACAGATGCTTTTTCTAGTCGCGTTCCTTTTTCTTTTTTTTTTTTTTTGCTTTGATTTGTAATTTACGTGCGATCCCGCCTCCCCTTTCACACACGCGCTCTGTCTCTCACACACATCCGCTGGCACACACTGACACACATATGCCAAGCTGCTAAACCCAATTCTCCCCGGTCCCTCATCACTTGACTCAGTTTCCATCCATAACGTTCCCTTAAGAGGATGAAGAGGGATCGCAGGAGATGGAGAGAGGGATACAGGGAGGAAGAGGGCGCAGAAATCCAGCCCAGGGGCCAAGGGCTGCGTCCTCATTCAGTCAGTGCACAGCAGCGGCGGGGGGGGGATCAAGCTCCGTGATCCCTTTTTACCGTGTCTAGCCCTGTGTTTCTTCCTCTTCCTCTCTTTCATCACTCGTTTGTATGCTCACTTTTTTTTTTATATATAAATTACACAAAACCGACACACAGAAAGATGCAGCGTGGAAACGGAGGAGTGATGCCAAAGACACACAGAGGATCAGGGTCAGGCTAGGTTTCAGCGCGTCTGTAGCCACGCTAGATTATTGTTGGGGTGTGTGTTAGGTTTGGCCTGCTCTAAATTGGACCCAGCCTGACTCGAGACCCGGGACGCCTTGGCTGGGGGAAATTATGTTTAACTGAATCAGGTAGGGTCTTGTTGTATTGACTCAGATCTTGGGTCTAATACCTGAATGGAGATGATAGTGAGACACATGCTGCATTATAATCATCTCAGGAGAAGAGTGGGTTTTTTTCTTATGTGAGTACGAACTGTGCTTTGGAGGGTAAAATGACATACAGTGTATTGTTGCTCTTTTCGACCACGGCTGCTTGTGAATTGTTGGCGGATCATGCTGCTGCCAGTGTTAGTGTTCTCTCTCTTTTTTGGGGTTGTTTAGGTCGACCACATTTCGGATTGGGTCTAATTATCCTCCGGTTCATTCAGAGTGGGTCGGGTCTCTTTCTTTGAATATTCATTTATGCACATCAGGTTTGGGTAGATTTTTCACAAGTCCGTTTTGGATCGGGTACAACATTTTGGACCTGTGAAGACCTTTAAGGTGCAGTAATTGCACCCCGGCCCTCTTTACCTTTCATAATTTGCTAGCTTATGATCATACATCAACAAATCTATGATTTCTTTCATTGTAATCAAATGAAATACATAATTGAATACCAATTAATGCCTGTTATTGGGCCCATTTTCAGATGTATCAGTTATGGCAGGCCTTTTTTATTAATGCCTTGATTGTATAAAATACTATTTTTTTTATTTAGTGGCTAGACAGGCTCCTGAGCGACATGGAATATGTGTTTGTGTCCTAATGTTATTACTGTTGTTTTGGCAGTTTGTCTCTCGTATGTCGTCTGCTGTGACCTTTATGACTTACGTCTTTTTTGTTACTTGTCACTGCACATTGGCGACCAAACTAGTTTCCCTTCTGGGAGTAATAAGGTTATCCATCCATCCATCCATCCATCCAGGACACATAACTATGAAGAGAGTTTGGTTTTAGACAGAGCATGTATTTTTGTATTTTGTATGTATTATTAGAGCAGCTGATAACAGTCCAGCCCAGTAAGCTGGTTTTGTTGATGCAAAGCTGAAAAGAAATCCAGGTATCTATTAAAACTGGGCTAGATTTTGTTGAAACGTTAAAGATTACATAAACTTTGTTTCAATTGCATTTCAATAACCATATTTCAACATGTGGCAGGTTCTACAAGATCTCCTGGACATATTTCTTGCAAAAAGCAGTACAAAAGTGGTCAAAATGGAAATCCCTTACGAACACTCCAGTGGGGGTGTACAAGTGAGATGCCACCGCAGTAATGACTGCTGCTTTCCATCCACCTAAAACCCAGATTAGTCTATAGATTCACTGTCAGTTTCTCATCCAGTTATGCTTTAAAATCCCAGTTCCCGTTCTCTTCATCCATCTTTCATTTCATAAATCATCTTGTTACAATACAATCACTTCCTCCCACATGCAGGAGATAAACTGAATCTCGGGGTTACTGGAAGCAGCTCTCTTAATAATGCAGACGGACCTCTCTGTGGTTGTCAAACTCACTGGCCGGCACACACATACACACACACACTGAGACAGTGCAATTATAATAAAAGTTTCCTGGCCACGGCTGTGGGATTCTGTTCAACGGCTGTCACTCAGACGTCTTTTTACAACTCACCACACAAGCAGCAAGATGGGAGACGAGATGAGGGGTGAGACGGCATTTCACAATGATTAAAGAAAAGCCTATTCATGTAGTCTATTATGCTTGCACTTTTAAAGAAGGGGGAGTATGTCTGTCACTTTGGCTTTAAAAGCAGAATATATCACCCACTTAAAAATTTAAAAGCTAATAATTTACTTTTTTAGCGTTGCTTCTCACTTTTTGTACATGTGTCTGTGGATGAAAATGTAAGTTAAATGTTTTTTCCTGTGAATATGCTTTTTTATCTTCAAGTCACTTCTCAAAAGCTCCTAAATAGTTTTTACTAAAAAAACAAATTAACCATCTGAAGGAAAAAGGTAAAAATAAAAAATAAAAAAGAATAGGAAGTGTTGAAGGGGAGATATTTCATCTCTTACTCTCCAGGTCTAACTATAGATTTTTGTTGTTTTTAGACTGGTTTTTCTAAGATGAAAAACTTTGAAAGGAGAAACTGTTCAAAGCGTGAAATATGGCACGAACCCTGTTTATTCATCGCTCTCCCATCTGTTTACCTGGCTGCCATATTTCTCGTTTTGTGTCTCTCATTCTTCTCTCAGTCTGTTTCTTTCACTCCTTGGCAGCAGGCCACCATCTCCATTCACGGTCCTGCTCCGAGACTGTTGTTTTCTCCATTCAGTCTCCGCAGAAACACATCAACATGCCAACTGCCTCCACAGGAATGATGCTGACAATCAGCGGAGATAATCAAAAATCAAATATGAAAGACGTCTAAGGTTTCAGTTACGCTGTATTTGTATAACCCATGGGAGAACTACCCATTCTGTCTTATCACTCGTCAGTTTATCTGTTAGCAGGATATCTCAGAAAATATGTGCATATTTCTGCAAAGTTTGATGGACAGATAGGCCTGGAAAAAACATGATTAGGTGTTGCTTGAATCCATAACTATAAAAAAAGGAAACATAGAGAGATGTTGAGAGATGTTCAAGGAATTACAAATAATTCAAAAACTTAGGTGAAATCAATGATAAAATGCAGAATAATTCCTATTCTTTTCAAGTAACACCTACACCTTTTCACCCACACTTCAAGCCCCTGAGGAGGCTTAGCTCACATCAGCCTTCTTTCACCCGCTGGCCAGACTGACTAAGAGACACTATGGTCTGCAGTTAACTCACTGGCTGAAAAAGAGTGACACACTGCAGGCAATGTTTCTGTGATTACTATTAACTTGTAAAGTATACTCTGTCAGGTTTGTGCTAGGTTAAAATGCAAAAAAAAGGCCTGTATTCCCCAGGATATTCAGTTTCTAACGCCCTTTCATTGATTTGAAAATGCATATAGTACACTTTTCGGTGACTGTAGAAATGCCCACATTGATTTAGCTGTAAGGCAGCTGAGAGATGAGAATATGCAGAAGAAGCTGTGTTGACACTTTGACTCTACTCGTAGTATACACTGGATCCCATGAATTTTAAGAGACTATTTTATCAAGTCTGGCAGGTATCCTGACTGCACAATCAAAGTATAACGATTGAGTGTCCCACAGGCAATATTAGCTGCAGAGAAAATGAGAACAGTTGAATTTTAAAGTTGTTTTCTTGGATTTTCTGTACTGTATTATGGTTAAGGTCTGTTCTCTGAGCCTCCTTGAAGAGGAGCGTGCTGGCAGTGTACTCTGAAGCTTTAGGAGTGTTTGCGATGTACAACCAAAAAGAAGCCTAATTATTTTACATCAGGCTGGCCAGCAAAAAAAAAAAAATTGATGCTTTGTGTACTACACCTGCATTGATCAACAGTGTTGTGATTAGTTTTCCCTTGCGGGTTTACTCATTGGTTCGAGGACTCTCCAAGTTGTGTCTGCTCCCATTTAGCTCTAAAGCACCTCCATCTGGTGTGGATGCCATTAAAAAAACAAACCTCAACCTCGACATTAAGAATGCTGGTCCCAAAGCTGTGTTTCGACAGCCTCTAAAAAACTCCACTAAATTTGCTTTCATTTAAAGGCACCGCCAGCCGTAGAGTTACTATGAAGAATCTTCTGCCATGAAAAATGTATCTCCCTGAGCAGTTTTACTAAAGGCCTGCTCTCTCCTCTGCTGGTGCCTCATTACAGTCACCACAAGTCATGTGATCTCATTACCTCATGTCTTTGACTGGCTCTTAACCTCGACTTGCTATGGTTGAGCTGCAACGTCTGAAACACTGTGCCGTAATTACCCCAGTGTGTCAGAGCTTGACAGACTTTCTGGAAGGCATGCATGTGAAATTTCCTCTCAGCGCTCATTATTGACAACCTGAATCAACTCTTATTAGATTCATGAAGTGAAATTTGACCTCTTATCATCACTGGCAGACTTTTGGAATAAGTAAAAGTAAAACACAACATTAAGAGATCTAACATTAAAGTCTAAATCCCTGCTTAACCTCCCTTCATGTGATCTGTCTGTGCCTGGTTTTTCAAACGCAGTTTTGTGTTTGTATTTCATATCGCTGCAAAACTGTCATATTTGGCCAAGGATTTGCTGCTAAAACCTGCACTTTCCTTGAGCACTAAGAAAGCTGCATTCATCAAACATTCTTAGAGATTTACTACATGTTCTCGATAAAATTGCCTGCAGTAGAGAGCTTAAGATATATTTATGTTGGCACCGTATCTATTTTTACTGTTTTTTTGTTTTTTTTTGCCTGAGTCGTTCTGTTGGTGGGGTTTTTCCGCCTTTTTTCCCGCCTGATTTCATGCCCTTTCTTCCTGGGCATCTTGGGCATAATCCCAAAGTCTAATAGTCTAACATTCAATAAATGAAAAAGCCTTCTCCTGCACTTGACCCGCCACGGGCAAATGCCTTCCAAGGGCATTAGAAAGCTGCTTAGCAGAAGCTGCTTCGGCTCTTACGTAAGCAACGGCACCCCCACTACCATAGTTTAGGGGAAGAGAGAGAGAAAGAAGCGGGGGGGAGAGGAAAGTATTTAGAGACAGGAGTAGCAAAGACGAAGGAGAAAGAAAAAGAGAGAAGGAGGGTGAAAAGACATAAGGAAAATGTGACACACTTCCAGCCAAAGCCAGTCCCAGAGGAGTCCCCTGTTCATATAACTTCGTTAAAAAACCTCCCTTAGCTAATCCCCCGTCCAAATACTTTCCCTCTTAACTTCATTTATGTGTCCTTGCCCATTTTGGATAAACATTCCTCCATCTCCTGTCTGTTCTCCCCCTGTTCTCCTCCATCCATCTACCCATCCCTCCATACTCCAGTGAAGCGGGGCGGGGGAAGGGGCAAATTTAATCAGTATATCCCCCCCACACATGCGGGCACATGAATAGATATGACTAATGTCTTCATTTAGCTTTTAATTACCATGCATCCTCCCAATCACCTGCTGAAACCCAGCAGAAACCTGTCGTAATCATCTCACTTCATTCCCCCCTCCCTCTGGTCCTCTTCAACACCGAGCCGATTGCGGTCTCCCACGCATGTGCGATGGAAGTTGGAAGTAGATTAGCGACACTGATACACAGTGACTGATGTGCTAAGCAATGAGTTTTCCACAACTGGCCAACGTGAGGGATGCTTATCATGTGAGTGGGAGAGTTTTTTTTCCAAAGTAAAAGCCTTTGGGGGTTCAGAATAATGGAAGGGGGCTTGTAACTATACCTCATAAGCTCAGTTGTAATTTTTTTATCCCACATCCACTCTTATGTAATTTATCTCTCTGTTGGTAGCACTGCCGGGTCATTTAGTTAAAGAAAAAAAAAGATATTCTCTGGTTCTAGCTTCTCAAATGTGACTTTTCTCTGTTTTACATCATTTAGAGCTAAAACAGAAACGGCAGAAAATTACTCTGCAACTATTTTGATAATCAGTTGTTTTTCAAGCAAAATGGCAAACATGCCCAAGGGCCAGCTTTTCAGTTGTGATGTTTCCTGTTTGTCTTTGTCTTATGTGAACTGAATATCTTTGGGTGTTGGACTGTTAGTTGGACAAAACAAGCAGTTGTCAGCACAAGATGTTTTTCACTATTTTCTGACATTTCAGAGAAAAAAAAGGGTCCAATTTATTTATAATGAAAATAATTGTTAGTTGCAGGCAGCTTTACTATTACAAATTGAATATCTTTGGACTTTTGGTAGGACAAAAAAGAAATCTGAAGATGTCTCTTTAGGCTCTGGGAACTTGCAATGGGTGTTTTTTCAGCATATTTTCTCAGCATTTCAACATTTAAAAGACTAAAAAAGTAAACATTTTAAAATAATAATAATAATAGAGAGATGAATCCAGTAGTCCCCAGCATGGGGCTCAGGAACCCCATAAGGAGTAACACAAATCTGAATGGTTGTGATTTGGTTTACAGGATAGAAAATCAAAGAAAATGTATTTTTCTGCTACACAAAAATCTGACTTTTTTCTACTCTTTGTTTGGTTTTTGTGAGCTAGCTTTAATGGATGTAATAATCACCCTTTGGTCGAAGTGGTCACTACAGTATGCAACCTGTGAATGGGGGTCGCAACTGCACATGGCTTAGTTTTAAGGCATTACAAGGCAAAAAGGTTGGTGAGCCGCTGGAATCAGGCAGATGAGCTGAGGTGGAGCTGCAGCCCTCCCGCTGCTCCCACCAATAATGGGAGAGGCGAATATCTCCCAAACTGTCAAAGTCCCACACTCTCAATTTCAGTGCCGAGCGGTTATACAGGGCTGCCAGTCACTGCTGTTCTCTGCCACACTGCGGATGTGTCAGTCATTGTGCCAGGCTGAACTCATTTGAGCTAGCTAGTCTGGGGAGCAGCAGAGCATGAACGAAGACAGCAGACCCTCGCTGCTGAATCACTTTGGCTTCACCTCATCCCCACTGCTCTACCTTCTACTTTTTACTCCTCAAACACTGCCATCAGGGAGGCAGACCAGCAGAATCGATAGCCACAAGAGGAAGAGGGGAAGAATTATGCCATCATACACATTATGCATTTTGGGGACTGAAATCTGATCCTCCAAGCAGCAAAGGCCATGAGGAATAGTGTATCTTATTGTAAGCCACATGTCAGAGACCCAGGAAGCTGCCGGTAGGAGGGCCTGTTGTCCTCTTTGACAAGCCCAAGCCAGCAACAGCGTGTTGTGGGCCCCACACACATTTACAGGCGTTTCCTCACCCTTCTCTCCTCCGGTGGGAGATTCCCCCTGTGCCGTGTTTACACTTCATATTGTCTGAACTGCCAAAACTCATGACGAATGTGTTGAGGAAGCATATGTGGCATATGTGTGTGTGCGTGTGTGTGTGTGTGTGTGCTCAGTCACTCCTCCCTGCTTGTGTATAATGCTCAGAGTGGTGCAGTGGTTTTCAGTGACAGAGCAGGTGTGTGTGTGTGTGTGTGTGTCTGTGTGTGTGTGTAAGTCAGTGCTGAAAACAGTGGTGGCTGGTTTAAGCCTATTATATTTTGTTTCATTTGTAAAACCCAAAACTTGGCATCGGTTTTCCTCAAATTCCTTTAGATACAGTACGTCTCTGCTTAAATGTGTTTGCTCTTTTTTTTCCTCAACTAAGTTCATTACATTTCAGTGTGTGCATGGGAGCTAGCCACTCTGTATTTGGTTGTAATGATTTGCAATTTTATTTTGCAATTACTGTAAAAACAGGCTGTTTTGCAGGAGCTCAAAATGTACCTTAAAGTCTCTCAGTAAAACAGAAAGTCTATAACGTGTTTTTTAAAAGTAAAATCTATCATTTGCTTGTTCTTTTGTGAGTTGAGGAAGGTGGTTGTGCTATTTATCCTTTTCTATAGTAGAACTAGTTCACAAAGGACAAGAAAACATTTTCTATTTAGAGGCGTAGGAGAAGCTGAATACATTTAATTTGTCTTTTTGCTCTCATTAGAGCACAGTAGCATAATTCTTGGCCTATGTTTGTGTGTTTTCAGGTGGTGGACCTGTACTGGGGCGTGGACCCGGAGGAGTGGGACAGTCCAGAGCTGCAGCGACTCCGAATGAAGCTCCTGGAGGAATGTCTAAAGACCTCAGCGGGACCGTGTTTTGTTGTAAGTATTACACACCACATAGGTTACAGTTTGAAATGTAATGGTCTGTAAAGTCTGTTATCTAAGTTCACACTTTACGTAATAAGTAGAAATATCTGTTAAATCAGTATCTGCTTCAGTTTGTATCTCATTACATGGCTCTGATACGGCATTATGTCTGGATTATTCCAAGCCGGTGTGCTTTTGAAGTTCTTATAGCAGTGTGAAACTACCTAATAAGAGTGAAATCATATTTTTCTTGTAGACCTGTCTTTTTACGAGTCGTGGCATGGTCTCATTTGAAAAATGACACTGAAACAACAAGACTTACAGGAGCTTTTGAAGTCCTTTCATTGCAGCTTTTGTATGCACAATGTGTCCGAGCACCGTGTGTGTCTATACTGTTTGACAGTGGATAATTATTATATATACTGTGTAGAATCCTTTTTTATCTCTCTTTTTAACATCTACAATTTTTAATAATAGTTGATTGGGTTTGTTAGTGGGATGAAAATGCCAACAACTTCATCACTTCACTAAATAATATATTTGCATTAATGTTACCTGCATAAAAACAGCAACCAAAGTGACACAACTTCACAAACGTGACAGTCGATGCCAAGTCATCTTTGCTGGAGTGCAAACGAGAAGAAATTGTGTCAGAAAGTATCTTGGGCAAGCATATCGGAAATACTGAAAAGCCATGCAAAGCTAAAATTACACTTGTATGAATGAGTTATGTGAAGACCTCTGCAAGGAGAGAGAGAGGGTGGCATGACGCTTAATTACGGCTGACATTTCAGTGATCTTTTTTAGATAATTTTAGACCACATAAAAAAAAGTCAGGCATAAAGAAGGAAAAGGATGAAGACAGGAGTGAAGAGAGGAAGACGACGGGATGAGAAATTGATGGTGAATTATTCAAATGGAACAGATCCGTTTCTAGAGGTTGAAATTGAGGTGAGAGATCACAGGGAGAGGTAATGCATTATGGGTAGGACAGGAGCCCTGCTCTCCAGGGAGCATAATCTCCTTCCCCACACACGAGTTTTGTATTTTCTTCTTCTCCCACCCTGCATGTACTGCTTCCCCCTGCCTCTCTCATTCACAAGTTGTTGTTCACTTTCTCTCTCACACACAAACAAGCCCACAAAACACACTTTTCACTGCAAAACATCTCATTCTAGTTTATTTCCAGTGGAGTGATGCTCCTTATATCAGGCCAGTGTCACTTGTTCCAGGAACATTCAGGCAAAACATTTTTACATTTTTATTACAGTATCTCCCTGCACAACTCTTCCACAGGTTTTATAAAAAGCTGATTTGTTTGGCTGCTGCACAGTTTTTAAAAAAAAAAATTTTTTTTTTGGAACTAACATGGAACAAAGTGCGTACATAATTGATATTAGACATCCAGGCTCCCGTTTGGGGATAATAATATCACACCTCAATAACCATCTCCATGACATTTAAAAAATATGCTGATGAAGAACATGAGATGTGGTTGAAAGCTGCAAAAAAGGCAAGCAAATGGACTGGAATGGACGAGAAAATGAGTATTTATATTTTGAACTATATAAATCAGCAGCAAATCAGCAAGGACACAACCAAAGAAAATTCAGCACAAGAAATTCATTCACAATAAACACCAATGGAAAGTCTACACACACAGTACGAAGATGGTAGCAGTGTAGCAGAAGTTAGCAGCCAGCAAAGCTCTTACATCACTCACAGGCAGATCTGCACGAAAGTAATAAAACAGCCAGCATCGTTGGCAAAAAATACTGATGTCGCCAAGCAAGCACACAAAACACACGACTCAGCTCACGTATGTTAGCACAAGCAGGAAGCGTTACTTACCTCAGTGAAGTAAGGCAGCGAGTTGCGGCCACACATCTGGCTTGAAATGGCGTCTCTTGCCCACAGCGCACAAAACAAACAGCCAAGCAGCAGCAGCATGGGTAGTGTGGCGCGAACACAGTTGATTTTCTGTCGAAGCTGCCTTAAAGCCACATAATCAAAGTGTTAACAGGCTAGCTTCCTTATGAAATGCTATATTAGCAGCAGCAGCAGTAGCAGCAAGTGTTTGCAGCGGAGTTGGCAAGTGATCAGTGTGGCAGCACCTCAAGAAAGTAGGCAGGGCACTGACAGCTTGAATAGACCGCCCTCTACCAAAGGGTGCGTTGGATTTATGTTGCATCAACTGGGGTACGCCATGTGAGTGTAGCAGCACACAGGCTATAATATATATATGTTTCTATATATTGTTAAGAAGAATATTTCTTCATCTCCATCTACTCTACTGTATGCCCACACTCTTTGTTTCCCAGTGTGTCTTAATATTGCAACAATTTCTTACAAATATTGCCTGAATACTTTGGTACTGACCCCTGCCACTTTGAAAAGTTGGTTGCTGTTAATGCTGACAGTTTAGGAGTTTAGGAGCCCATTGAGACATTGTATGTGATATTGGGCCGTACAGTGTAAGCTCAATCAGACTAAACTGGACTGAAATGACCAGATCTGAGTTGAAAAGAAGTGACGCACTCTCACCCTTTTGTGCTGCTGGCTCGGTGGTCGGTGTGGTATTGTACATGCCGCGCTGATTTCATTCATTCCCATTAGCCTCGCCGCCCTCTTGTCTCTGCTGCAATTTCACCATCTTAATCCCGACTGACCCCAAGCAATACCGCACGACACATCGAGGGAAAGTAGGCACACATCAACTCAGGTACGCACGCGCGCAGCTCTTTGCTCTGATCCGCTTTTCTTCCTCTTTCCTGCTTTCAAACACACACCCACACAGGCGCACACAAACAGAGCATCTTGACCCCAGGCATTTTCTCTGTCGTGAGATTGAGAATCAGTTGGGGTGTACTCTAACTCTGGGTGATACAGACTCTTTACACCCCTCTACACACTCCAGAGATACACAAACACACGCGTCTATAGTGCACGTCCTCCCCATCTGGCTGGTTAAATCTTTAATGGCATATTCTAGTGGTCCGCTCTCGGTGGTGAATGAAGGGTTTTATGGCGAGGAGCCCACAATAGCTCCACAGAATTTAGTCCCATTCAGACTTGTCAGAGCCAGCTGCTGCAGTCCCCGTAGCCGGGCACCCCGTCGCTGCCACGCAGGCCGGCCGCCCCCGTTTCCAGGGCCGGGGAGCTCAGAGTGGCAGCGGCGGGTCCTTTGATCAGGGACTTGGATCCTCGTTTATGACAGTTCTGGGTTGTCTGGGCCATCTCCGGAGTACCGTTGTTTATTTTTACAGGGTGGTAGACCTAGATATATATGTGAGGACGGGGAAACGTCAGCAGAATTTAGGGTCTTGTTGTTTCTGCGACAACATACAGTAGGTTTCAAGCCGTGCATGTAAGTGTGTGTGTGTGTGTGGGTGTGCATTGTTCCGGCAAATCCCAGTCTCTCCTGTGCTTCCAGTTTTCTCATTTTGCCCACTTTCTTTTCATTTGTCTTATTTTTTTTCTTGTTCTTTGTCTGTTTCAAACTCAATTGCTGACACGCAACCGCTCACGGTTTCTTCACACCATTATCATCACCTCCACCCACTAAAGGTGCCCACCTAAAAAGCTGCTTCCCAAGTGTCACCCCCAGCTAACACACACACACACAGACACACACTTATACACACAGCCACATGGCAGTAAGAGGAGACTTCAAAGAGAAGCTGATCTGGGGGGTCTGCAGCCCACAACAACTGTCACAGAGCCCAGTGCATGGATCAGAGGGGATGAACAGAAGAATGGATGAAGGCAGAGGAAAGAAATCTCTGAAAATTACGTCTGCATTGATTATTGATGCAAAAGGAAATAGAAGAGGTGGGATGTGTTTCTATTGCAGAGAAGGGGAGGATGGGATCTCATGGTGGGAATAACAGGTTCCCTAGAAACACTACAGAGGAAACGGGATTGACATGCGTAGTGTAGTGTAGGTGTGTTTCTAGCTGCCACAGAGGATCTGTGCAACAACTGGAAACCTCTTAATACTCCGTTTGGCACATACACCTCTCCTCATTCACCTCTACGAAGAATTCAGTGCTCTGCTGTACTCCAGAATCAAATTAATCGCATTTATATCTAGCCTAACCTCCACATCTCCTTCATGTATTTCTGCTGTGTAACTTCTGTGTAAAGGCAGACTTAATCCCACTCCTCATCTCAACCTGATCACTGCGATTCATGGATTTAAATCTCACTATTTAAAAAAATGTTGTTCATCTCATTACATAACATGGGGAAAATGGTTCTTGAGTGAAATTACAACTATAAAAACAAAGGTCTTGATATTCAGTAGCATCAAGATTTAGAGTCGCCTTAGCTCATAGGACAGACTGTTATATAATCAGCTTTTTATTGGATATGTCAGTCTTTCTTTATGAGGAAGAATCAGTTGCAGCAAGTGTCTTTGTAAGGGCACGGCTGAACACAAGACAGGTGGCAGTGCAGCGTTGTTAAACACACACACACACACACACACACACACACACACACCACACTACACCTGGGTGAGGGGGGCTTTTCTCAAACCTGTCGATGCAATAAAGCCGGTTTCCATGGCGATAGCAGGGGTTGGCATGGTGATGGTGTCATTGACCTGGAGATTAAGCATGACAATGAGCCATGTCTGTTTTTTTCTTCTTCTTCTTCTTCTTTTTCTTTACTCCCCTCTCTTCTGCTTTGCAACAGTCTCAAATTCCCTCATGTCAAAAACACGAAAACTTGATAAATGCCTCAAGGATGCGTATCGGCAAACAGCATGCAGCCGCTCGTCCAGTTTTTCTGCTTTTTTTTTTTTTCTACACAGGCCATGCAGCAGGTAACAGGATAGTTGAGGATACTGTAGCTCTCATTTTCTCTCTGCTTCTCCTCCGTTCAGTTAACATGATGTAACTGCAAACATGATAGCAGCCCGGACTGGCTGGTTTACCTCTCATCTCCAGTGGAAGATGATACACGTAGCAAATAATCAGTGACTAGAATGCAGCAAAGAAGAAAACCTGCAAGAACTGAACAGAAGAGTGACTTATTTTATGTTGAAAATTGCGTCTGCCTGCAATTCTACGCAAGGTTTAATTAAATAGTAATCAAACTGGAGTCAGCATGCATCCTGTTATTTAACATAAAATGCAAAAAGAAAATAGAGGAGCTATTCATAGCTGCAAAATAAATTGGGGATGGTGGTGAGGCAGCTCCTGGAAGATCTTGGAAAACAGGAAAATAAGTATTAATTCTTTGGAAAAACATTTTTCTTTACCTTTTTGATGTTTAAAGGATAAGGCTGACGTTATTCTATATTATTCTTACCGTCAATAAATCCCAACCAACATTGTGTTTGTCCATTTTTTAATACTTTTCTGACTTCCCTGCAGCCCTTTTAGCTACTGAAGATGTAAATCTTTAAAAACAGGCCACAAATATGGAGGTTTATTTTTATAAAAGGTTCAGTCATTTCCTAAAATGGATGGGCATCACTCAAACGTGTGTAAATAGGAGTGAGTTTTTAGGGACTAGTTTCAGCAGCGGATTAATACACATTTGCTGATCTTGTGAGTATTTACAGTAAGAAGACGGTGTGTGTGGGATGGACTCAAAATAAACAGTGCCCGCATTCGCCATGACATGTCACCTAGTGTAACAGTGTGGCTCTTTGATGTGTTTTTAGTAGTTTTTGGACAACAGTGGAGCTCTATGGTACAAAGGAATAAGCTATATCAGGCTTTGGTGACAACAGTAACACTTGTTAAGATCAATGCGCTGTTGGGTTTGGTGTTTTCATGTAATTTGCTGACAATTAAAAGAAATATAGAATATCACCAGCCGTTTTCTTTAATTCGAGCACACATATCGCATTGTTTCTTGTGTACTAACTGTAAAAACAGTATACTGTGTACTGTATACTATCAGTATGTAGTATGGAATTGGCTCACAGCTGAGTTAAACTCGGTGAGTGAGTGCACGTCACTGAAAATTAAATATTTCTTTGATCAGATCATCTGTTTCTTTTTAGAGCCATTTGTTCCCTCTGCAGTGCCAAAGCTTATGCAGCAAATATCAGAACAGTTGACTGTGTTTCATTGATTGATTGGCCGCGTGGGTGATTGATTTGTTGATTCATACTGTAGCTGTGTACAATATCTTAGTCGCCTCTCCCAACTGGCTCATCAGATAAAGTGCACTTAGCCAGAGTATAAAACCCCTTCCAAGGATGAAAAACCAGAGGAGGGAGGGAGGCAGAAGGAGCGCGGCTAAAACTGGAATTGCATTCGGCCCCTATCTGCTTTGCTATTGTCACTTTAGCCTCATGTGTTTCTTGCACCTGCGTCTGCTAAAGTGTAATAAGAACTACTACAACCCCTCTGCCCCCTCTCAAAAGAGAGAGACACACAAACTGTACATGTACACACACACACACACACACGGACACACACAGAGGAGTGAAGTTCTAGCTTGTCGGCTGCCATGCTGTAATCCACTTTAGATGGCCTCATTCCAGGCCTGCTTTCTGGCTAAGCCAGCGGTGTTAAAACCACCCGGCAAATATTTGGACATTTCTTACAGTTTGGCTTTGGTAAGTTGAGTGGGTGACAGGAGTGACAATAGATTACACGCAAGGGTGGAGTGGTGTGAATGTGTGTGTGCTGATGTGTTAGCATTCGAACACCTGATTTTGTCATTTTGATAGGAAACAGTTTTATCCTAATCTCCATCTCCACACACACACACACACACACTCCATTCATCCTGCTATATCACTGCGAGGCAAGCTGACAGAGACTTTGTCAGCAACTTGGAAAATGACTCTCTCTCTCTCTCTCTCTGTCTCTCTCTCTCTCTCTCACACACACACACACACACACACATCCCCTACTGACACATCACTGCAGCACCGTGAGTCATAGAAGGCCATCTAAAGAGGGTGGATGAGGTGACCTACAGGGTCAGCCCTGTGGTTCAAGAATCTGTCTCGTCACAGGTCCTTAGATGATCTGAGGTGTCTCTAAACAGCCAAGCGTTACTTGTTTGTAGGCTGTTGTAGCTAAAATAGGTCTATTTTGATATTACATTATAAATGGCAGGATGCCCACTAGATCACCCATATGGAAAACTGATGTCATTATACAATACATTAAATACAAGCCTCAAAGGTAGGCACAGCAGGTCTGTCAGCCTCCACATGCCAAAGTGGTGTGCACAGAACTGTAGCAAGAGATATGACATGTTACTATATCAGAGTGTAGGCTAACGTTAGCATGCTCTTTATTTGATTTGGGGAAGTTTGCACTGATGTTACACCAGCCAAGTCCTCATCTCCTGTAACATTTAAAGTGAAAACATACAGTTTAAAAATACAAACAATAAAGCATAAATTTAACCTCTGTCTTACTTGTCCAAGCTTTTAAGCTAAGTAGCCAAAGAGGATTATGTTGTCTGATCCCACATTTTTCCTCATCATACTTAACATAACATAGGGTTTTTGTTTTGAAACGATTCTGTTGGAAACATTAAAGGTTCAGCTGGAGACGGCGTTTTCAACCAACTCATGGAGGGACTGTTAGCTTAATTAGCAAGATATCTAGCTGCAGCTGATAAAATCTGGAATGTGGAATCTTGTCATTTCAACCTGCAAAATCGACAGTTGCTGGCTAGAAATGAGAAAAATTACTATGGATTCTGATGATAAACCTGCCGATGTTAACACTGTAAACTGCTTCTGTGTGAGAACAGAAAGCTTGACAGGCTTTGCATCACTAACTAAGGAGGAGCAGGGCTTAGACAGTGGTTAATTATGGAAACAACCTTTGATTGGGTTGATTGAATTGAATACAAAACTATTACCTATCATAACAGTTTTCATTTAAAAAGAAAAAACTAATTGTTTGTTGGAGAGCAAATGTATGAAATAGTAATGCAGTTATTTCTTTTTAGGTACGCTGAGCTAAAACATGCACCTGTCACTTGAAACATTTCGGGCTTGAATGCAGCTCATGACCTTTCCCTTCAATCACAACTGACAATAGTGAGCAGCCTGCCCTAGTTATCTATAAAACTCTTTGTTTTGGCAGGAAGAGCGCACAGAGAGTTACACACAAGAGGAAATCCCTTTCCTTTCTTCCTCTATTTGGTACTTGTGTATTTTCTGTCTTATAGAGATGCTTGGCTCATGTTCTGTACTTGAATTAGCACTATTTTCTAATTAGGCTTCTTGCTTTATTGGATGTACTCGAATATTCCAGTCACAGGAGGGTTCATTTATTACAGAGCATCATTTTCTCTTTAACCCTCTTGTTTTATTGCAAATACTTTAATATTCAGGGGGTTTCGCCCTTTGGTGCAGGTTACATACATTTAATCTGCCGTTTCACTGTTTTAAGTGGGTCAGCTAACTGTTTATATAATGCAAATGATGGGTTTGGATAAAAAGCGCGATACCCAACCTTGAAAATGACACCTCCTCCTCCAAAACAACTGATACAGTACATGGAAACTATCTCCTAAATCCAAAAGAAGCAGCAAAATGAACCTTTGCAACATGGCTTCAAAACTGCACGAATGTAAATGTATCTACAGCGGGCATTTGTGGGTTTTGAGAGTAGGCCGTCCTACAGACCATGCCACATGCCATCATCTGATTCTGCTTGTTCTCTGCATCTGTTCCCACTGCGAATGCCAAGGGAACGAGGAGTCCAACATGGAGTGGCTTTGAAGCGTCATTGCCGTGAGCGTATACCAATGTGGTTTTTCCTGCTCATCGGAGCTCACAGTCATTTGGCTTGTCCCTCACTCTTTTTCCCCCGAGGCTTTAGCTGCATGTGAATTGCGACGCATGGAGTAAAAATCAGCTGGTCATGGAGTGGAGGGTTTCCAGTGATTTTGCTCCCACTGTCCTCGAATGTGACTGATAGAGCACATCAAGGAGCGTGCCAGGAAATGGCCCTGATCATTTCCGACGGTATTGAATCGGATGCCACTCAAAAGCATGTGCATAGATGCCGAGGGGAAGAATGGAGACTCATTGGAGCTTACAGCAGATATGTGGAGTGGGAGATAATAGTGGGATGAAAAGGCCACTATTTAATTTGATGATGCCTAATTATGCAGCTACTGTGTTGAGTGTTCTGGTTTCTGACTAAAAAGATTGGAGAGCGATTGCCGGTATTGGCTTTGGTGTATAAGACGATGATGATGATGATGATGATGGCAGTGGTCGTGATGATAATAACATTAATTTCTAGCAAATTTCACAGTCATATTCTATTCTCACAAATCGACATACCTCCCTTTAATTAACGCATTAATTTCCTTTCATTTAAAACAGTCCAATCTGTTCTATATATAAAGCAGATCATGCTGCTCATTTTTCTTAATACTGCTGATTACTGAGCATTAGGAAATTTGGCCAAGGCTGTGTATTTTACATAACAGTGTGTCATTCAAGCATTCGCTGTGCAGCAGCAGAACAAATCTGCTTTTTATTACTGAAAACAATCTGTACTGAACCTCAGTGCTTCTGCAGTACCGACCAGAATGTCTCCATAGCGCCACATAAGTACCAAAAGCTAGCACTGAATGTTTGATAAGATTTGTAATCTTGTTTACTTCTTGTTAGATCAGATATTTCCTAATTTAAATAATATTTTTTCCCAGTTTTATACCATTTTATTTAGACAAAGTTCTTGTAGGGCTGCATGTGTTTAGACAACACTTAACATTTGAGAAGTTTGGTTTCTTTTCTTAAATGAAACAAAAGGGTTTTGTACATGTTATTTCTCAAAGTAAGGTATCGGAAAAAGTATAATTTATGTATCAGTACTGTAGCTCAGTCTTGAATCCTACTTTCTTCTCTGCTGTTTTAAACTTCAGACATTTACAGTTAACATCCAGAAGTGTTTTGATGACGGTGGTCAACCAGTATGCGTTAACAACACTTGATGGGCACAAAGGGTAGATGCAAATAGGTTTCTCCCTCCTTGTTTCTCTTCTTCTTACACTTTTAAAACACTAACAACAGCATTTCCCTGTCTCTTATTCTTCAAATCAAAACTGTGTAATAAGATGCCTTTACCCCTTACTCACCTTCCCTTAGCTTTAATGCTTTAATTGCTCTTTTACATATCTTTATGTTGTGATCTTTATGTGATAGTGTGTGACGTATGGCGGGCAGATGGCATTTTTGTCGAGCAGCTACAGGTTTTTTCTCGCTTGCTCACGATTGTTATTTTCAACACTTACTGCAAACATGAATGTTTCTACGTGGGAAGAGGGGTGCAACATTTTCTTATTTAAACTGTAAGTATGTGGCTGTGGTTTAAAGCAATTTCCATCCGAGGTAGAGATGTCAGTATGCACCAGAGTGCACACAGAGTGGGGATTGTGGTGGCAGCTACATCCCTGATGTCATAAATTGTCTGGTGGTTGTCCCGACTGCACCACCGTTGCGCCTGTGGCTCTGAAATTGCCTTAAATAAGTCACATTGTATGCATCATTGACTCCACAATTCACCCTGCGCCACTGATCCAAAAAATAGAGCCCTAAAACAGTTTGAAGGATCATGATGATACACATTTCCTGTCTCTCTCTTCCTCACCTTCCCTGCCCTCTCTGTTCCCTCTCCTCCTTTCAGGGTCTGGTGGGAGAAAAGTACGGCAGCATCCGAGTGCCGGGGGAGGTGGAATCAGCGGAGTTTGAGATGATCTTGGATGCAGCTGTGGAGGCGGGGCTGGACACACACATCTTGGAAGAGTGGTACTGCAGGGATGAAAACTCTGTGCCACCCGCATACTACCTCAAACCCAAAGCCCAAATGCTTAAGAACTACCAGAACTCAGTGAGTCCAGCTAACACACTGCCACTACAGGGGCACAAAAGGGATCTGTTGGCGGTTGTTGGTCTTTCTGCCCTGAAATAACTTTGTTATGATATGGCGCTATATAAATAAAACTGAATTGAATTCAATTGAATTCTGAGATGTGATTTTACCCACATGATGTTACTGAATAGAGGCTTTAACAGTGCTGATAACGGATTCTTGTCCTTCAGCTCTGCAGTTCATGAGTTTAATTCTCCTTGAGGAACATTTTTCATATGCACATACAGAAAAGAAAAGCAGCTTTGTTTTGAGTTGTTTAGTCTCAGGCAGCTGTTGAACCCTTTTGAAGTCCTGTTTAAAAAAAAAGTATACTTGCAAATGACACTATAAAAGTCATTTAACAACAAATCTGTCAGCTCAGTTAATTTTACATGAAAGTGTTTAGCTTCCACCTTCTTATCTTGTCCAGGACTTTATAGAGGTAATAAAATATCTGGCTGAGTTTTGTTAAAAACCGCATGATAATGTTGCCTTGAGTTTCACTTAAGTCATTAAAACTGTACATTGTTGGCCAGTGTAGTGCTTAAACATACTTTAGGGTGCTAAAAACATTCAGATATGAAAGTCCCATACCTGGAGAGTCTCTCAAACTCACCACCAGATAGCAGAATTACTCAAAAATCAATCATACCAGTAAAGATTTTAGCAGATGAACACATTTCTCAAGCAATTCAGCCCACCTAAAACACTCTAAATGAAAGTTTCTCACATGAAACAGAACAATATTCCCTTAAACATGAATAACCACATTCCCTCAGTGCATGATGAGAGTCCTCCGTCTAAACTGTAACGTCAGATTGTCCTCTCCCTGCCCCCCCGTCCCGCTTAGATGGAGTCGAGCAGCGCAGCCAAGACCAAGAATGACAAGGCCTGGAGGAACGTGTCGGAGGAGATCAAGAGGATCTTCCGAACAGCAGTGCTGCAGCTTCAGGAGAAGGGCACCATGAAGAGCGCTCAGGCCAAGAAATTCCTTTGCTCTGGTTAGTCTCAGGTCGACTTTTTCTTCCCTTTTCATCTTTTCACGTCACATCTTTTGACAACTTCTTTTCAAGTAGGAACGTGTCTCGCTGTCTGACGGGTAGCTCACTTCCATCTTTCTGGGTTTCTATTCTGGTTTTTGAAATTATTTATTTATTTTTACATTCAAAAATTACTGTGTACGACATCGTTTTAATTATTTTTGAGCTAAACGATTAGTTGATTAATCAATTAGGCAAACGACAGAATAATTATGCAACAGTTTTGATAATCTGTAGTAATTATTATTTTTTAGGCAGAAATGTCAAGAATTCACAGATTTTAGCTTCTCAAATGTGAATATTTGCTGGCTTTTAGTCTTTTATGTTAGTAAACTGAATATATTGTGTTATGGACAAAACAAACAATTTAAACATGTTAACTTGGCCTTTGGGAAATTGATTTTTTTTCCCCTAATTTTCCCGCTTTTCTGACATTTTAGAGACCAAACACTTCATCAGTTAATCAAGAAAATAATCAGCAGATTAATCGATAATGAAAATAATACTTAGACACAGCCCTACATTAGATAAAATAAGTGAAGAAGATATACAGTTGGCTTAGAAAATCAAACAAACAGTGTGTCTGATAGTTGTAATCTTGTGTATATAACAGCGTATATCTGATTGAGATAATATTTACATGCCTTCTTATAGTAGAGGCCATTTAGCCTGAAATAAAGAAAGCCTCTGCTAACATAATAAATGAGAAAAAAATCCTTTCTGCTTCAGGGGAAAATTTCCCATGGCAAAGGCCATAAATTTAATGAGTGAGGCTGTTGTGTAGACCGTCATCTGGTGACTAAATTGATAACAAGAGATGAGATGCAATCAGGAATCAGCTCAGCAGATGACAGTGATTGATCGATCACATTGTATGTTCACCTCGCGGTAAATCAGTGTGTAAAACAGTGTGTTGCAATGTCAGGGAAAAACAGAAAAGAGATTTGCTGAGTGACTTTTCAAGACCACTTTTCCCCATTTTTATTTATTACTTTACACCATGTTTTTTTAATGTTATTATGCAATATTTTCAGCGATTATCTGGCTAATTATTGAGTAACTCTACTGTATGTTGTGTTAGTCACAAAATCGCAATTTGCATTTTATGTGGTTCTTGAAATTACTAATTATTATTCACCAAAGGGGCCAATCTGAGCTCTCCTGTTAAGATCAAACATCAAAACCAGAGTCAACAGTTATTCTCTGTTTTTTTCATACCTTTTGCGAGTGTGAAAGGCAAAGGAAAAGATAAAGGTACAACTCTGACATTTGAACAATTCCTCCCACTGGTTATTTTCACCCTGTACTGTTGATCTAATGTGATCCATATCAGTTGCTGTCTGTAAAAGACTCACCCAGTTATTACTGAATTGTTTGGACAGCACTGAACTAATCTTTCAAGAGATCTCTTTTTCTTTTCTCCGGCTGTCATTGAGGGAGATGATCTAAGCAATACGCTATCAGGATCTGATGACAAGTCCTTGTTTTATAGCCCACAGCATGCAGCCTTTTCCATGGTGGAAATAAAGAATAATACCAAGCTAATTAAGAAACTGACGTTCTAGTTTTATAATTTCATATGAAAAGGAAGCACCTCCTTTTGTGTCAGGAAACTGCAGTTTTTCTGTGCTTTAATTGAGCACACTGGGCTTTAAGGGCTTCTTCATTTTGCTGTATAGAGGAAGTTGTGTCCACTCCTGGATCTCCCAACTTTCCTTTCACACTTTCCTCTCTCCCACCTAATTAGTAGGCTACCATGTGAGTAAAACTACACAAGAGATGCTGGCAGAGTTTCAGTCAGCTGGTTCTTTGTGGGGGAGCCTGTGATACAGTTCAGCAGTGCCGGCTTATGTGATCTTATCAACTTTGTTTCTTCTTAAATAAGGCTCAAGAGGAATCTGTGTAATCGGAGGCTAAAGGCTTCTAAAACCTGTTCAGCTTTGCTCCTGAAAGAAATCTAAATCCTACATCTGTTAGACGTTTATCTTTGTAAGTTGTACATTATAATCTAGCGATGGTCCATTTTAGAACTGACCAAACACAATGCTGTAATCTAAGCTTTAAAAAGTTATTACATATACAGAAGTTGAGGAAGATGGCACCTAAAAAATGTTGTATTTTTCTCTCATTTCAGCCTTGGAGGATGAATTAGACTTTGCCCTTGGGAAACAAACTCCTGCCTTTCTCAGGAAATGTGTCTGCTACATTCGCAAGATCTCCAACTTTGACCGCTTCGCCAAACTCCCCGATATGGGCCGATACATGGACATCGTGGTCAGCGGCGATCGCGTCATGCGCAACCAGGAAGCCTACGAACGCCTTCTGAAGGTACGGGACGAATTCATCCCCACAGTTGTCGCTGCCTCCAACCTCCGTGTCTACTCTTCAGTCACTCACTGCGACATGAAGTCCGGCTACTCCCAAGAAGTGGAGAGCCACTATGTAGAAGGTCTGTGTAAACAGTTCTACGAGGACATGGTGGATATCATCCAAGCCACAGTCCAGCAGAACTTTGACACAGAGAGCGACCCGCTGTACGACGAGATCCTGCAGCACCTGTCCCTCTGTAAAAGCTACGCAGCACTCTACGAGTTCAAGACCGAGTCGTTGGATTACATACAAGAGTATCTTATGCCGTCCAAGGGGAGCAGAATGAGCCCTCTGGTGGTGTACGGGGGACCTTGCACTGGGAAGACCCTGCTGCTATCTGAGGTGGCCCGACAGGTGAGATGTGACAGAGAGAATATTTTAAAAAATGATGGCGTTATCTTTCTCCTTTTGTGTGATCCCCGCCCCTCTTCCCCTCTCACTTTGGCCGGCTCTCACAGTGTGTTCACGCTCGCGCTCGTCTGTCTGTCTGATCTGAGCATGTGTCCATCTTTGTACAACAGAGTATGAGGGGGCGTGCAACTGTTCATCTCTTCTCATCAAACGCTTGCTTGACCATCTGTGTGTCTGCCAAGAGACAGTCCATTGCCGTGCACACGTCTCTAATTTCCTGTGAAGCCATGCGTGTGTGTGCATCTGTACACTCCTGCATATGACTTTCATAGGTGTGCATCGGTTTGTGTTTTTAATGAGATTTCTGCAAAGTCTGTGTACATTTGTTTCTTAAAGTGAACGTGCGCGCGTGTAGGTCGGTGTTCGTGCGCACACACCGTATTCTCTGTTCACTCCTCTGGCTTTGCATGTGCCATCTGGCTGCCGGGCTACATTAGGATCACACCATAGCCAAGATCACACAGCACACACCCACAGATCTACCCCTCCTGTCCAACCTTTGTAATAACTGTCACATTGATACACTCATTTATTGTAAGCGCCATTCATATCATCCAAGTTCCTTGTATAGGTGGATAAAATGTTACAAGGCACCAATAAAACAGCAACAAACAATGAATAAAGCCTAAACTTTAGCATTAAAGATTATGGGGGGATGTAAGATTGAAAGTAAAAATTTGAAACTTAAAGTAAAAGAAGTGGTGGAACAAAGGTCCATAACTTCAGGCCAGCAACACTACACACTCATACAGCAGATGTTAGTGATAGAGGAAAGAAGTGAGGGAGGAGGAGGAGTGTAAGAGAACATGGAGAAGGTTGAAGGAGGAAAAAGAGAAGAAAATAGGACTGAAAATTCTCCCAGTAACCAACAATTTCATTTCAGCTAATTCTGCTACAAATGAATCCTATTGCTCCAGTCTAATAGGACCGTGTGTCTAGTTTCCATCAGGGGAGTTTGCCTGTTTTCTTAGAACCTGTCCTGATTTTCAAACATCTTTGTTCTTTCATGTTTTCAACACCAGGTGGATCTCTCAAAAGCTTCCTTGTAAAATGCTGGCAGACACAAGTGAAAACAGGTTTTCTGGAAACAGAAAAGGGAAAATCTGCTTCGACTAGTAATTTTCACAATGAAAAGGAAATATATGGAATGATTCATTCAAATGATTGCATTGATTGTATGACTTGATAGTATGACAGTATTTTTAAACTATTACTGCCCACACAGATTAGCCTACTGATTTGTCACACAACCTTATTGCACTAATACACATACAGTTTGTGAGTGGGCTGTTTCAGCTGTGTTGAAACTGTTCATTTAGTTAAAGGCTGAAAGAGGACTGGATCATAAAATACGTGCTCCCAGAACCACATAGTTGTAGTTTCACTCAGATGTTGGATGTGATCACAGCTTTAGTATGACGATTGTAGTTTTCTGCAGTTGGCTGACGTTTCTCACCCCCCACCATACTGTCCTGTGTATTCCTCTCCAGCCATTTAGCACTCACAGCAAGTTAAAACAAAAAATAATAGTTTGAAATCCTGTGTGGCCTTTGTGTTTGAAGGAGAGAGGTTCGTTATTAGATTTAAGCCAGACTAAAAGAGGTGCAGAATAGAGGCAGAAGTGTTCTGGGGCCACTGTGCCACTACTCTGTGCTCGAGTCCACAGGGTGTAATTCACACCTAACCTGTTTGGTTTGATTCATCTCACCCCTGGAGCATTTTTGTCTTTACTTTTGAGCTCAGACCACACCGGATCTTCCAGAAAACAGAGGTCCTGTACTCCTCTGAGTGGACTGAGCTGTGCTCTGTTTGTAGTGTAACGTAATACAGACCAACCACAGCTTATGTAATGCAGATATGTGTAAATTCAAAAGCTAAAAATGGACAAATTATTCCTCATTAAGCTTTTGATCATAGCTGCCATTTTCCTCAACATGTAATAGTACAGGATGTGTTATATCCTTCTTCTAGTATCTATGACAAAGTAAAGCCAGTAATATGTGCAAATAGCGTGTCTGGCAGAAAAGGTGTGCAAATATAGATACATAGATTATGCAGATAGTAATGACCTGTGAGTCAAACCAGGAAACATAATGGCAAAATCAACAGTTTGCAACATTAGACATTAATATCAATTTGTGCACTAACTGAAACTCTATTAACCATAAACAGGGAACCTCGGTGTGGTTAGAAAAGTAGATAAAAGTGACAACATGGTTGAAAATTTAACACACTGAATTTATATGTTATATAATATAATATAATTCAAGTCCAGTTCACTCACACAAGAGGAGTCCAGGTCAAAATGTCTTACATTTGTGGGATTCAGAGCTTTGTGTTGCACAGTGATCTGTCTGTCTGTCTAAAACTTCAAATGTATGTATTGTATTTCTAAAAACACACATTGTTTGCACATTCTCACAGGTGCATGCAAACACTTTAATGAGTTAGGTGAATATAACAAAGTGGCAAAGACAAGAATGATATCAAAGGGAGATATGGAGATATTTCATTTTGAGCTTTAACCTCAATTCACTGTGGTGACAACTGTAGTAGAGTTTTGTGAAGAAGTTGTGTAAGGTTGCAGAACAGGTTTTCATATCATCAGTCAAATCATACACAGTTGCATAATAATAATAAAATAGATGATAAATTACACTAGTTCTTAAATAGACTATTATAGTGTAAAATACAGCAGGTTGTAATTGGTACGTAACAGTGCAATGGCTGCTTTGGCACAGTTAGAGAATATTGCCAATGCAGGAATGAGTCTTCAGAGACTCTGCTGAATTTCCATGAAAATGGCTGGCATTTACTGTACGTACGAATCAGGTTAATTAAAGTGATGTAGACTTTCATTTATGGCTGATTGTAATAGTGGGTATTAGGTTTGTGCATACAGATTCACAAAAATGTTTTTGAGAGAAAATGCAACCTGTACATTTTTGCCTTTGCCATTTCATAGTTCTATGATCTGGCCTTCCTGTTATTGTAGATGTATTCAATGTAACATATATAACATGCGACATATTATAGTTACATTTTAGCTTACTGTAACTTTCCATAAACAGTTGAGATTTATAAAATGCAACAATCTATGAAAACCAAGCAGGCAGACAAAAAGATATATGGGTTTTGCACAAATTTATAGTCTTTAATATTCACAGAGTTTTATAAATTCAGTGACACACACGTAAAATTGTAAATACTCTACTGACAGATACTGTGTCTCTTTTTCTCTCCCTCTCTCTCACACACATACACACAGCTAAATGTGGAGTAGGCGTCATCACTGTTGCCCTAAAAGTGTCAAATAACATCTTAATGTCTCCCAAGATCTCAGCTGGGCCATTTCATGAATTCATGAATGAAATTATTATAACAACAAAGCCTCAAAATTGGAGTAGTGCTCATTCATAGAATGTTTCTCGTGAAGAAAGAAATGATTCATATATGTCTTAAATCTATGTATTAATGACTTTGAGAATGTTTGAGCACATTAAGAAAATGAACATTACTGAGTTGTATACCTTGTTCTATGTGTAATAAAAGTTAGAAATTTGGTGTAGCACAAATATACTGTCAAGAGGTAAAAATGTATTAAACCTCTCATCCTTGCTGTGCTAATGAGCCCTGCCTCATACTGTTAGAATACCAATTAATTAGATCCCTCTACCCTCACTCTAGAGCTTTGATTATTCTGACTGTTTCCCTAACCAGACCAAGCAGAATACAAGTAAACTTTACTTGCAGTGAATATAAACAAATGCCTGAAAATGTTCTCCATCTTAAGATTTTTATTTTACATATTTGTTAGGATTTTTTTTTTAATTTGATTTACAGTTTATGTCCCTATGTAACTATTATATGTGCCATTCAAACATGGAATATTTAAAGAACGCTTCTATTAAAAAATGTACTCTATATATTCTAACAATCATCTCTCAATCCTGTTTTTCAGGCCTACACATGGCTGCAGAAAGAAATGGGCCCTGAAACCGACCCAGTGGTCATTGTCCGTTTCATTGGCTCCAGCCAGCTCTCCACAGACCTACGCACCCTCCTCCAGAGCATTTGTGAACAGATTGCACTAAACTACCGCTGCCTGATTCACTTTTTGCCTAACAAGATCCAGGAGATGAAGGAGCTGCTGATCAACCTTCTAGGGGAATCTTCTTTCCACAGGCCCTTGGTAATTGTCCTGGATGCTCTGGAGCAGCTCTCAGATGGCGATGACGTTCGCAAGCTGTGGTGGCTCCCCATACACCTGCCTCGGACAGTCCGCATTGTAGTCTCAACGTTGCCCAATAAACATGGCATTCTGCAGAAGCTTCGACACCTCATCCATGATGAGGGGTATTATGTGGAATTAATCCAGAGGGACCGCAAGGTCTGCAGCCAAACATTAAAACAGCAGTTGCTGGGGGTGAAGAGAAAGGTCACCTCAGGCCAACAGATCTATGTCAATGAAGCACTTGCCAAGTGTACATTGCCAATGTTTGTCAACCTCATCTACAGAGAAGTAGTTCATTGGAGGTCTCACAAAGATGTGGACGATAGGTCCCTGTGCTCCACAGTGCATGAAAGCATAGAACAGCTCTTCTACTCAGTGGAGAACAAGTTGGGCCAACGATTTGTCTGCAGAGCATTAGGGTATATCACCATGGCCAAGGCTGGGCTAACTGAGGTTGAGCTGGAAGATATTCTGTCACTTGATAATATAGTTCTTGGTGATGTCATTGTGGCAACTTACCTCAAAAACCCCTTGAGGATTTCTTATGATTTGGTTGCAAGGCTCAAAGAGGAGCTGGATGGTTATCTGGTGGAACGTCAGGTACGTAACGTCACCTTGATGGTTTGGGCCAACAGACACCTGCATCTCATTGCTCAGAAGCTGTATCTTAGCAATGAGGAGGATGTCCATCAAATGCACAGCCTCCTAGCTGAGTACTTCTTGGGGGCATGGTCAGGAGGCAGGAAGAAGATCTTCACTTACGATAACAACCATTTCACTTCCCTGAATATATCGCATCACAAAAACCCCCACCAACAGCAATCCCATGAAAAGACCTCCTCTGACAAGTACTCATATGACAGACAGACTCCTGAGCAGCCTTGGGTGTTCCAGTGCAACCTTTTGGAGCCTGACATTTTCTTTGTCAACCACAGGAAGATGACCGAGCTGGTGTACCACCTTACCAGGAGTGGGCGCACTGATGACCTCATGTTCGGTGTCATCATGAACTTCAGCTGGCTATACACAATGATCAAGATTGGCCAGTTTGAAAAGGCTTTAACAGACATTGACCTAGCTTACAGCTACACCCAAGAAAAAGAACTGAAGTTCCTGGCCACCACTCTCCGTAGCATCAAGGTAAAAGTGCTGAAGAACCCAGCATCACTATCTGCAGAGCTGCAGCAAAGGCTTCTGCCAGTTGTCACCTCCCTCCCCAAGCTCAGACACCTCCTCCTGGAGTGTGACAAAGATGGCCCAAAGTACTGCTCCATTGTGCCTCTCCACTCCTCTATGGACGTGACCTACAGTCCAGAGAGGCTTCCTCTGTGCTCTAGCTACATGCAGATTGTGGAGATCTTGCCCACTCTAGCCCCAAACATAGTCCTTGTAGCCCTGGAAGATGGGTCTGTCAGCACCTGGGATGTAGAGAGCAGACAACTTCTGAGACAGATTGACACAGCCAGATCTGTTGTGCTGGGAATCAGGCTAACCACTGATGAAAAGTATCTGGTCGTGGCCACAACCAAAAACACGCTGCTCATCTATGATAATCACAAGTCCTGCCTTTTATCTGAGGTTGAAATCAAGGGGTCCAAGCATGGTGGCGTCACTGGTGGGGTGGCTTTCATCAATGGCTTTACTTTGTCCACCCATCATGCTTTGGCTTGGCTTGAGGCCAGTAAAGACGTCAACGTTATTGACCTGCTCTACGGTTGGCCCCTTTACCAGTTCCATTGCTGGTATGAGGTGACTTGTGTCCAGTGCTCTCCAGATGGAATGTATGCCTTCTGCGGCCAGTACCTCAACACTGCATCCATCTTTCATCTGGGAAATGGGGACAAGTTGGCCACTGTGACCTCTGAGTTTTCTGGGGGATTCGTAAAGTCCATTCTGGTTCTGGACACCCTTAACCAAATGGTGATGATTGACAATGAAGGCAGTTTGTCAGTATGGAACACCAAAGAGATCACCAACCCACGGCTGATGGAGGATTATGATTGTAGAGGGGATGATAGTGAAGTGGTGAGCATTGAGTTATCTGAAGACCAGCGCTCCATTCTCCTTTGCAAGGCCAGAAGTATCGAGGTTCTGGACACAAAAGTATGGAAAATGGTAGAGAAGTTCAAAGCCAAACGTACTGAACGCTTTGTGGCTGCTGTTCTCTCCAAGAATGGACAAAGCATTGTGGCCTCCATGGAGAATACCTCCTCCATCTTTGTCTGGAGGAGGGACAGTGGACAATGCATGGCTAGCCTGATTGAGATCTCAGGGGCTATCGTCAAACTCATAAAATCAGTCCACCACAACCTGCTCCTTTCTGTTGCCAGCAGTGGAGTCCTGTCTGTTTGGGACATTGATATAATCACCGCCATGTCCAATATTGACAAAACAGGCAAGAAGATCCAGATCTTGCAGCTGTCCGGCAGAGAGGATTATGTGTTTACCATGGACGGTTCAGAAGCTGTCCACAAGTGGAACTTCAGCACTGGCTTTATTGAGACAGTCTTTAAGCACGAGGGCATAGTGGAGAACTGTGTCCTAACCTCCTCAGGGGATCTCATGGTTACTTCAGATGACAAGTCCAGTCAGTACATCTGGCAAACCAACACTGGAGAAAATATCTTCCGCATCAATGGACAAAGAATATCACAGCTGCTAATCACCCACAACGACCAGTTTGTGGTGTCCCTCTGTGAGCAGAACGCCTCCAGAGTCTGGAGACTCGCGACTGGGCACAAAGTGTGCAATATTTTAGTCACCCTCCAGAGTGCACTGATCACCACAGCAAACACTTTCCTTGTGGGAACCTCCAAAAACAAGCTCCTCGCTGTCAGCCTGTGGTCAGGCAGCGTATCCAAGAAGTTTGTCTGTGATGATGGCATTAGTATCGTCAACTTCAAGCTCATTCCTGACTGCCCTGACTGTGTGGTGTTCATCACATCCACAGAGACCGTCATCATCTGGAGTGTGGCAGATGAGTCAGTTTGCAGGCGAGTCCAGCTCCCAACCAACTTCCTCAAAAATCTAGAGGACTTCCAGATCTCACCCAATGGGAAACTAGGAATTGTCTCCAAAGGTGATGAGAATATTAATGTCCTGGATCTTCACAGTGGGAAGCTGAGGCTTGTCCATGCTGCTGGCATAATTTGGCGTCAGAGATTATCAAGAGATGGACGTTATCTAGTGTATGTCTGTTTCCGGAACTGTGATGAAGACGATGATGCTGGTGTTGTGTCCAATCTGATCGTGATGCGCCTCGCTGATGGTAAGAGCATTGGCACATGCTCCCTATACAAAACGCCCACCTTCCTGTCTCTCTCCCAGCGAGCGCTAAACATCATCATTGGCTTCGAGGACGGCAGCATCGGCACATACACAGTAGTGGATCGTGTGGATGCTGCCCTCAAGATAAAGATAGCCACCTCCAACAGCCGACAGATTGTCAACAATGCCTCACAGAAGGTGCGGCCCAAATGTGGCAACCATTCCTTCAAGACCGTTGCCGACTGCATTTGGAGGGAGTCAACCGAGGTCTTCTCCAGGGACAGCCCTATCAACGTGTCTGACTCTGGTGAAGGTGAGTCGACCACACCTACAAAAAAGACTGAACTGCTGCAGTGATAGGCGGGGATCACAGAAGCGGGTGGAGCTGGGAGAGGCAGGTGGAGATAGGTGACAAAGTTTAGAATCTCTGGGGTTGCAGTTGATTTCTTGTTTACAGCCACGTGATTCAGCTGCAGATGTCAGCCCTCTGGGTAGTTAATGGGCCGACCATTTTAACGCTGCACTCAAATTATGTATTACTTACTTCCAACTTATGATACGTTGTCTCTTTGTTTTACACACGAAGACTGTTAGAAAAATACTATGTTTTTGAAAAGAAGAAAAATGTAAATTCTGTGAGGTATTAGTTTGCCATTATGTGTCCTTTTGCATTTGAAGAACAAAGTTATTATTCAAATGTCTTGGTCAAACATTTTCAAAGCCATTCCAGTGATCTTAGCCACTTTCATTGTACACTATCTTTATTTACATTGTGCACATTAAGCCATAATGTTGTTCTTTAAAAAAAGAGTGTATTTATGTTTGTATCAACATCAGTCGGTACTGTACAAAAAGGAAGAACTATGAACATATGTACATATCCCTTTTTGGCTGCTGCAATTTGTGCAACTCCTTAAAAATGTTATGTTGTGCTTAATGCAATCAAAGTGAGTGCCTGGAATTTAAAATGTTCTTTATGTGCAGATTACAAGATTTATGAAAATGCAGGGAATTTGTAAACACAGTATACACACAGTTACATAATACTTGCATTGATGTTAAATCTAAACGATCAGTGTACTGAAATCCAGTCAACAACACGAGAGGTCGATGGCATTGCTCTGATGTTGTAATGATAGTTGTAGAAATTTCTTGGAACAGTTTACGTAAATCTGATGTGAATTTACCTGCAGTTCCATCAATTTGTGTGCTGTTTGTGTTAAGGGAAACACCACTATTGAGCATACAGTGTAGCATAGCACCATACACATTCACGCCTTAACCAGTGTACTTGCTTTAGGTTTAGTGGAGTTTGTTCAAACGTTCCAGTAGAAAAGGACAGAGTGATTAGCCCCTTGTTTCACTGAAACAACTTGGCCATGTGAATATATTTAGAGGTTTAGACAGTAGGTGGAAGCACTTTATGAGTGGTTTGTGAGAAATTATTAGATTTATTCATATGAAACATTGTATAAATTGTTTAAAGTGATCTAGAGTTGTCTTAAAATAGGTATTGGATTTGCCTACAAAAATACACAAGGCCATCCAGGTACTTGCAGGCTACAGCTAACTCACTTGAAATGCTTCAGTCTCTCTACAGATGCCTGGTATCAACACAAAATTAAGATGCCGTCGTCTTAACAACTGACAGCAGAGACGGGGAATTAGGAAATATACGGGATCAAATAAGGGTCAATAAGATTTTGAGCTTGTGAAATGATGTTTAGAAATAGTTTCAAAACCTTTGGTTGTATATCAGCTTTCAAGATTGTGAATGTGAATGTGTGGGGAAAGAAATTGTAGTTGCAGAAATAAATTGAGACTGTCAAAATAAAATGTGTGCACAAATTGTATCAACAGTGAGGTTACACAAAAAATAAATACTTATGTGAATATCTCAGTACAGGACAGAAATTACAGATTAACACACATTTAAGTTACAGGTATGAATTCTTTACAGCCAAAATCATGGCCAAACTTTATACTTTAAATTTCCTGTTTTTTTTACATTTACTTGTACTTTCTGCTTCGAATCTGCACTCAGATGTTCACAAAAGCAGTTCTTCTTTATGAGTCTTTGAGTTGCCTCACTGTTGATATTATTTTTGCACAAATCTTACTCAGATATTTAGAATTTTTCTTTCTACAAATAGAAATCTACACATTCAAACATATGAATTTCTCATGCAGAGTTTTGGGTTACGAGGCTGATATACAACCACAGGTTTTGAAATTCTTAACATTATTTCACAAGCTCTAAATCTTTTTGACCCTTATGTGAGCCCATAGAAATCTGACTGTGGTAACATGACAGGCTGAAATAAAATGTATGTAATAACCCAAAAAGTCTATTTAAAGCTCTGACGAGACCAATCATCTGCCAGGCATGATTGAAAACCACACACTTACACTTTGACATATACTTTTTAAGGGCTATTCCATCTTATTGTATGTTTACTAGTTTTGAACTGTTGAGATAACGGCCCTTGGATAATTTCAAACCAGGTAGCAGCATCAAGCTTTAAAATACTTGATTTCCCTACAACTCAAGAGTTTCTAAATTGAAAAAAATATTATATCATGTAATTGCCAAAGTCCCGATTATAGTTTGTGTTTCATTATGTTGACTGTCTCATTTGTTTTTTGAGGCTTGTACTGTAATTATATTGTTACCAAATTGTTTCAGTGTTCTACTGTGATTATGTTTATGATAGAGAAAATGTGCTATCTTTGCTAAAAAGTTTAAAAAGAGTCCTCTTATAAAATATATTGGAATGCCAGTTTAAGAGTATATTTGAATGTGTCCATATGGAAGCCAGTAAATGGTATTATTGTATGTTAAGTAACTTGAATGACTTTTAATAACTTACATGTTTGCAACTCATAGTTGACATACTGGTATAATGAATGTTTCTATGGTATTCTTTGTATTGTCAGGACTGACTTAACTGTTTAGAGATTTATATTTTCATAAATGTTGTACTTACATTTTGTTACAGAGTTGTTTAACTGGAATTCAAACAGAAAAGAAACTTATGTCTGAAGCAATATGAAACTAGTGTGTATGCATTGTTTGTATGAAACATTTTAATGTAATAAAATGGTTCACTTTTTGCCTCCACTGCAGCGCCTCAGGCTTTTCACTGTAATTAGAGGTTGCTACAAGACATTGCAATCATGTTTCTGCTTTTAGATACCAAAGTGTTTTATTTACAGCCTTTGATTGCAGAGAAGACAATGGCTGATCCGGTAGCTATAAGTTGCAGATCATCCTGTGAAACAGGTAATTCATGGGGGGTTTTTTTGTTTGTTTTTGTTTCCCAGAGTCAGAAACACTGACAGTGCTGACAGCCTCTCACATACGCACACACAGAACAGAGCTGTAAAATGATTTGATAGGCCAGTAATTGCTCTTGTGCGCTTGATGCCGAATGCCAGACAAGCGTGGTGAATATTTCTCCAACACTGGCTGACATTGTCATTATAATTAGGCGATGCATGTGCAGTGCACCTGTACTGTGCCCTGTGCCAAACACACACACACACACAAACTTGCAAGGCAAACACATCCAGGATCAAGCTGTGATTGGCCAATAAAAGCCTGTTGCTTTGGGCTACCATTTTAATTTCCCAGTGGTGTCACTCTAAGCCAATCTGTGTGTGTGCGAGTGTGTGTGTCCTGTCTCCACAGCAACGTCAGGTCCACAGCTGTGACGGGCTTGGCCACGCCTCTCATTGTAATGATGGTGAGCTCATGTCTGTTGGCTGTTGGGGCTGCTTCCAGTCCTTATGACAACAAGGGCTTGACTATCGCTAGCTCATTCCACCTGCAGCGCCACACAGGCATATAATTACACCACTTGTTTGTTGAGCAGGAGGTCTCCACAGGTCACACAGTGTTTTTATGTGTGTGTGTGTGTGTGTGTGTGTGTCCTACAGTAGGTACAGTATGACATTGCCTCATATTTACTCAGCCCTAAAATAGCCTCTTCATTGTCAGCTGCATTTTCTCTATAAGCCAGGGCCCTCCTTTTGTCATCCTTGTATTTTTTCAACTGTAACCTGTATTTGCAGCAGTGGGGAAGCCTATGAGTCTCCCATATTTCTCCCTATCTCTTCCTTCTACTGTCTGGCAGGCCAGATAAACCAGCCACGACAAAACTCTTTAACCTTAGGGGCAGCTGAAATTTAAGTAGAAGCAAAACCCCTGCACAGTATAAGCTCAAAAAATACTCCAGATCCTCCTGTTTGAGTAGCCCGTGTTTGACTAACTAAAAGCCTTTCACCAAATATGGGGTGTTTGCACAGAGAAATCGCACCAATTTTAGGCCGCTCAAAGACAAAGTGTACATTGTACAAAGTGCCATTCCTTGTCTGTGAGGTGAGTTATAACAAATCCAATAACTGGAACACAACAGCTTAAGAGCACCGCTCATTTCATCCCTTTCATCTTGTATTCTTTCCCCACATTCCCCCACTGCCTCAACGCTAGACCCCGGTTTGGAAAGATAACTACCAACAAACCCTGACCCAATTCCTCTGAAGCATGCCGGGAAGAGAGACACTGATATGTGAAGGCTTCCTTCTCGGAGTCTGTTGCTGTTTGATTGCAGGTGAACAGTGGGACAAGCTGTTTGCCTGTGATAGGTTAGAGAGATTAGAGCGTCCACTCTGCGCTGCTGCGTTTGGGTTTTTTTGATCTGAACACACAAAAGCTCCTGCACAAAATGTTTAATCCAGTGTATTATCCTTTACTCACCCATAGACTTAACTTTTTGCTGGAATACTAACTACAATGAATTCAAATCCTGGGTATTAGTCTTTTCTTTCTCTTTTGATTTTAGACAATGAGACCATTTTAAAAGGCACCAGTCCAACAATGACTCAGTTCAGACCAAAGTCCATTTATTTTTCTGCCGACTGACACGTCACTGCTGAAGCCCAACAATGAGGATATTCAACAATGTTTGACGACGAATCAAACTTATTGCCTTTTGGTATGAAGAGTCACTTAAAATCACAAAGGTGACAAACATTAAGATTTAGTCCGAGGTCATGCACACCTAAGATAGAGATTCAAATTATTTCTTGTTGTTTTAGTAGGAGAAAAGGTAAAAACGATGAAGTCAACGTTTCTCTGAATCCCTGAACGATCTGAACAAACATTTTTTTTTTGTTAACCTTTTTTAGCAAGTTGAAATCATAATTCTTGAGCTTGGAGACAACAGTTAGGAAAACAATCTAACCACAAGGTCCATTTAGTAGCTGCTCTGGAGCTTTCAGTCGACATAGACGAGAACCTCCTGAAAGTTCTCCAAAAAAAATGGAAATGTGAATATCTAAAATTCCATGACAATTGGACAAACACCATCTCCTGATAAAGATCATGTGATATAACTGAAAGCTGTATGACAGCTACTAAATGGACCTTGTGTGTGTTTGTACGCTGGAAGCTCACTAATTAACATGTTATGTCTTGTTTGTTTAATCCGTACAAAAACAGAAGCGTAAACAACAAGTTTTGGTTTTACAGGAGGTTATGTGTTTCCTGTGACCGTCTTTATGCTAAACTAACAGTCTCCTGGCTGCTGTTTAACAGACAGATATAAAGTTATAGTTAAGAGTAGCATTGATCGTCTTATCTCACTCTTTGCAAGAAAGCGAATAAGCGTATTTCCAAAAATATTTAACTATTCATTAATATAGTCTTTTATTATAACTCTTTTTCCTCTCAAAGTTTAATTTTGGTTCTTTCACAGGAGCTTTGTTGCAAAAAGAAAAATGTATTTAAAAAATGAAGAAGAAGAAGAAGGAAGCAGTGGAGTGAAAACAGAGATGGAAAGTATTTATGCGGCTCCACTGGCCTTATCTTTGAAAATGTCTAAAAGGAGCTCTAATTTGCATCTGGCGTGTCACATTGTTGTCATGTTTTGTGTCTTTGCCAGAATGTTAGCTGCCATCCTGTCAACTGGAAAACATCGCCAGTGTTTCTCAGTGATATTCTCAGTATTTTCTCTTCCAAAAAATACCTGAAAAATGCTCGTACCTTCATACTCACACATGCATAGTCATGGAAAATGTTATTGTTTGTAACATCTTCAACTGTGCATCTGTAAACACTCAAACCGGTTTTTCAGTTGTGTGTCATCCTCAAGGAAGTAAATTATCTATCATAAGTCATACAAAACACGCCTACCCTGAAAAATACAGTAATTTGTTCATTTCATATCTTCTACACTTGTGTCACTTAAGTGGGATAAAGTTTCTTGCATAACGTATCGAACATTTGATACTTGATGTTTGTTCAAGAGCCACATTACAATATATAATAATTCACACAGTGGAATTATCTCCCTCATTTGCCAAAACACACCCTTCTTTTATTAAATAATAATCATTTTCAGTGTAAATGTTGGATCAGACTCGCACTCAGAGACTTACTGTATCTCTAATTTTTTTTTTTTCTTTTCTGGGCTGGAGCCAAGTTTTGTAAAGTGGGTAGCAAGCGTTAAGTGTTAAGGGGTGATTCCTCTCTAATCGCATCCAAGTCATATGACCAAGCTAGAAACTGTGAAGAGGCAGGTCAGGTTAAACTGAGTCAAGCTAGATTCAGGTCGCCAGGTCAAGACAGGAAGTCAGATATATTAAAGCCTCGTAGGTATCTTGATGGTGTACTGTAAATATTAAAGTCATATAATAATTATTATTAGGCAGACATTCACCAATATAACTAAATATCATTTAAGGTGTGCTGCCTGTTAAGAAACCCTATTCTGTTTTTACCTTCATTAGTTTGAAACCGTATCATGGTTATAGAGTGGTTCCCAGCTTTTTTTATTTGTGGTTCAACTAAACTGTGATATTTTTTTTTGTCTCAAATTGTTGCATTTGAAGGTTTTTCAGAGGCTTTAAGATGTAATAGTATCAAGCCTATTTCACACAAAAAAAATGCAAAAAAAGAAAACGTACATAAGTCAGAAAGTCACAAATTTGTGTATCAAAATGTGTTTTTTCTGTATTATTGAGATTATTATCTGAGATTTATCTTGGGACCCTCTGCGGGGTCATGACCCACAGGTTGGGAACCACTGTGCTAATATGAATATACATCGTTAATATTTATGTCTGTCTCAAAAGGTGTATAAAATATATACTTCAAAGATAACGGCACACATTTAGTTAGGATTACATCCAAATAAACACTATAAATGTCTATGGGGATATTCATAACATTGTTAATTTTATTTTATTTGCTGTGATTTAACTTCTTAAATCTTAACCTCTTTTGCACCTTGTAAAGCAATTTGTAACTGTCACTTTATGATAACAACCAACAAGCACAGTTTAATAAACTATAACGTTGTATATGATGTAGTTTTAGTTGCGTTCTTAGGTTTTATTTTGAAAGTTCTGACAGGAAACAGTCGCGTTACACTGTGTGTGACTTGACCGTTAGTCCACTAGTTTCCCGGACTAACTCTCCATCAGCAGACGGCTGTTCAAACAGGAGACATGGGACTGTGGAGACACCGAGGGGGGGAAACTCTTCTCAGCGATTCACCACAACTCAAACCAAAAGAAGGAAGCCATATCCAGCTGAAGATGTTGAATGGAGCCTCTACTTTTTCACTTTTATTTCTCATTTCTACTCAGTAAGGGACCGGAAGTGAAACAACTTAAATGACAACTGAAGTTATCCGTGCATTTTTGATACCTTGGGCAAAGTGCCACACCTTCGCTTAGCGCAACAGGTAGGCTGAAACAGCGTTTTGCTTTGCTTTGCTACTGTGTCTGTGTGCGGCCCGCTTACATGAAAAACACTGTTCTGAGTTGACTTTAAAGAGGATGAAAAGTGTTGCTGATGCGTTATTAAACCTTTGCTAGCACAGCTTCGACGGTTATTCACAGCAACAGGTGAACGTTGGTGTCTGCCATATGCTGCAAAGCAATACCACAATAACTCCATGATGTTACACAAAATAAGGTAGTTACATGGGTAATTTATGCGTGTTAAAATGGTGCAACGGTAAATTAAAATACAGAAAGTATGATAAGACTGTTGTAACCTAATTTTTGTGCAGCCTAGCCAAAGTGTAAGGAAGGTTTTTCACTGACAAAGGAGGATGTGAGTGTGCACCTGTTGCACCTGATGGGCTAAATATGGGCTGTTAACACATACTACAACCTGATTAATACATAAATGAACTGTAGGGAGGCATAAACAGGATTTTAGAAATATTAGTAGGCGTAAATGGCTGCATTTGATATCACGTTGATATCACAAAAAACAAAAAGAAGATATCTTAAAGTGTTTAATTACTTGGATTTTTTCACATTTTATTTATTCATTTAAGTGTTCCAATACTTTATGTACATTATATTCCCAACATAAAGTCTAAAGACTACCTGAAATACAATTCTGGTAGAGAAATACTGAATAATAAAAACAAAATTGTGTAGTAATAGTGTAAAGTAGTTTTAAAATAATGAGTCACTGGAATCAGCATGTGTAAGTCTTTAATTCTTGCCAATGATTGTTTTCATTATTGATTCGTAAAGTGAAAATTGTGAAAAATGAGTCTACAGTCGTCCGTCTAACACTCCAGAAACCCAAAGATATTCAATTTACAGTAATATAAAACAGAAAAAAGAAACAAATCCTCATCATTTATCAGAATAGTTTTCATTTGATCTACTTGACTAATTGTTTCCACTTTAGTAGGATCTAAATGTGTATATGTGTGTAAAAACAAAACTGAACCTCATTATGTGGGAGCCAAGCTGAGAAAAAATTTCCATCCCACCCTGAACACACTGCTCATGGGCAGGTGAAGTTAATGGGTGAATGGAGTTATTGGTGGCATTTGTTCTTTGTTGGGATGGAGTGGAGAGGTGGTGGAGGAGGAGGAGGAGGAGTGGTCTTGACTCACTTAACCAGAACTCATGTACACGGCCTTGGGCTTTGTTTGCACATCTAACACAAGGCCTCGCTGAACCCTGGGTCATGCTAACTTTATATCTGAGCCCAGACCTGTCACGGCTGTCGTTTATCACACAGAACGCTCTTAAGCACGATGTTAATAGCCGTGTACGAGCAGGTAACATACATCAGTGTGTCTCTTCTGGCCTGCTTTGTAGCTCCAGGCAGGTGAGATTTACAACATCATGTCTGAGTTGTGAGTTGATTTACGCAGGATGCTAAGCTGTGGTCTGCTAAACCCCATTCTCTTGCCTTTTAGCGGCAGACTCCACCCGTGTGGCAGCCTATTAGACAAAACAAGCCATTAAAAGTGTATGCAAATAATATTTGCCCAACGTCTAGTTTGCTTGGCACCCGGGCTGCTACTGCTGGATGACTCGGCCTGAAACAGGATATGAACATGAGAACAGAGCTCACTGCTGTTGTTGACATTATGGTCTGGAAAACAGATTGTACAGATAGTGTTGTTTTTTTAAAAGTGAAGGATGTGTTGAGAAACCGTGGTCCATTAAAAAATCGTATTGTTTTAGCCGACAGAGGAGTGTAAATTCAAACAAGAAGGATTAATCCAAGGCACTCAGAGTCCTGAGTAAAATAAAAAGACTTTAATATTGCATGACTGACACCAACGCGTAATATACAGTATACTGAGTGTATATGCTAATATATTCAGGACTGAGGATGCCTTTAAAATGCTTTAAAAAACACTTTTTGTTATAAAGCAAAGAGGCACTCCATTTTTCCCTTTTTTTGGCTTGTAAATTAGTCATTTGTTGACAAAAATTGACAATTTCCAAATGTTATAGCTGATTAATAATTTGATCATTTGTCAAGTAAAGGAACTTAAAGTTGCCAATTTGACAAATATGAAAGGTTGCTTGCTTGACTCAATTTCATGTCATTATAAAATGAGTCTTTGGGGTTTTTGGCTGTAGGTCAGACTAACTAACTAATTTGAAGGTGGCACACTGTTGTGAAGAACATGAGTCATTATTTTTGGCAATGAATCGACAGGATGATCAATTGAAAAAAAAACATGAATCGACTGAAATGATTAGTCGATTGACAGAAAAATAATCAGCAACAGTTATCAAGCAAACATGCCAAACTATGTCTGGTCTCAGCTTTTCAAATGCAAGGATTTGCTGCTTTTTTCTGCTTTATATTATTATAAATTGAATATTTGGGGGTTTTGGACTCTTGGCCAAACAAAACTAGCGATTTGAAGACGTCACCTTGTGCTCTGGGAAATTGTGACAGCTGTTTTTCACTATTTTCTGACATTTTAGCAACGATTTATCGATTAGTCTCAAAAATAATAAATGGATTAATCTACTGTACACTGAAAAGAATCTTTACTTCCAGCCCTAAAATAGAATCATAACCAGTTTGTCCGCCTTTTCTGATGAATTAATCAAGCAGAAAATTAACCTGCAACTATTTTGATAATGGATTTATTGTTACAGTTGTTTAATAAAGCAAAAAAAATCTTTGGTTCCATAATCTCAGATGTAAAGATTTGCTGCTTTTCTGTATTTTATATTATTTCAAATTGAGTATCTTTGGGGTTTTGGAGACTGGACATCACTGGGCTCTTTTCCACATAATAGTTGGATTAATTACAACGGAAAGTCATCAATAGTTGTAGCCCTAAATCAGATTATTCACCAATGAGAAGGAGGTCCACCTTTTCTGATGTAAATTCATACTACCTGTTATTATATAATTAGAGGTATCAAACCTGGATAAGATATCATCCTTAAACAACATAAAACCTGATTTTTATTTACATAATTGTTGTTTGAATGTTAAAGATCAGCTTGAAGGTGTCGCTCAGCCTCCAGTTTATTCTCCACTGCATCGCTGGCTCTATGTCGTTTAAAAGTGCGCTCTTCTTAGGCTCTCCGTAGGCTTGTTTACTCGCTCAAGTGCGATTCAGAGCTCGTGGGTCAGGAGGATCCACAGGAGGAAAACAGCAGCAGGTCTGTTTGCAGTGCGAGAGAGTGAGAGAGGGGGAGAGAGCTATTGATAAGTGTGGGCTGCTGGGTAATAGAGAGGAGACAGGAGTTGTTTTCATCCGACTGCTGCCCAAGGCCACCTGAAAAAAAGGTGGTTGGACACAGCACATCATAATAAACACACAGAAACAGACATGAGCACACACACACACACACACACACACACTTGGCATCATGATATCATCTGACACTTCCCATCGGACCAGCTGATCAATAGCATGTCACTTGATTGACCTCCCACATTGTACATCACTCGTTTAAATTAGAGAAACAGCAGCTGCGTGCGCAAGCAGAAGTCAGAAATCAAAAACAAACCTGCAGTTGATTGGAGACTTTATAAAAATTGGTCGCCATGACAACCCACTACACTTGCCTAATCACACCTGGCTTATTCAAATCAGCCAAGTCAAGGGCAGTTCGGCAAGCACACCTGTGTCAAACACTCAGATTAAAAGTTGTAGCGGCTTATTTCAAATTGATTTGACTTCCCCCCCCCCCTTCTGTTTAATAGCAGATATTTAACAGTGTTTCAGGGCTCTTTGTGCGAACCGTAATTGAAAAAAGTTCAATTCAATCACGTCACTCAGATGAATAGCTGGAGCTCTTTTATGGGAAGTGTTATCAGGTGTGGAAGGTTATATCATCTACTGTATATGCAGGTTATTATAAGCTGGATAAAGCAGTGGGTGAGGCAGCGGCATTTTTTTTGTGTCTACTACACCGACTTTAAACTCGTGTATTGACATTTCAGCTGGATTTTAAAAGCCTCAGAGCTGATAAGAGGCCTAAATTGACCGCCTTATCGAATGCTGCACAGCAGAGAAATGCAGAGGGTCACACCGGCCGCTGATGACTACAAGGAAATCCTGCCAATAATAGCTATGTTTTCAGTTTTACTTCATGTTCATGAGCACACACATGAGATAAAAGCCAGCTGCAGCTTCATAAAATGGAATTAGGTTGTACATCAGATTTAATTTAGCACCCAGAGAACAAAAAGATACATCACAAAAACAAGGCTTCATGTTGAGATTAAATAAAGAATTATATTATTTGTAATTCAGGGGACATTAAGAATTCATTGATCAGTCTCATTAAACATTAATCCCTTCTTAAAGGGCATGTTTAGTGGCTCATAGTTTGGGAAATAAAGTCCTGGCTAATCTTGAGAGTAGAGATTCATGCTACACACACACAAGGTTCACTTGCTTAGCTATTCCCAGAGCTTTCATCCACATCCCCTGGTCTTCTTGAGATACGGTTGGAAGCTCCAGGAATAGCAAAGTAAGGCAAGGCGACTTCACTGTATTTGCATTGCACTTCTGAGACACAGAGGCAATTCAAAGTGCTTTACACAAGAACAGCATTTAAAAACAAAATAAAAAGGAAAATGTATCAATTACAATAGAATAAAATTGAAATTAAAGTCCAGAAATACATTTAGTGCAGTTACAGGATAAGATGCCCCAAATTCAATAAAGGAAATTAAAGTGCAGTAGTGAAATTAACCAACCAAGTAAGTGCATTTAAAGTATTGATGCATCTTGTTGGTGGAAGTAGAACCAGTGTGTTGGCCACTCTGGACAATCAGGCTTTCTAGGGCTGTTATTGATCACTGATTTAATGTCATTAGAATTGGCTGATCCAGTACTGATCACTGATTGGTTCCTGTTCAGACTTGTACAGACAAGTCACAAAGGTGTAATTTTCCATGTTGGACTCGTGCCTTTTTCATCCATGCCGCTTGTTGTTCTTTTCAAAATATGTCATTAGGGCTGCAACTAACGACTGTTTTCATTATCTGTTAAAATGTTGATTATTTTCTTAATTAATCGATTATCAAGAGCAAAGTAACAAAATCAAATCTGTTGTTTTCTCTGATTGACAGTCCAAAACCCCAAAACATTCAGTTGTTATTTTTTATACAAAAAAACTACCAAATATTCACAGTTAAGAAGCTACAGCCAGTCGTTTTGGGGCATTTTTGCATTAAGATTACTTAAATGAATCAATGATTAAAATCGTTGCTGATTAATGTTCTGTTGATTGACATGTTTCTGCTCTATACTTAATCAAATCTTGGATTAATTGTCTTTTGATCGACTACACGATTCATCTTTTCGGCTCTAAATACGTCCTTGAACGCACCGCATGAGTAACGTTAATTTGTTTTCCTCCACCTTTTCACTTAAAAACTTGAATTTGTAGTTGATCAAGTTGATGAAGAGTTCATTATAATTGAATGCCTGATCAATCAGAGCATCCCTGGCTCTCAGAAGTCTCGTGAGGGAAGATAGGTATTGCCAAAAGGTTGGCAACAAGGAATAAGAACTACAAAATAACAAAAGTGTAATTTGCTGAAAACTGGGTCAAAGATTTTAGCATAGCAGACATGCACATCCATCGTAGCGATGTAAATTCCTGTCATGTCTTTGCTTGCATTGTCTTGGCAGCACATGATTTGAAAGTTGAAATATCAAGAAAGCAGAAGTGACGAAACACGGTGTAGATGAAGCGAAAGATAAAGAACAGTAAACAGAAACAACAGACGGACGTCCGACCAGTCAGCCCACTTTTCCATCACCACGCCCCTCCCATGTCACCCACATGAACACAAACTCCCTTCTCGCCGTCCCCTCACACACACAAAACAGGAACATGCACACTGTGACCGGGTCAGGATATAAATTATGACTTTATAATGTGAGCTTACATAACCCGACCTTTTCACGGATCTATCAGGTGACCGAGCTACGTTGCAACAGCAGGGTCTTGTCTGTGAAAGACACGGCGCCTTTGTTGAAAAGTTCAGCACAGACCCTCCAGAGAAATATTCATATCTACACCTCAGGCAACAACTCTACGAATGTGCATTAAATTACTGTCAGCAGATAAGAGAAAAGTGTGATCTATTAGCAAATATCTAACGTTATTCAAGCTCTCTGTTTTTGTCTCTAAACCTCGTCTACCTGTATTTAGTGTTGGTATGAGCAGTGTTTAGACCAGCAACTCAAACCCACAGTTATACAGAAATGGTTGTGGATAGATTTCAGTCGTCCAAGGGCACAACAAAAACAACTGGTATCAGATGTGTGACACTGAGGGAAGACTATCTTAAGGAGGTGACAGTGTGTTTTTGTGTTTTGAGGTGGTATGATATCGGAGATCAAATCACTACAGGTACTATCACAGCTTTAAACACCTATTTATATTATTCTTAGTAATAGTAGTATTGTACTAGCTTGCAGTCTTCCTCTTTCCTGCCTTTGAGTGGATTAGTGTGAAGCCATTTGCAGGAATGTGTATCATGTCAGTTGCGTGCAAGTGTGTGCACACGAACAAAAAAAAAACTTTGCTGAATAGCGCTGCTAGTGATCAAAAACTCCACAGAGTACCTTTAAGTTTATATCTCTTCAATATTAAACACCTGGTGATTTTGATTTAGATGCTGAATTAAGTAGTCCAGATAGGGTTTTGTTCTGATACCCGGTTCCATTTTGGATCCAGTTCCCCATTGGCAAATGGACAAAAAACAAAGTGTAAAATCAACAAGTTGTGGTTTTACGGAGGGGTTATGTGCCGGACTATTTCTTGGTAGGGGTGCAGTGACTTTCTGGAGTCTTGTCGTCACTGTGAGGCTGAAGAATCTCCCAGCTAAACGTTCATGCATTAATTTAATCATATCCAGTAAATAATTCTACATGGGTGCCTTCAGTATTTAGATCAAATAGCTTGTGAAAAATGAGGTTTAAACGTAAAGTAGGCTACTCTACAATTTGTCAGATACATTAAATGAACATTTGATATCTTATCCTGTTCAGCTCATTTTCACGTTGTATCTACAGGCTGTGCACATTCATTTGGCTGCCACTCATAAATGTAGTGTTTCTGCCTCTCAGTTACCAAGAGCTGATTACATATCTCAGAGTTTCCCACAGTGTTTTCTAGTGGAGGTGCCTAAAATAACGTCTGAGGAAACTCTTCCATTTGAAATATACTAAATATACTATTATACTAATACTAAGCTTATTAAGCTTTGCAGGGAGTGAGCAGTGTCGCTACATGACCATAATCCAGTTTTTAAAAATGCTTTTAGCTTATCAATCGAGTAGTTAAGGTACCCGCCGTCATCATACAAGACATCATGCATACATTAGTTTTCTCCTTTTCTAATGTTGTCCTCAGTCCCTTTTTCAGTTGTTGTGCACACAATAACTCCTGTTTTCATACAAAACTCTTAACAGGTAAAATCAGTTTCAACTGGACTCTGGCCAGAGGAAGAATTATTTTAAGCCTTATCTTTCCAGATGAAATTTTTCCACCCGCAGCAGTCTTTCAAAAACGGCTCTGACTGCCACTTCCATGGGTATCCCCTGGATTTCAATCCAGCCCACATTTAGGGGACACTCTACAGCAATCTCACTTTTATTGCACCCGTTTCTCCAAGATGAAATGTTTCAATTTCCTCTGGGGAAAACTCAGAAAGTGAAAGAAAATGGGAGCTCGGCCAAGCTGCCAGCGCTGAAATATCTCTCCCCTTCAGTAATCGTCCTACGATCTTCCCTATCATAAAAAACAGGAGCAATATATAATCTATTGAATGGCACAGGCAGCAGACAAAGCACTGCTATTGCCAGCCAACAATGGCCAATATCTGAATGAATGATAGTCATTTGATGCACAGATTGAATCCTTGATCTCATTATGAGTTTGGAAAGTCTCCAGGGGAACAACATGATTGGTCAGTTGGATGTTCTGATGTGAGTCAGCTGCTGTTGGTTACTGTAAACCCTGTGGGAGGCTTCAGAGGCTGAGAGAAAATCCTCATTACTGACAGGTTTGCATGGCTCTCAGTTTCTCGTGGATCTTCTAATATGCTCTGACACTCACAGGTACATTCTGCCTTCCTTAACCTTCGTATATCAAACTTAATAATGTGTAAGGTGCATTCATGACAAGTTTTAATGTAGCAACAACTTCTTTTTATACAGCAACAGCATCAAAATATGCAGTGGTGGAATATTTAGATCCTTTACCAATACAGACATATAAAAATTATAAGTAGTAGTACAAGTCCTGCATTTTAAATTTTACTTTAGTAAAGGTACTGAGGTATTTGCAGCTAAATTATCTAAAATAAATAATAATTTAAGTCACTTTTAAAGTCAAAAGATTCCCCTTTTCTTTGTCTTGCTTTATAATACACTGAATATGTTTAGATTATAACTGTTGGTTAGGCAAAGGAAGCAATTTAAAGACGCCATCTTGGGCTTTATGAAATTGTTAAGGCCATTTTCCTCCATTTTTGTACATTTTATAGACCAAACAATCAGTTGATTATTCAAAAAACAACTGGCTTAGATTAATTGTTAATGAAAATAATTTGTAGTTGACTGTACACTGAAATAAAGCAAAATAGCTTCATGTTGCATTCAGCCAGGTTGGGTCTTAAAGATGCAGGTACGAGCCGGGTTCGGATCTCAGTTTAAGGAGTGCAGAACAATGAAATACCAAAGATTAATTTTAACAAATAGCAGTGATGGGAATTCATGGGTGTTCACCACACTAGCATGCAGTTTTCTGGTTTTTCCACTTCTCTCTGTATATCTATAGCTATTTACTCTGCAAACACAGTGTGGCAAAGATGACAGCTGCAAGTAGACACACTGGAGCCAGAACATACATCAGCCTGTCACATTAGTCATGTTTGTCTTGTTATTTTCTTTACGTTCTTGGGAGTTGTCTTTGACTTTTAATGTCACTTCGTTATCAGTACAGTGATGTAACTAGCTAGTTACTCATGGTCCCTTGTTGCTTGGAGGAGCGTTGTTAGCTGCCCGGGCTAAGATGGCACTGTGTCAGCTCTGCCCTGCAGGACTAGTTCCCCTCTGACTGTGAGCTGTTTGGTTAGCCAGAGGCAGGTAACACTGCAATCACATTGTCAGTCAACGCAGAGCCGTTTTTTTTGCCTTGCAAATGTGCAACCCAACTCCATGCTGATGCAAAACCAGCTTTTTCCGACCCAGTCAGCCAACCATTCATCGGCCTGTCAGATGGTGTGTCCTCACTAGATGTTAAAAGTCAGCCAGAACACACAGCAAAGTGCATATACGCCTTACATGTAACGATAACTTACACATTTCTGGTGGCAAGAAATAAAAACATCTTGAATTTGTATCATTTTAAACATTTAATTTAACCCATTTCTATGTAACCCATTGTACGTATAAAATTTGTTTACTATATATTTTACATAAAATACTGATTTGAAACTTTAATGTTTCCTTTACAGAGAGCTAAAAAGTATCTGAGTAAGTAGGTTTAGCCTGCTGTGATTAAAGTCAGAGTAACAACAGCCAAGAGCCGAGCAAACATGCAGCAGTGAAGAAAAGGTTACATAAACTTTGAACCTTTACTCTATCTAGATTTTCAAAATAGTTGTGATTAGTATGTGATTCAGTGAAGAACAATTTTATGAAACTTGCATCAGCACTATTGTCTCTAATGTATACTGTTGATTCTTATGACAGACTTATGTAATCTGAAAAAAGACAGTATTTTACACACAAAAAGAGTTCACTATTCATCGCGCCGCTGCCACAGATTAACTGCCTCATTGCCATGTTCAGTTTTATTGAACACAACCTTGTTTTCCAGCTTTTCCAAAGCTTGGTACATTCCCATGATTTGACACATGAGAGGGAAAGTCATGAGATTGACCTCAGGGGTAAATATTCTTGAAAAGGTCATGTTGTACCATCTTCTCTTTGACTCTCACTTTAAGCAAAAACGGCACCAAAAAAGTTCCAGCTTCTCAAATGTGAATATTTGCGAGTTTTCTTTGTCTTCGATGACAGTAAGTTGAATATTAAATAGTAAATTTTGTTTTTGGATTGTTGGTTGGACAAAAGAAGTGATTTGAAGCCATCACTGTGGGCTTAATTATTTTCTGACATTTTATAGATCTAATGAATTGAATGTTGAATGTTTTTGTTTGTACTAATCAAATTTTCAGCCTCCCTACCTACAGCCCAACAAATGTAACACAAAGCTGTGACTGTCACATAGTCTGCCAAGGTGTTACATTTGTGCAGCTGCTTCTTGAAGCCCGTCATCTCATTCGGTGTTGCTTTTGGCTTGGCCACTTGGAGAACAAGCTGTAAACACAAGATTGACATGTAATCCGTTGATATGGCCGACTATGTACACATCCAGCGGACACAGAGAAACAGGAGCATTCATTTGGAGTCGGGTTTCTGGCCACATGATGAATGTAAATATTTACTCTCCTTTTAGCTCTGGTTTGGTCTCCACCAACTCCTGAGGGGAATATCTGGCTCTAAATGCTCCACTGTGTTCACTAGCTAGTCGCTAACTGTGTCTGTCTGCCGTTTGGTGCTGGGCAGGTAGTGTACAGAGATTTTTCACTGAAAACATCTGCCTGTTGCATCTGGAAACGACACTGATGAGAGCTGTGAGAGTGAATTAAGAGAACCAAAACAACGAGCTAAAAGACGCTAAAACGCTCAGAAGAGCTGAAGGGAAACTGCAGAGTTGGTTCATATTTATCTGTGGGTTTGTCATTATGAGCGACTCCTTTCACATTGCACTTAATAATTTGATAAATTGTTAACATAAACATATTGATTAGTGCAGCTTTAAGCATTTAGTTGATTGGAGAAAGTTAAACAGCAACCACCATGCATCATTTACAGGCAGCCAGGAAGATCTAGTTTTATCTGTGTATAATGTAGAAAACAGTTCAGTAATTAAAACTATTTTAATTGAAATGTGTCTATAACTTTTCATATTACCATATTTGGTAATTTTTATTATGAACTTATTAACTTGAAGTGAGTTATTGCTGTCACAACACTTAATAATCCATGTACTGTCACTGTGTTTTTATCTATAGTGAAAACATGGTGCCAAGAAGGAACTAAACTTATTCATACTCATAATTAATTTATAGCAATTAATTCAGGCACACTCATGTCAAAGGGTTTAGGACCATTTATTGCAACAAATAGATACGCAGTCGTATTTGGCAGAGGAGGCTCTGAGCTCCTCTGAGGATGCTCCCCAAACGAATCCAAGCAGCCTGCAAGACTATACCCCCGAGGGTATAGAGAGCAGAAAGCAGCAGATATGGAATATACATAATGCACAAGGCAAGAAATGTCACTGAGTAACAAGAAAACAGGAGGAGGAGGGAGCCGGTGGCGGCGGAGGGAGGAATCAGACTGAGCGATCAGAGGATTGAGAGTTGGAGCTTGTCAGATGATTATTGACCCGCTTGAATGTGACTAGTAATTGTAAAAGTCAGCTGATAGCGACTTCAGGGTTCTGCCGGGACTAATGCGACTCTCCATTAATGTGATAGTTCCCGATGTCCGCTGGGAAATTACCTCCTCTCTTGCTCCCCTCCTGGAAGATAAGGGACACTTCAGCTGGGTGGGTGCTTGCCAGTGCAACAGTGTGTAAAACAGGGTCCTCTATTTAAAGCACAGCCTGTCGAACCGCTGGGCCTCTCTGCCGCTCTGAGTTGCACTCGGCGTGGCGCACCCTCTTGGCTTTTTCATGAGTGGCTGTGGATGTGTTGGAGGTCCCGGTGAGGATGTAGATGAATGCATAGTGGGGATCATTTCAGCCAAGTTACAGTCAAGCCCACCTCAAATCACAAGAGATCGTTTCTATGAAGAGAGAGAGAATAGCGGGCACTCAAAGAGAAGAGCTTCCCTGAGATTTGTTCTGTGTCCAAGTAGACTTTGTCTGCGTCCTCAGTGACTACACTCACCTCTGGACTCTTTTTATGTCATGGCACACAGCAGCAGACCTGTAGAGGGATAATTAGACGCCTTGGGATAGCCAAGTCACGCTTTGCTTTGTTTTTGCACAAATAACGATGGTCCTGTTCACAGCATTAGATTGATAGCCTTGTAAGGCAGCTCGTAATATTAAATAACTCAGCAGGCCCCCTTTAGATGTGTTTGCTTCTTCAATGCTAACACGAGGAGTACTGTACATCAAGAATGTGTTTGTTGGTCCTGCATGCATTTTTCATCCCAATCCCCCAAGCAAAGCCCACCTGGACGTCTGAGCTCGTTCCCTCCAGGACTTAAAGGCATAAAGATGTATGAGGTCCCACAGCATAACTGAAGCCTGTTACATCATGGTCGCCTGGCTATTCAACAGTGGAGTACTGAGTGCAAAACATGGCCCTAAAGTTACAAATAAATGTTCCTAAAAACACAAAAAACTTGCTAAAATTGCCACCAGCAATACTTCTTCCCTGAAAGCAGTAATAACGCAGAAACTGTTAAAAGGATATGCTAATAAAATATCAGGGGATCAAATTATTCTGGCACTGATAGTGTACCTTTAGGTGGTATTGTTGTTAATTCGTTACTGCATAATCTGTCGAAGGTGCATGAATAACGTTAGAAAAGTTAGATAGAATGTCATTTTATGATTAATTATTTGCAGTTCTGTTAAAAATCAATCTTTATTCAGTGTGTGGCGACAACAGCAATATATTCCTGGGAAGTTATCATTTAAAAATCACAGAAAAACCTTCAACTCTACGTCCTGCTGTTGTAAATACTTACTAGAGTACCAAATGTGGATAAGTCCGCAGCTGAAAATAGTCCCCAACAAATGCACTTTTTATTCCTGTTTGAGTTACATTTGGTAAAAACTACAGGGCCCAGTTGTTTAAAGTAATCACTAAGCCTTTTTTAAAAGTGAAACCATATGTTTGTGTCATGTTTTTAAAGAATTACATCCTCGGTAAGAATAAATGGGCTTGAATAGGGAAGTCAGACAGTCTTAAAAGACCAACTAACGCGTTGTTCATCTTTCTATTTTCATTTGTTTTGATGCCAATAAGAAAAATATAGAATAATGCCAGACATGCTTTTAATCAAATCTAGTTTCTTATTTGCTTTTATTTAAAACATCATTTATAATGAGATGAAGCCACACCCAAAACTTATTGTACTTGTACTCTGTTCAAAGTTTCAACTAAAGGTAAAGGAGAGACCCACAGGGTCAGAGAGTTAAGGTTAAGAGTAGAAACAGTTTTGTCTCGTGGACACACATCCTTGCTTTTATTCCACAAAGAGATACTGTGTCCTCTACCTTTGTCGTTCTCTCTTTCTCCTTCGCTCGCAGACAAACCCATTCAAGACTCAGTGATTAATTATTTACCCAGGCAATGAAATGCCAAAGCCTAGAGAAACACACCACCAGGAGAGAAAAGGTCACTCCCATCCTGCTCATAGATACACGCTCGTCGTTACACACTCACACACACACAACAGTGATGGATGGCAATAACATCTTTATCGGCGCTACAGGCAGACAGAGTTTTCATCCTCACGTCCAAACGCCGTCGAGACCAAGGGCAAAGCAAAAACTTGACTGATGAGGTGAAATCTTCAAGAGAGCCCAGAAAAAGCCCTCATTTAAAAACCACTCACATGTCAGAGGTGGTGAACTGTCCGATCAATAGCAGTCTCGGACTCTGTCAAAGTGTGTGTGTGTGTGTGGTTGTACGGACCAATGTCTGTGGAGCTAACTAACCTTTCCTTGTTGAGCGAGCTCAGATGTTGATGGCAAAATGTCACTGAAAACGATACATGTGCATGCTTTTAAAGAAGTTTTGTCCCTTTCGATTTTGTCTGTGCTGTTTAGTCGAAGGGTGTTTGTGTGATTAAAGTTTAATTGCTTTTCTTAATGTCCCTCCACAGCTCCACGACACAGCTGGCCAAATGGGGTGCCAATGCTGCAGGATGATAAAAAGGTGAGAAGTGTCATTACCTCCTCTACTGGTTTGTTTGTTTGTTTGTTTCGTGCCACTTTTATTGTCTTACACGATCCTTCAAGTGAATATTGTCAGGACACAATCTTATAATCACTTGTTTTCAGTGGTTTAAACGGTTGGTTCATGCTAATTGCGTATCCCAAATGCCAGTTTTATGCTTCAAGATATTTGAGATGTAAGTCTCAGAGGTTTTTGTGGAGGTGAATGGAATTTAGTTTGTGATACTCACAACATTGAAAAATATATAAATTATAAATAAATTATACTACTTTCCAGAAACACTGTCCCGTCACTCTGGATAATCCACAGACCTTACTGTCAACAGTTTTCATTGATTTCTTTCTACTGAAGAATTAGTAAGTCAATAATATGTTATTTTGTAATTTGAACTGACCCTTTAACTATCGTAACGCTCTGTAATTATTTTGATTATTGTCCTTAATATATCCTTAATATAAAATGTCAGAAAATTTAGACAGATGTCCTCTATCACCTTCTATCCTTTCACCCTCAATTCGGGTAAGGAAAAGAGAAGTTTGTCGTCTTGTGATGAGTGTAGGTAGTAGATGACGCCCTTAACATCAGCCACACTCTTTATATAGATGGCTTTCACTGAGTGAAACAGCTCCTCTGCTCTTTTTCTTGAAGGTTAATGTCTTATTTCGTAAAACGGTATTTATTTTTTATGATGTTATTGCAGGTGGTCTTTATTTCAGGCAATGTGGCCCACCTCCACTAAAAAGCACTGCTGTCTCACTTATGAGACGGCAGAAAAAATTTTGACTAAAGGCCAGTTAAAGATTAATAGCGTCTTGAGAGGACGGGTAAATGAAACAAAACACTGGTTCAGTAGGTTACACACCATGCAGTTTAGCCACAAGAAAGAAAGAAGCTTCTGTAATCTTTAGGCCTTGTCTGTGTTGTTTTGCCTTTGTGTATTTTACTTATAATACTTTGGATTATGGCAAAATACCTGGAAAAATGAATGACATTCAGCCTCAGTTGCACTTTGTTTTTAGTGCTAATTAGCAAATGTTAGCATGCTAACATGCTAAATTAAGATGGTGAACATGGTAAACATAACTGCTTATCAGCACGTTAGCATTGTCATCTGATGTTAGCATTTAGCTCAAAGCACCGCTGTGCCTGCCCCACAGAGCTGCTAGCATGGCTGTAGACTCTTTTGTTTTTTGATGAACCGCTGAAAAAAAAAATTAATTATTTAAATTAAATAAAATATCAGACTCCAGTCCACCTCCTCAGTAACAACCTCTCACTGTAGATTTCCTTGTCAGGTCCACGGTGCCAATTCAAATGTCTCCTTGCCTGCATAATGATTTCTTGTCTTGTTTCATGCAGATAGTGAGAGGTCCATTTATAATATGTCTACACTCTCAGCCTCACGTGGGCTCTTTGTACAAACTGTGAGTCAATATGCCAATAGCCATCACCCTTGGTTACTGTATTTCTTTGCAGGACTGTCTTTTCATTTAAAAGCCTACAAGGCATCGTTGTCAGGGCTCGACATTGCTGTGCTTTTTGAGGTGAACCAGGAGACAGAACAGGGCCGCGAAACGAGATTTTGATTGCAGATTAATGAAAGGGCACGCTGTGATTCGCATACCAGAGTCGTAATCCCCCTCCCTCCACACTTTTTTTTCCCATGTCAGAGACACACGTGAATGCTTGTGACACACACGCACACATACCTCCCTAATTGTCTGGAGTGTCACATTTCTGGGCTTAGTGGTGTTTGGGGTTTGGCAGGGTGGGCGTGTAGGTTACTGGGTCAACAGCACAGCCTCAGTATCAGCAGGCTGACACTCACACATTCCCAACATCCCGGGGATTTTATTTTGAAATCTGGTACAAATTGAATTAAAGATATCAATCTGTGCGAATATCAGATTTTTATTGTTTTCTTACTTATTTAAAGGGACTCTGGGCTTTTCTTCTAATCTAATGCATTTTATGAGCTTAGACTTAGGGGTTCAGTATGCGTCAAATGAACTAGTTCGTACAAAATATGTCGTATGAACACATCTTAAGGTAAATGTGTTTATGCCTGCTCCGCATGGCCACACTTGAAAGCAGGGCAGAAAGTCTGTTGTCATAGAGAAGGGTGAAACATGATGAATCGACTCCTTCCCGGACGATGTTGCATTGTGTTACGGTAAAAGTTGAGACTTTGAGTTTTTGCCAAAGCCCAGCTGAGCTAATGCAGAATCCCATTCAGATATTGAGCATTTTTAACAAAAGTAGGATGTAACACAAAATTACAATAACTTTATAGCTTCATGCGTATTCTCATGTTGAGTATTTCCTTTTAATTTGATAGTAAATATAATAGTAAATCATAGTTACTTTACACTTTCTTTGCTTTGCCACTCCAAGGTGGAAATTTCCATTCACTTAAGAGGACAATGTGCCTCGCATTTAGAAAACTAAAGATTAGGATGTTCATCACAAGTGTAATGGTTGTTGGTGGCATAAAATCCATAGGTACCACTGCACCCTGGGTGATATTCTAAACCAGCATAATCAACTTAAATCTGTGTAGCACAGGAAGTGAGTTGGTATTGTGGTCACACTCTGCAGGTGTGGATAATCGTCGTATTAGCTCGGAAAACGACGAATGGATCTTCTCCTATGACTTAATTTGACTTAACCTGACTCAGTAAAGAACATCCTGTCTGGTGCACAATTGAAGGTAAAACATATGCAAAAAATGCCGTCTTCCAGGATGAAGGAGCTCCCTAAAAAAACTCTTTAACATAAACAAAACCCAAAACAGAAAGGGAATCCCGACAGAGAGGGGAAAGCAGGAACTCCCCAAATCAACTGCACCCACTTATATGTAAAAATACTCTTTTGGTATTAAAATCAGAGCTTAAGACTGGGCAGCTGCTGCTTTTCTCTTTCTGTGTGACTTTTTGCGCTAAGAGTGATTTGATTTAGGTCTGATAGCCCTCACACACTCCTTACATAGACATAAAATTGGTATTTTTTTATTCAATGTACCCCAAAATTATGACATTTTGTCTGACTTTTGTGTCTGTTCTGTCTCCCATCTATTTCACCAAAAAACAGAAAAAAGTCTGCTCTTTGAAAATAGCTTGGAGATAGAAAGGGCTGCCTGCTGTTGTTGATGAAAATACAGTTTATCGCACAGCTTTTGTCCAGCTTTATGAATCATTGGTGTTTTTTTATATATATATATAAAACACCTTGTGTGTGTCTGGCTTTTCTGAAAGCAAGCTTCAGATTTCACCTTGGCAGCCGGGACTCAGCGGCAGCGCTGCCCGGGAGAGAGGGAAATGGAAAACATTCATTTTCTCAGCTTTCCACTGTGAAGGGAGACAGAGGGAAGGATGCAGGGTGAGAGAGAGGTGCTTAAGTCAGAGACGGTGTGAGTGTGTGTTAGCTTGTGGCTGTAAATGCGTAGGCAGGTGATGTTTGTGTGTCTGCTGGGGAGAAAAAAAAAGCTGCTATTGATTCAATCAATGCATCTGCAAGTTAGCTTCTTAATTCTCAGGTTCTTGTTAAGCATGTGAATACAGAAGAGTGTGAAGTAAAAGCCAAAAGAAGGTGAGGTAAAAGCACAGAATGAGGAGCACAGAAAACAAGAGTGAAGAGGACAACTTGAGAAAGAGGAAGGAGGAGGAGGAGGGAGTGAGACGGTAGATGGAAAAAGCTCAAGGGAAGGAGCTCAAATCAAGGAGAAGTCAAGTGCAAAGAGATAGTAGATTAGTGACCTGCGACTACATTACAAGGATGCTGAAAGAGAGACGAGGTTTGTGTGTGTGGGGGGGTGGGGGGTGGGGGGGGGGGCACCTGGAGAGGTGTGAGATGGAGGGAGCTCTGCTGGGGTTACAAGGCTCGCAGGTTGAAGGAGAAAACAAATGAAAGGAAGAAGAGATGGCTGATGAAAACATGAGGCTCTCGCAGCAGGTGATGTCTGACAGCCTGTTACACCCTCCGCAAAGAAGAGCCCCCCTGCCAACACTCCTGATATCTTCCGAGGTGTGTGTGTGTGTGTGTGTGTGTGTGTGTGTGTGTGAGATCTTGTGCTTATGCCCTTGTAAGAAAATCCTCCAAAATGGGGTATCAGACAGTCATTACAGCCTACAAGGGGCTATTTAAGGTGTGGAGCTTAAATGAGCTCTAATTAGTCTCGGACCTTTATTGACCTCTTCCATCCTACGACGAATTAGGACATCGACAAGTCCTCGGCAGAGCGTATGGCGGTGTGTAATTTACACAATGGAAGACTCATTTCACAGCAGAGAAGTGAGCCAACGAGAGCAGGGATTCAACAGAAACATCAGCAAATACATCACATCGATGCTAAATAATATATCAGTGCTGCTTTATCTGACTGAGAGTGGGAACTCTCATTATGCTGGTTGCAGGTGAAAATGCCCCTTGTCACTCATTCTTAATGAGCTGAGCTATGCGGCATAACTAGGGCTCATTATTTTCGTTTTTTCTTTAACGAGATGAAAAACAAAAATGTGAATTCATTTGTGTTTATTAACATTTGATGGGTTTTTTTCTTACTTAGACTCTGGCATGCAATCAGCTGCCAATTTGTTTGTTTTTTTTTTAATCTCCATTTTCTCCCTTTAGTTTCTATTATCAAATGCATTTTCTGAGTTGTTATCACAAGAAGACCTTTAGCTGTAAACTATCAGTGTCTTCTCACAGCAGGAAACAGCTAATTATGTGGGGACATAAAATCCAGGTGAAAATCTGTTTAAAGGGATATATAACTGGGTATTAGTCTAAGGGATAATCTAGTATTGTTGGCTTCCTCCGTAGAAAAACTAGCAAAGTGGCGATCATCTTGCGTGTTTAGCTTTGTGCTGAATAAGCTAGCATCTAATAGTAGTATCTTTTAAAGCCGCTAATTGTGGAAAATGCACTTATTTGCTTTCTTTCTGAGAGTTAGCTAGATTAGAAGATCAATACCACTCTCATAGCCTATCAGTGCGTTAACTATGGAGCGAGAGCTGGGAGACAGTTAGCCTAGCTTAGCATAAAGGCTGGCAGCTGGGGGAAACAGCTAGCCTGGCTCTCTACAAAGTTCATAAATACGCCTAAGTCACACGTTGTATCTTGTTATATCTGACTTTAGACAGAGCCAGGCTAGCTATTTTTTCTCCCTGCTTCCAGTCTTTAAGCTAAGCTATGCTAACTGCTTCTTAGCTGCAGCTAAACTAAGTTTGTATCCATCTTCTCAGCTAATGCTCGGAAAGAACGCGAGTAAGCGTTTTCCAAGATGTTTAATTATTCCTTTAAATGCTGCTCTTGTGTTTTTTGTGAGTGTTTACCTTTACTTTTCTTTCTTTTCTTATTACTTTCCAGCTTTGTTGGCATTTCCTGTGGTACATGACTCAAAAGTAGAGCTAGACCAATAAATCAGCCAGGCCAATATTAGCTTATTGCAGATAGCATTAAGCTAATATTGATCGGTATCAGTGTATATGCCGGCCAATAAATAACAAGAAATTGTTTGTGTGTTATGTCAGTGTCTGTTTCATCTTCTTCGCTTACATGTCACTTTTTTCCTGTGGTCCCCTCTGCTCAGCAACACAAACAAAACAACATCTGAGAGTAGAAGTCAGTATTTTACTATTTGAAACTGAACTGGAGAGAGAAGAGTGCAGTCAGAGGCCTGGGTACACCTCCCTGTCCTCTCTTCTCCCCTCCTTCCAACAATAGTCTGCATAATATATATTTGACATTCACATGAGCAGTGCAAACATTACCACAGCTACGGCTAAATGCAGTCTGTGTGCAATGTCTCAGACGTAACAGTGGCATTTAGAAAGGTACATCAGTGTACAATATGTGATGGTGTTTTCATCGATTGTCATGGGATCATCCGACTCCTGGAGGCCGGTCAGACGGACAGAAATAGTCCTCTCTGTCTGTCGCCACACTGATCCAGGAAATCAAATAGTGAAGCCAAATGTAACTCGTATTTTATTCTTTCTGTCTATGTAGCAGCTTTGATTAAAAGTCATATTTGTGTTGAATTAAGTAAATGTGTTGTCTGAAATAACTAGGGCTGCAACTGCTGATTGGTTTCATTACGTGTAGTGGAAATAGTTAGTCCAAGAGTCCAAGGTGACCTCATCAAATTGTTTATTTTGTCTGATCAACAATTCAAAACCCAACTAGACTGAGAGTTGGCCATGCTAGCTGCTCTGTGAGGCTGTACTTAGACACAGCAGAGCTTTAAGCTAAATGCTACCATCAGCATGCTAACTCTCCTCTCTCTGTCTGTCTCTCTCACAGCTACATCTACGACCCCTCTGTGGCGGTGGACGTGAGGAAGACTGACTCTGCAGGCACCTCGCTCTACCAGCCCCACCACCTCTCAGGCAGGGCCCCCAGCAGCGACCCGCTCAGCGGCCACAACAAGCAGAAGCAGGGCTTCCACAACCTGGGCTACAGCAAGTCCAACGACAGCACGCTGAAACTAGAGGTGGACAACAACCACGTCAACCACAGGCTGCATGCCGCACCCTCTGCCAAGGAGACGCACAGGCAGAGGAGCACACCACCTCCAGAGGTGTACATCATCCAGCCAGAAGCTGTGGCACCGAGATGGGTGATGCACGAAAAAGGCCAGAGCCAGGTGCCCATTTACCCCAACATACAGGAGTACGAGAACCAGACAAGGAGTGCGACAAGGAACGAGTGGGACAGCTCCATCACTGAGTGCGTGATTGGCAGCGAAAGCCTGTCAGCGGACGAGATAGACGAGGGCGTGGGAGGGACGCCGGAGTACCCGTGTGACACGGGGGACGAGGGCAGTGTCCTGTCAGTGGACATCCACACCAGCACCACCAGCCTGTCCTCAGCCGACACCAGGGACGAGCTCAGACTGCCAAAGACTCTGGACATTTCCACAGTCGAGAGCGGGATCTCAGTGATGAAGAGCGAGGAAGAGGCGGAGGAGGTGCAGAGCGTCACAGACTCTATGGTGGCGGAGGCTCTTGCTGCTTTGGAGGCCGCCACCGCCGGGGAGGACTGTGAGTGACTTTGACCCTAATGCGACTTGACAGAGCGTTCAAAACCACCATGAAACTTTGCCACGGTTCTGAATAACACCTCTTCTGTTTGGAACTAATGAAGGAAAACTGTTTACAACAAAAAAGACTAAGTGCAGATTTATTTTTAAACTTTTTTTTTTTTGTCACACTGACACAAGATAATGTCTGCCTTGTGAAGGAGGCAACTTTTCCAATGCTTCAAGGTTTTCGTAAAGCCACAAAGACATCAGTGTGTAGACTTTGAATATCGCCTTCAGTCTCATCACCCCTTTTGAATCTAGTGTATTTAACACTCCACAGTCTTAAAAAGCCTGTACATGCTCACTCACTGCTTTGCCATGTCCATACTGCCCTTGTACAGGTGTTAGTAAAAACATGTTGCTTTTATCACATTTTTGCCTCATTGCGGAGCATAGCTATGCTAATTGCTAGCATAGAGTCAATATGTCCTTTGTGAACACACAGTCCTTGCCATAGCTCGCTGCAGGAATCTCGCTTCACTGAGCAGGTGAAAGACAAAAGGTCATCACATATTTTATTATTATTTTTTTTTTATACGCTACCCATGTTTGTGTCTCTATCTTGTGTTCTCTTGTTATTTATAATATCCTCACTCGCATCGTTGTTGATTTATTGTGAGAAGAGACTGGAACGTTGCTGAAGTCTGGAGCAGAAGAGCGGCAGGGAGGATGAAGAAGAGGTCCTTAATGTGTCATCATTGATTTCATCTGAATGATCTACTTTTAGAAAAATTAGTTTACACACTGATCTTACATCATCAGACACATGTACACTGACGATTCTCACAGTTATTTTGTCAATTAATAATGTAATTTAATGCACATTACTGTTTGAGACCGTTTGTTATGCGGTGGCATATCAGAAGATCTATGCACATTTGAAATATTGAGCAGGTTACCAAAGGATTAAATAGAAAATAGCCACCTGCACATTTCACTGATATCGCCTTAGTTTTTGCAGTTTTTTAACCTTAGCTGAACTTTGAGTTAACAAGACCAGCTAAGGTCAAAACATTGGTGAATAAACCACAAAGGGGCCATCAATTCACCCTACTAGCTCTGTTTTTTTCTATTTAATAGGTCAGGCGAATTCTCAGGAACTAGAGACTAACACAGATATTGTGTTCGGGTATTTCATTACCATCATCTCACCAACACTAGACAGCATCAGGTTTTCTGACTGCCACAACAGGCTTCGTGTTTCTAGTCTGGCCTGTGACATTAGTTCAATCTGCAGCTCGCTCATGTGCCTAATAACGAACTAATTGAGGCTAGACAGTGCAGAGGAAATTACAGATATGGCTTTTTGAAGAGTGTGTTAATGCTAAATAAGCTGTTTTGCTCAATGAAGCTCTAAACTTGTTTCACTGCGACTCACCTTTTCACTCATTATTTACCTGCCAAATCATTTCTACTTATTTTATTTGTATTGTAAAATAAAGGAATGTACTTTAAACAAATGTAAACTGTGAGGTACTTTGTGGATTTGGTGACTGTTATTAGCTAGTTAGCTAACATTAGCCCTGAAGGAGGTACACAAGTTTTTTTTCACAATGTTCGAGAGTCAAAATACTTGGTGACTGTACTCACAGGGTTAGTTGGCGAAATGCTGTAGTTGGCAAGCTAACTGCTAATTCGCTAGCTGGCCGGGCTAGCGCTAGTCAGTCACAAGAACTCCCAGATACTGAAAATAAAGAGATGAAGCTCTCCGACGGTTAGCAAACTTGTTAGCATCGTAGCTTACCTTGGTCACTAACAGGACAATAACTTAATTGACAATATACAATACAAAAACATGCATTCACAATAAGTTATTTTGTACTTCGAGATTGTCTTCCATACATACTGTAGTAAATCTTTAAAATGGCAAAAAGCAAATGGACCTTCTTAGAGATCCTGTGATTCTGCAGGACATCAAATGCTTGTTTACTCCTCCTCCCTCCCTCTTCATAAAAAGAGTGCATTCGCTGTGGGACTCTGGTGTTTAAAACCTCGCCATCGCAGCAGTTAGAGCCTCGGCGGGCGGCGTCTAGGGCCCCGGGGCCGCAGCTAATGAACACCTCAGGGCTTTTTGTTTGAGCCAGGAAGACACACACACACAGAGAGAGAGCACCTTGGAAACTTCCACAGCAGCCGTGACTGAAGAAAATCCTGATCGGCTGACTGACTTGCGCTCCTCGCGGCAGGAGACGCTGTTAATGTGTCTGTCCCCGTGTCTCTCTCAGCGCAGGAGGTGGAGCAGAGCCCTGACGATACCGAAAATAGCCCTTTCTTTGGACATTTATCTATTCATCTCACCCACCCCCTTCTATCGTCATCCCTCTTGCTCTTCCCTCGCCGATGTAATTGCTCGCCATGGCTCACTCAATTATAGTGTGCTTTTTGTAAGCCTGAAACTTGGTTCTCTCTGTAGTTGGACTTGTTTTTCAGGCATGTCAGGCTTGAATGTTTTTTCACAAGAGCTCTAGGTGTATTTAATTTATTGATTTATAAAGAAATGCATGCGTTTTGAACAGTCTGGTCAAGCAGCTTTTGCAAATTGCTTGTTTTTACCTGCAAAATATTTTTTCTCATTTTGTCAAAATCCCCTCATGTACTGCTCAGTGTTTAGTTTCAAACGCCACAGCGATACCACATGAAACTGGACCCGATTTCATGTCACATACAGCATGTCACACAATGGGATAGACTACCAGCCTCCAGGCCACGCTGAGGCCTGTGTGCGTGAATACATTCACAGGTTAGCTGAAGCTGTGATCCAAAATGAGTCGGAGTGAGCGAACAGGAAGGTGTGTGTCTCTCTCAAGGGCGCTGTTGTGTTTTTATTTTTATCCCATGATGGACAAGATAACTTGTGGATACAGTGGGTAGCTGTTTAGTCAGCAGGGGGGAATCACAAGCTGGAGAACAAACAAGCTTGTTCTTCTGCGCTGACTTCTTCCAAAAGAGTAAAACCACATTGAAAACATGTCTGATTTAACAACTGAACTCTGAAGTGAACAAATCTGTCAAGATTATTTTAGGAATCAAATTATACAATCAGTAACGTTTCTGCTCCAACTGTAATTTTGCTATAAATTTGCCTTTTTCTTTATGAATTTCTGAATGTCAGTGTTAAGAAATAAGTCAGACCTGCACCAAAGAGTGTGTGTGAGTGTGTGTGCGAGTTTGATTGTCTCATGAAATGAGAAAAGAACATTTCTATATATCCATGGAGCGTGATGACAACAGGATCTGCTGTGGAGTTCCTGCTTAATCAAACCAGTGACTCATCTTTTCATCAATGCACCGTTTCGCGGCGAAACAACAGAGCTGAGCTCGGCTTGTGCGTCACCAGATTACTTTGATCCTTTCAATCAGTTCAAGGATACGCAGAAAGGTAGATTATGTATAGATAGATGGATAGAAAACAGCTGGGGCTTTATTTTGGCACAAATAAAAAAAGGTATGAAGTTTGAAAATAAGTGTTGGGATGAGCATTAAACTCAACATGTGATATATTAAAAAATGTACTTTGGTCTCATTAAACCACAGATCCATGTTGGTTTGCAACTTCTTCAGCCCCTATTTTAAGCAAAACACAAGCTTAAAATAATAATAATAAAAGTTTTGCATATTCTTTGTACATGATCACATCACTGTTGTCAGGTCCTCTTTGTCCAAAACGTCTCACAAACTAAGTGAAATATGCTTGTTTGGGCAGGATTGCAATGCATTTTTTGGCTTTATAATGGGTTTTTGAGAGATTTATGCACCTGTGTTTGAAAAATGGTAACAACCAATGGGGGGCAATATAATCCTTCCAATTTATTTGACACGACTTAATTACACATGATATCCCTGTATGAAAGCTGGAAATGAAAAGCTAGTTGGCCTGCAACTTCTTCAAACTAAAATTCCCTTGTAGCAAAACATCAGCTTAAAATACAGGTGTTGCATGTTGTTTGTTAATTAGTATATGTTCATGAGAAAGCCAGCCTTGTTTTGGCTACATGACAATGCATGTTTTGGATTTATCTTAAAGGCATCAAGAGAGTTTTATGAGTCTATAAGACTCTCAAACAAATGGTACCAACCCATGGAGAAGTATGTAAAGGATAAGGCTGGTGTTATTCTGTTTTTCCTCTGTCAACATCCCATAAAAAGACCAAACCCAAAAAATGTCTGCCACAGAAAGGATAGGGAAGTCGGGAAGTATTGAGACACTCAGCCTCGAGCCCATTTTCTAAAAGCAGGTCACAGATATATAGTTTCATATTGTAAAAAGGCTGAGTAAGTTCTTAAAACAGCTGTGGACTGTAGTTTTTGTTTTACCAAACCTTTCTCATGATTAAAGCACAGTGTACTGGAGTTTTAACTTTCATGACCAAATGTTACTCCAACAGTAAGTAAACTCACTTTGTTGGGGACTATTTTCACCTGCGGATTAACACACATTTGGTTCAATAGCGAGTATTTACAGCAGCATGATGGTGTATGTGGGATTGACATGTTCACGGTAACGAAGGAACATGTTACCCAGTACAACAATTCAGTACATTTACTATTTTTCTGTAGTTTTTGGCCACCACACTCACAACTCAGTGCTAACGCGCAAGAAGACCAAAAACATAAAATCTTGAAAAAGAAAGTCTTTGGTCACTCAGGTCCAGTGCAGGTATTTAATCAAAAAGCCAAGCGTTTAGTCTTCAGACGTTCAACAGGGCAAATGTTTGACAAAGTGTAATCTCAGGGCTTATAATGACGTCAAATAGAGCACACCTGCGTTTTATCATGCAAGTAGACGTGGGAAATGTAGTTCACAAATGCAGCTCCCAAAGGCATAAAACTTAAGATACATTACAGAAAGCAGTCAAGAAATCAGAGTAACAGAAATACACATCAGAAGTAGTCATTCTCCTTATCTGTGGAGATTCCTGTGTATTCGAACCTTGGAAACAACAATTGTGAACTACATTTCCCATGTGCACCTGCATGAACAAGCACATCGTTCCCTCTCGTCAAACATTTGCCCTGATGGACGTCTAAAGACCGACACCTTGGCTTTCTGGTTAAATACCTGGATTGGATCAAAGTCTTACTTATTAAAATATTTTATGTTTTTGGTAAAAACACATAAATGAGCCACACTGTTAGGTGTCATGTTACCTCATCACGATGAACACATCCATTGTAGTTTATTTCGACTCAATTCCACATACAGTCTTGCTGCCTTAAATATGCACCAGAGCACCAAATGTGTATTGATCCGCAGCTGAAAATAGTCCCCAACAAATGGACTATTGACTCCTCTTTGAGTAATGTCTGCTAAAACCTACAGTGACCAGACTCTTTTTTAAATTCAACTACTGTAGAAATCTGTGAAACTTCCTGTGACCTTGAGAGCTGTGTACTTACATGAAAAAGCAGATTTGATGTCATTGTAAGATCAGAGATTGTCCTACTTGATAGCAGGATAAATTCATTGTTGGTTTTGGTCTTTTCATGGGATCCTTTGAAAATAGAAATATATAAGATTACCACACTTATTCTTTAATTTTTCAACCTGTTTGAAAGCATGACAAACACAAAAAGGGACGTACAGGTTTCATCAGACCGAGGAATACTGATAATGTGTGTGAGACTAACAATCCTGTCTGAAAGCAGGAAATGGAGTTCACCTTTCTATTAACTATCTTGTTTTCCGTTATACAAGTTACTCTTTACCGTTGCTGTCATCCAGGTGACTCACACTAATCAATTCACCTCACCCCGCCTCAAGATAACAGCATAAAAGTAGTTTTGCAACAGGCTAATTTGTGTAACAACCTGCTGTGCGTTGAACGTAGATGGAGTGTATGCAGGCAAATAAAGAGCACTTGTGTGTCAGATTCCTTCGTGTTGTTTTTATTAGGTCCATTAGGCAGCTGGTTGTAGAGTCCCCGAGGTGTGTGCGCGCTCGGTTAACATGTTTGTTTTTCTCAAGGCTTTGTTGTAGTTAATGATGTCACTCTTAATTGCGGCACATGTACACTTCCTTGTCTCAGAGGAGCGGGTAGGACTGTATTTACAGAGGAAATATCCACCTGTAACAGGATTATTCTACACATTCTGGGTTAACTTGTATATAAATGTGTATGTAAACACAAATCTGACGCTAGAAATATACAATTAGTGGCACAGAGACTTCAGACAAACTGGGATTTTCTCTGAATTTATTTCCTGGTTCCTTTCTGTTAACACAACGCAGGCTGGATTTCAGGGTCAGCAAGCCTGCTAGCCTTTTAAAGTTTGTTGATTTTACCTCTTACTGTCCTGAAAACCCATTAATCAGTGTCGACATTAAATGGCATCCGTCACCTTTAAATGTCTGGGAAAGAGCCCCCCAAAAATAGTCCTCTTTGTTTTGGAATTCACCCAAGATCCCTGGAAATGTTCTAACGTTTCACCCTGGTTAAATATTAAATGCCTTACCTGGAAACTGAATTTGACTCGTCTTAAAGCGTAACTTCTGCTGTCTAGTGGTGAAGGCTAAGCTAGCATAACTTAACAGTAGCACAAGTAGAGAAGGTTCATAAAGTCAGCTAACTAACTCAACAATGTCAGTTAGATGGACAAATGTTTGCTAACGTTAGCTTAAAATAGGCAACCAGACCAAGCAAGGCTGTAGCTGCTGAACCACTGGATGTATTGAGTTGAGCGAGGGTGAGTTTAGCTGCTCATGAGGTCAGCTTTTCATTTGTGGAAGAATGACTGTCCTATTTCTACTTTCAGAAGTTACATAGTGCTGCTTTAACTCTGGTTAACATACTGTGTTAAGTCATTTTCCAGGCATGGCTGCCTCCTCGCTGTCCACTGGAATCACACTGTTTGAGTTAAAGAAAGGTGGGCAGTGAGCCATTTCAGAAGGTCACCGCGTTTACAGCCCCGGTGTAGTTCAAAGGTGTTAAACATTGACTAGACTTCCTCCCTCTGGTCCCAAATGTTTCCCTAAAAAAAAAAAGTATTTTCTCCCGCTGAGCCCGGGCTCCATCCTCCTGGCCGATAGCCAGAGACAAAGATAAGATGTAGGGCACTTAGCCTGGCATTGGCATGGGAACTCTGTCGCCTGGAGGCCTGAATAATTCAGTGCCCGAGATAAATTTACAGCTTATGAAGTCATGCAAAAGAGACCGAACAGGGCTTTATTATCATCTATACCATTTTTATGTGCATACCTAATCTTCCTCGTGGAATTTTTTTGTGGCTTTAATGAAGTGTGAGAAACATTTCACAAAACCGGGGACACCCTCCACCCTCTGTTTCTTTTGTCCCAGCAGGAGCTAAAGTAAACACACATACCTGCAACTGGAGTCAATATTTGCACCATCCTCGTGCTGCGTACTCATGTCCTGCACCGTCAACCGCATCTTTTCAGACTGGTTTAACACCCCCGAAGCTATCCCTGTTATGTGCTTATGTGTGTGTTTATAATAGGCAGGGTTGCTTTGAGCCTACAGCCATGGGTGGGGTGATGTCGCCTTGTGTGCCATCAGGGTTTCTTTTCCACTGCATGTGAACGTTCCCCGTCCCTGTCAACACTTTGAAAGTCAATCCTCCCTCCAGCGCTGTCAAGTGACACCAGCGGCAGCCATGTGTCACTCAGAAGCCTTGTTTAATCACGTCCTCGCCGTTGTTCAGAGCAGTTAGGCATCGTGTTAATAATTTAGTGAAGTAATAACGTAAATTAACAGATTTTTATCTTTTCTTTTGCCCTTCTACGGCCTCTTTAAAAGGTCAGGAACTTGTGCATCCTTTATCGAAACCGTGTATGTTTGCGTGAGCGAACCCGATAAGACTCGGAAGGTCAAGAGGAGACAAAAAAGAGTCAAGGATTGTTAATCCTCGGTGCTGCGCATCGGCTCAAAAGCCCCGAGGTCGTCGGACTACCTCCTCGAGATGAATATGACAAATCATCTTTTCATTACGAAAAGGGGAGAGAAGGAGCGAGGAGGGTGCAGAGAGGGAAGAAGGAAATGAGAGAGAAGAGAATATGAAGACAGATGGTTCACTCAGACGAGGGAGAAGTTAGCCTGCAGGTCAGCGGACACTGGCTCTTATCGCTGGACTGTACTGGCATACAGCGTGTGATTAAATGACAACAATAAAGCGAATTACTCATGGTTTGATATGTATTAGTCATCTTTATTTGATTTATTTCTTTTCATTACACAACAATAAAAACACAGCAAACTGTCCCAAAATATGAATAACAAAAAGGAATGTTTTGTTTTTTTTAAAAATGAGGCACAATGAAATGACATTCACAAATCAACAAAGTTGAAACAAAACAGGCCTAAAATGATACGTTTTGATCACAAAGAGAGCTGGGAAAAATTACAAATTTGGATGAACATGAGTCTTTAAAGGGCTACTTCCACAACGTTGCTCACGTGAGACAGATTTTTAAAAAAAGGCAAAGATATACTGACTTTTAGTCTCTAGTATGGGTCCAGCTCCAAAAACACTGGATACTACATTTCCCATAATGCAACAAATGCATCTTTTCATTAGACATTCTCTGCCTGGTAAACGCCCGTGTCTTTTAAACTCCATAACAGCCTGGCTTGGGCTTGGCGGAGACTAAAACAGCTAAAAGAAGAGTGAATATTGGACTTCATCAGGTGGACAGAAGCACGACTTCACATGAGACATGCTAATGTCTGCTGGAGGTGCAAATAGCAGCAGCTGTTTGCTAACACGTTCCCCAAGACAACTTGCTAATATGTCAATGTTGAGTTTACAGCCACAAGAGCGACCAAGAAAAAACAATGAATGCAGGTTTAAAGATTTAGTATTATCTGACACGTGGGAAATCACAAAAAGGAAAAATCTGGCAGGGTTGGAGCAGACTGGCCCGTCTCAGGAGTGGATGATGTCAAAATAACACTGTCACTTTAACGGAAAACATTGAGTCAGCAGCCTGTGTCTGAATATTCAAGCATTTGATGTTTTGACGGCGTTCTCTTCGTCATTAGAGGTCCAGTTGGAAGATCAACGCTAAGACAGGAGAATTACCAGTTTGAAAGGCAGACCTGTTATGATGCCTCACCGTCCTGACGACGAGCCGCACTCTGACGTCATGCCCGCGCCGGTACAGGATATGATTACTGTCGCTTTACTCTTATCGCATCTGCTAACGCTCTGGTCTACTTCCTGCCTCCGTCGCCTCGATATCAGGTTGTTCCTGCTTCCTGTTTGGAAATGACAACCTACAATTTAACCTGGCACCGGTTCTACCTGTTCCTGGGGGTGTCGTTTTATCAAATTAACTGGCTGATGACGGGCAAAAACTCTTCCACACCTCTACATACAAAAACACACGTACACACATCATGGAGCACGTCCATGGGTCAGGCTTCCTTGACGTTAAGCAGCTGCCCCTGCTTAGACGCCCTTGAGCAAGGCACTATTGTAAATCTATTTTAGGAGGAAATGGAGTGTATCACAAATAGACACACCTTACCCCCCTTTCTGCTTATAAAATAACTGGCTAGTGTGACTCTATGTATCACTCTCGCCACCGTCATCCTCCTCATCATCAGCAGCGGCACTTTTTGTCCCTTTGTGGAGCACGAATGTGGAGGGACGACTCCCGGGTCGAGTCTCTTGCTTCGCTCCTCCACCGCTGATGTTTTAAGGTTCTTGTTTGGGTTTAAGGAAGTGTCCAGATGTTGTTTTTCCTCCTCTCTTTGGACAGCTGTACAACAGGGGAATGAATGTCAAGACACAGAAATATAAAAACACACATGGAGCTGATGAAAATGTGACAACACTACCTGGGACTCCTATCGTTTCTCTTTGTCCAAGTTGTCCGTCCGCTCCTGGATTTAAAAGAGAAAAAAAACAATGATTAATAGACATTCAAGTGTTCTGCCTTCTCTCTTCCACGCTGCAGGGTTTGTTTATTTTGTTGGGCGGAAGGCACAGTCAATATGAGAAAGCTTAAAGTCAATACGCGAGCTAACAGTGTGAAATGAAACAAACACGGATGTTAAAACTGCTCTAAAGCTGGAAATGGATTCTTTGCATTTGTATCACCTATGAAACCCGAGTGTAATGTTTCTCTGCCCCTAAAACAAATTGGGTTATGACATTGATTGAGTTGAGGCTGGTGAATCTAAACAGACTCTAATCTCCCACATTACAGAGCCTGAATTTCTGAATCTGCCCGGGATGTTTTAGGATGTGTGTGGAAAACAAACTGTGATAGATTTATTTCTTAAGTATGAGAGGAAACGTTCACACCAACATCCTTATTAGACTCATGTTGTTCAGAAGGTTTATGAAACTGTGCCGTGACAATGCAATAACCTCATCATGACCGACACCATCATGTTAAACAGATGAGTTAGTGTTTTGTGTTTTCTTAAAGACTAAAAGGCTCCGCATTTTCTGAGCCGTTCTCCTTTTATCGAGCTTTGTTAAACATGTAAGAAAAAAAACATTTCATCCATGTGACGTCCCCGACAAAAAGTTAAGAAAACATCCGTAAATATGGTTTCAGAAAAATGACATCTTTTATCATTGTCATTTTTGTTTCACACAGGGTTCATACAGCTTTTTAAGAGTGAAATTCAAGCACTTTCAAGGTACCTAAACCAGAAATCATCACATCTAAATTGTTGCTATAAATGCGAGGAGACAACAAACAAATATGGCAACGGGATCGTTTCATTTCAAATATTAAAAGACTTTTGGTTTACATGAACGTGTAGATGATGAAACACCAGATTCTGTTGAAAAATCAAGCATTTTTCAAGGAGTATATTTGAATTCAAGCATATTCCTAACCTTGAGAACTTAACGGTTAAAATTAAGTGTTTTCCAAACTTTGAAGACTTTGTACGAACCCTGAAGGTGCAACGTCGCTCCGCGTTTTCGGAGCCGTTCTCCTTCATCAAGCTTTGTTAAACACGAAAGAAAAAAATATTTCATGCATGTGATGTTTCAAAACGACGTCCAAAAAGTTAAGAAAACGTCCGAATTTGTCCAAAGTGTCATTCTTGTTTTTGTTTCACAATAAAAGGCCTACCTCTGCCTTCACATTAAAGTGCATTTAGTTTAAAAGCATGTGAACAGAAAGAAGCAGAAAACTCGTGATACCGAGCCGAAATCTGATTGGTGCATCCCTAAATATTAAGAGTCATTCAATCTGTCACAAACCAAAATGTTGAAAATCTTGCAGGTGATAACTAACACTACAGTGCTACAAAAGCTGGGGTGAGCGACTACACAGAAACATTAAACTCGTACTGAGTTCAGCCCCACAGGACTCGCCTTATCCGCGTTGAATGTTTTTGAGTTTGTTGCTGCAAAAGAATCTGAGAAGAAATCTAAACTACGAGGAAGATCTCCTGCGCTGCTCAACAGCAACGTTGACAGGAAGACTCAAATTCCTCTGCGCGCTCTTGTAAACAATAAATTGTCATGCTGAGTAGAGACGAGAGGAGGCCGCTCATGATCAGCTGGAGCGTTGCAATTTCATAAAGCAGAGGTCCTGTGATGTAAACAGAAAGCAGCAGCCTGGAGGCTGATTGTTGCTGCATCTGGATTTTGCAGTAGATCTTTACGAGGAATTTTAAACACTTATTTAGCTAATTGTTGAGTGACAGGTAGACAACGTGCAGCTGCTTTTTGTTTGGTGTTCATATTTCTTTATTGAAAATAGTTTCTTTTTAGTTTTTTAATTCTAGATCCATGACGGTTTTCTAAATGTTATACGTTCTTTGGGGAGTTTTTTTGTGTTTTCCTGCTGTATATTGCTTCTGTATTTGATATTAGGAAACAACTGACCAAGTAATTAATCGATCGACAGAAAAGCATTACTATTTTGAAGCCATTTTTCAAGAAAATAAAACAAACATTCCCTTCTTCCAGCTACTAAAATGTGAGTATTTGATGTTTTTCTTTCTCTCAGGTGATAGTAAACTGGATATTGTAGGTTTTGGAGTGTTGGTCAGACAAACTAAGACCTTTAAAGACCCCACCTTGGGCTTTAGAATATTTTATCAGACATTTTTCACTATTTTCTAACATTTTATAGACCAAACAAATGAAAGTTTAATCAAGAAAATAATCGGCAGATTAATAGATAATGAAAACAGTGCTAAATGTTGCGTGCTGTTGATCATCAAAGCCATAACATTGTCTAGTTTTTGTGATATCTAACAATTTGTCACCAAGTGCTGCGAACGCGCACAGACAAGCAGGTACACACATAAATCATTTTGCATACATAAGCAACCCTTTATTTATACACAGTGTGTCCGCGGGGACGAGCCCGAGGGGAGACAAAAGAGAAAGAGGGACGCGGATGAAGAAGTTTCCAGGTTACCGACCTGCTGGGACTCAGACGTCGTCCGGCTCTTGGGCTCCGCCCCCGTAGGAGATGTAGGAACACTCCCATTGGAGTCTGTTATTAGCAGGGTCCGCCTCTCCCTGGCTGGTTTTTCACACTTTGTCACCCGGAACCTGAGAGGCGACAAAAAAATAGAGAAATAAAAAAAAACAACACAACACAAAAAGTTTCTGAATGTTTTTGCAGCCAAATGAAGAACAAGGTCTCGCACGCTGCAGAGTTGGCTCATTAAAACAAACTCCTGCTCCTATGTGGGGACCGCTGGCCGAAATGACACAGACAAATACACACAGTACAGTGTTTACTGCGAACTCTTTCAAGAAAGTGTTTAATAAGGATCCCAGTGTGAATTCTTTTTCTAGGTCAAAATAAAATAAGACTTATCTGATCATCCTTTTCCCCTTTGTAAATAGTATATTTATATATAAGTCATATAAATAAACCACAGAATGGTCTTTTAATAAAGAGTACACACTGCAGAACATAATCTCAGTAGGTATCAGTAATTCTCATTTGTGCCTCAGCTGGCATCCGCTTCTGCCTCACTATGACTCTCACTCACCCAAACTGTACACCTCTCTCATCCTCCCACACACACACACACACACACACACACACACAAAGCTTTAATTAAATCAGCAAATGAATATTCGTATCCAGGTCATGCTGACCCTCTGCGTACGCGGCCATTCATCTGGGTGTGCAAATGAAAAGCAACCTCTCTGCATCCCAATCAGCTCGCAGCAGGACATTAAGGATGAGGAGAGCGCTCGCCGCGTGACACACTTTCCTGGGTTCACTAGCGGACTGAGAAATGTTCTCTTTGCTTTAAACATCTCGGACACAGTTTAATAATGGCAGCATACTGCCAGGGCTGAATTCCCAATGTGGCGTTTTTGTCTTAAAAACCTTTCAAACGCTGCAGAGCAACGGAAAAGAATCCAGATCTGTCTGTGATAGAAAGAAATTTCCCACAAAACAAGACTGTTTTCTTAAAGTTATAATCCTTAGGATGGTCATAAAATCAAACCCCATTTTTGACACTGTTTATGGTCGGCCTTGTTTCAGTGCTGGATTCAGATTGCCTTCACAAGCACGAGGGATTCACAGGAAAAACAACCAGCACAGTTTTATCTCATTGATAAGAGTCTCACCGTTTACTATTTGCTCTCAGTGTCAGAGCTGTGTTAAGTTAATGCTAATGCTAACAGAACATCCTACTCCCGCTGCTTCACGTTAAAAGGAGTTCAAGAGGCGAAACACAGGGAGGCTTGAAGTCTTGACAGAAAGAGGTACATAGTGGACGACACACTCGAACACAGGTAACCGATTTAAGATGCGACACCAGGCGACCCCCAAAATCTTGTGAGAGCAGAATTCTTGAAACAAACATCCATCAAAGACATTTTATTTCAAAGTACAAAAAGTACTGCGAAAGAGCCAAAAAATCCCACACACTGTCGATCACTATCACGCTTTTGTAAGGCTTCAATACTTTGTGTTTTTTTCCACATTTCCACATATAGACTTTTAACATTTAATCGCTGTTTGCTTTGTGATTAACAATGTTTTGTCTTTCTTCTCCTATGTACTGTGTGTATTTGTTGTGAGCTGCTGTATACACACTCTCTCCTGTTTAGTGGGCTTTTAACAGGGATCGTTGCCTCGGAGCTGCGGCTCCACAACGCAGGTTAACCACTGAACCTTCACACAGTCTGAAACCTGCAGCATCTATTTTCCCAGGCTTCACTCTGACCGTGCACCTGTGTAATTTCCAGGTCGCTAGTCTGGTGTCAAAGTGCACGGCAATCTTAGCCTGTGTAATTAAGTGTGGATTTTTCAGTGACAAACATTAAGAGTTAATGTTTGATTGTTAATGTTGTGTGTGTATTAATATCTAATACGTCTCAGGGGCAAACTGTTTTAATTTACCTCTGCTAATAAAATCATCTTGTGTGGTATGATTCTAAGAAACTTTGCAGGTAGGAAAATCACCGCAAAGCAGCAATAAACTCCTTTTTGTTGCTGCCTCGTTGCCTCAGACACACACACACACACACACACACTGCCCACCTGCCCACAGCCAGGACCGTGACCTCTGCGAGGTGGCTGCGGCGCTGCTCCACCTTGCGGGCCGACGGCCTCCTGATCAGCGGCCATTTCTTCTGGTTGCAGCGGGTGCAGATGTTCTTGTTGCCGCTGATGCCGCCGATGGTGTGCAGGTGGTTGCAGGTGTGCTTGGCGGCTCCGAGGGGTGCACCCGGTGATATGGGAGTCATCGGCGGGGTCGGGGTGCCGGGAGAGGTGGGGGTGAGCGGAGGACTAAAAGACGGAGGAAGTAGTGATCAGAGTGATCAAGATGGAGGGTTTGTTTTATTTTAGACAGAAGTTAAACCCTCTTTAATGACACTATTATTATTAATATATTATACAGCACAGTACACAATTACACATTAATTATAATATGAGTGTGTAATCAAGATAGCTGCTGAATAACTATGGTCTATTATTACTTACAGAGCTCAAGCAAAATAATGTAAATCAGCCCCTGAACAATAATTATGCAAGAAAGAGAGAAATGAAATCTTTCATAGGTCAGCACCATGCAAAAGTGGAATAAACAGCATTTCTACGCACCGACATAAACATATACAGTATTATCTGCCAGGGTATCTCATCAGTGTTGTGGAGGCACCACAGATATGGACACTTACTGTAAGAGACTGGACAGGGAAAAGAGGGATGCTTAGATACTGTACATGGCCATAAGTATGTGGACGCCTGAACATTCATCCACATGTGATTGTTGAACGCCTCATTCCAAAACTGGGGGCATTAATGTTATGCTATTCCTGCCACATTCCTGGTGGATTAAAGATAAAATGGCCGCAGCCAATAACCTTCTGTGCAGTAAAACCCTCGATACTGGTTACACACACGCCCAGTACAACTTATTTTGTAAAATGAAGTCAAACACAAGTTGTAATCAGCGACGTTCAGCCCTACAAACTACACTCGATAGTTCCTGAACCATTGGAAAGCTCGACCCAGAGAGCATGGACTTTTTTTTTGCCACCTGGAACTACAATTAACTAAACTTGGTTACTGGTTCTTTTGGTCGAAACTCAGGGTCAAGCAGAATAAAACATATTTGTGCAACACAAAATTATGTTTATTTTTGAGATTTTCCTCTAATCTTTCTTGTGAATTACTGGATAATTTTAGCTGCTCCAGGCCTTTTTAAAAATGATTCAAACAAACAAAAGAAATCTGTTTTAAGATGAACTGGTAACAACTGGAAGACATATGCAACCAGTGAGAGGGGGAAGCACTAGCAGACATCGCCTGGGAACCACCGGTGTAAACAATTTGAGGGCATGTGTTTTTAAAAAAATAACAAATGCACATACAATATGTTTCATGCTCTTGTACAACGTGAGGATTCCTGATGAGCAGAAGTATGAAACATGAGTTGGATCCACAGGAGGGGGGGAAAAAAAAGACAAGGCAAAGGGGAGATCAGCTGATGTGAACAACAGCATCTTGTGGAAAGACGAAAGGGGACTGAGGGATGGTGGAGAGGTGGAGGCTGGAGCACTGATGGGGAGAGCAGCACTGAGGCGAGGGGAAGTTAAGCACCAAATCTGGAGAGGCAGATAGCGAGGCCTGGCCACACTACAGTCGCTCTCCATCCCTCTCTCCTTTTTCCTCCCTCTCTTTCTTTCTGCCTGTCTCTCTGTCTGTCTGTCTGTCTCCCTCCTCCCCTTAAGTGTCCATAAATTACCCCTGCCGATACCCGTCTTCCCCCCTATTCCACCATCTCTAAGTGATCCACTGGCAGATTGCCCAACCAGGCTGGGAGAGAGAGATATGAAGAGTAACAGCAAGAGAAAGAGGGAGTACTACAGAGAGCAGTTTATGCAACAAAAAAAAAAAAACAAGTGAAGGGAAACAGAGAGAAAACAAGAGGTGGAAATATGTGGAAAAAGAGATTTTTGGAGAGGGAACTAAAGCAGCGAGACACATGAAAGTGACGCCGGTGAAATGTGTGCGATTGCAGTTTTCTGCTGATTTTTCCCGGACACCTAATGTGACTGAGCAGAATACCTCAATACCCAATCCTTGGCAGAGGCAACGCTCCTCTCCTACCATTTATCCACACGGTTTCTTCCTAACAAAAGGAGGAACATCTCTCCTCTCTTTATCTCTCTCCTTTGCTCCCACAACAATATGTAGCGGGACAAGAAAGATGACAGGAGGAGAGAGAGAGAGAGAGAGAGAGAGAGGGGGAAACATACACCGCTAACTCGATTTACTCGCGCTCCTCTTCTGTCGCGGGCATCTCCTCCTCCAATCTGTCTATCTGCCTAACTCCCTCTCCCCTTATCTCAGCGGCAAAGCAAAGCGAAGACGTCTAATCTCAGCATGTACCACCAGCTCCCGTTCTTCTGATGCAGGGTCGTTTCAAAGTGGTACGCAGGCAGCCTTTGATTTGCGATGTGAATACCTAAATGTGAATGAAATCAATTGCGAGGCCTATAGATTTTAAGCTAGTAGCCTAAAAGGATCCTTGCCATCAGATGCAGGCTAGGGCTGCAAGGAGCATTTCAAAGTTCGGTACTGACCATTAGCTTAGTAATTGTTGCTACACCCGTCAAGCTTTCCATCCTCACATGGCAGATATGCAGGTTACATTGATAACAGGGGCAGATTTATCACTCGAAATTCATAGTAATTTTTTTCTAACAATGGGCGCTTGATTTCACAAAAGCAGCTTCTCATTTCTAGCTAATGATGGTGGCTAGTTACAATTGTCTGAAATGACAACTCAGCTGTGGCTAGCTAGCTAATTAAGCTATTGTTAGCTCCATGAGTTGGTTGAAACGCTGTCTCCAGTGGACTTTTTAAAGTTTTAAAATGGAAACCCCATAAAAAGGGTCTTGATTATGTACAGCTATACACAGGACACTGACGGAGCCGCTAACATTAGCCTACACTCTGATAAAGTCCTCACAAAATAATGTAATATGACAAGTTCCTTGGCCTTGGAAGTAGCGCTCAGTCACTACTGTAGGTAGTAAGCTAGTTAGCAGCGTTTGCAGCTTATACTCTTGTATTTTTGGTTTTGGAAAGGCCTAAAAAAAAAAGGACTCCACCCTCTCAACTCTTTAGATGCAGAGTATTGCTCATACTACAGCCCCATGAAGACCACGTCAACATGTGGAGGAATCAAAAGCTCGACAAGCCCGTTGTGCCAAGTTGAACGCTGAATTATTTTCATTATCGATTAATCTGTTGATTATTTTTTCAGTTAATAAATTAATCTTTTGGTCTCTAATATGTCAGAAAAAAGGAGTAATAAAAGCCCAAGGTCATGTTGATTAAGATGATTAATTTACAGTAATATAAAACAGATGAAAGCATCAAATCTTTACTTTATCTTTGAGAAGCGTGATAAATTAACTAATTGTTTCAGCACTAATGCAGGCTGCTGTATTCCTAAAGCCTCTAGTATAAAGATACCTACAGTTTCTTTGCCCTGTACGTCCTTTTTAAGTGGAGTCATAGTCACACTCACTGTATTCTGGCTAAGAATCCATGCCAGGAAGTGCACTCAATATGCTTTAATAATCCCACTGTACAGTGATATGGGGCACAGTGGCATTTCGGGAATAGTCCCCAGCTGTGCGCCCTCAATCAAACCTTGCCAATCTGGAAAAGTATCAGAAGAGAAATGTGGCCTGATTGCCTTGTGTGTTCATTTCCTGCTCTGGCTACTTTCATTTCAGTCAGTGGTGACACCGACAGGCTTTCAGGCTTATGGTGCCATCTGCTGGTTGAAATAGTTAACAGCCAGGAAAACAGGAGCCAGGAGGACACTTACCCATCAGAATCAATGCTGTTCTCAAGAACCATGGCTTTCAGGGCGTCCGAGTTTGCTGAAAAGGGAGAGAGAGAGAGAAAGTTACACACTTATACAGATAGAAGAAAGGACCGAAGAGAGGGAGAGATAAAAGCAGCGTTGGGAATTAGCGAGGAAAACGCTCCAGTGACTTCAAAAGCAGAGCGCTTATTGAAAGATGGCTACAGCAGATTAACTCCTTAACACAATTAAATGGCACATCACATGCAATCACTGCGCCAGTCCACAAAAACCTTTATCAAAGCAAACAAACTGCAGAATTTGGACTCTGAAAAGTTTAATTTCTGTGTAATGGTCAGGAATTTGGCACTAGGAGATAAAGTTTTGATTTTCTTATACTGCACATGAACAACAACAACTCCGCCGACTTCTGCTCCCAGACAAACCAGCATAAACACAGAGCCAACAGCTCAGATACAGATTTACATAATTTGCTCCCAGAGACAGATTTCCCTAAGGCCTGGCCCGCCCTGATGCATTCACTGACTTCCACGTGAGCACGCTGTGTACACAGATAAAGGAATGTGCGCATACCTTGGGAAAAAAAAGGGGGAAATGTACTGAGACACAGAGATGACTCACGTAGGTGAACGTTGGAGTTTAATGTTATGTCATGGACGTCTGACTCAAACCGCTGCCCTCCTTATCACCCTGTCTCATCCTCGTATCATCAGGCACTGCAGGGGCTTTTACAAGAACATCCTTGATGACAGTTTGTTATTTTTAGTCCCTAAGTATTACGAACTTGTAACTTGTAATGTAAGACTATCAGCCAAAGAAAATTACAAGAAGGTTTCAATATATGATATATATTAATCAGGTTTTTACTGTGGCTCAGTTGGAGAAAAGGGTGATGTCACATGCTGCTGTGCACCAATCAGGATGTAGCAGCATTTGTTATTGTTGTTACTATATCAATTGTTGACAGTTGTGGGATTGTTGCTTATGTTGCCAGGCAACTACCAACCACATCTGATCAAACCGCACCTACACAGTCCTGAAGAAGAAGATTATCTAAGTTTTTAAGTGTTAAACTTTTACTTCTATTTTTGCGTATTTAGTCATAAATATATGTTATGGAGGAAAACTGGAAACCAAGTTTTCAGGGGCTTTAAAGGAAAAACGCCCCCTTTTAAATGCCTGTTTTAAAAGAGCAACTATTTGTAATGTGCTATGCATTTCTGGTCCTATTTTGTTATTTGGTATTTATTTTATTCCTACAGATACCTACCTGGCCCAATGTAGATAATACAATAAGAATTAAAAAAGTTTTGGTGTCAGTTCCTCAGTATTAATGGGCTACTTTAGCCTTTAAAACACAATGCAATGTGGTCAAAAGACCCAGTATACAGCATTTTAACTCCACACACTGAATATATCTTCCTGCTTATCTCAGAAATATTTTTCTTAATAGTGAATTACAAGAGAACAGAAAAGTGAAGGTCATAACATTCAAACATATGTAATTCATCCTCCTGGTGGATTTTATTTTGAAGTTCGTTGTGTATTGATGCCTGGGCATCCAATGAGAATGGAGTATGACCGTGGCAGCACTGTGACGCCTTTACTTTGAGATTATCTGTAGATGGCAGTCTTTGCTCAGTAATGAAAACTACTGCTGCTACTCATGATGACTAGTCACTTCTTAAACTGCTGCTGCTGCTGCTGGTGGTGGAAATGCCAAAATGCACAGATAACTCCTCCTGTTACAGATAATAATTTCCATGAAAAATACCTGGAAGTAGGTTTTCAGTCAGAGTAACCAGTAATACAGCTTTCATACATTTTCTAGGTTGAACGTCCAAAGCACAAACCACAACATGTCACCAGACTGACTGAGTGAGGGTGAGTCACACTTAACAGACTCCAACTCTACAAACAAAGTTCGGCTCTTGAGAGTGGACGGGAAAATCAACACAGGATCAATCAATCAACACAAAGATGGCCAGACAACAGGACAGGACAATGCTGACTTTTGTGTGTCATGTGTTGTTGTGTCATATGTTGTGGATAAGATAAGACGGATGGTTTGGACCGCTTTAGGGATCAATACTCACAGATAAGCTCCATCTGTGTAGTTCCTGTATTTAAAAACATCTTCAGGGTAACAATTTACTTTACTTTAACATGCATAATTTCTTTTAAGTAAATTGATCCCTATGACGAATTTTTCAAATAAATTTAGGAAGTAAGAAGACAATAAAATGTTAAACTGAAGTTTTTGTGGTTTTGTGTAATCTAAGTACATAAATTACACTTTACTTTAACCCCCTTCTTTATCATCTATAAGCAGTATACAATAAACATATAATAAACTGAAGTTATAAGAACATAGATAGTGTTTATTAATGCACAGTATTCGTTAACAATGAGGACATATTTTAGATTATTACAACTGTGTTTTACTATATTGTCATTCCTTATCTGTTTATATACCAAGAGGAGTTAAACTTGTTGACAACTACATCAATAAACACCTAAAACATTAGTGTGTTATAAACTATTTATTAAATGTTGATATACTGCTTATAAATCCTAAACAGGGTGTAGAGGTATAAGTGTTACTGCAAAGATACATGCCTGTTTTGTTAAATTCAGTGAGTCTTAAGTTTGGGTGACATGACCAGAAACTGAGGCCTTTGAGGCAGGATTTTCTGACCGTATACCTCTTAAAATAAATAAGATGTAGAGCTACGTTTTCAGGGTTTTGCACTACACCTCGTATCCTAAATACTTGGCGCGGCACACAGTAAAATTACAGTATAATCTTCTACAGTATAATCGTCTCCCTCTCCTTTCTTTTCCTTCACCTCCTTGTCTCCTCTCCTTACTCCTCTGCCTCGGTATGATTTCTGTGCTGTTGGATGATTTGTTGAAAGCAAATCTTTTCAGTCCAAGCTCTGCTGCCATAACACATCCAGACTCCTCTTTCACTTCAGACACTTCTTATCCTTTAGTTTGTTCAACACTTCGTCTCGAACATGGAGAATCACTCAATAAATTCTCATTAATGGCCTGAAATAACCGCAAATGCGAATTATCTGCCAGAGCAAATAAAACATGCGCCCACAGATTCGTCTGGTTCCCAGGCTAACAATAACCTAAAATGGAACTCAAACACTTAACCTTCATGACATCCTTTTATTCAGTTACTCTTTCAACAAACAGCAATTCCTCTATTTCACTAAAATATCAAAGCACCCTTTCTACCTTTAAACCAAAGTTACGTGCCTACAAATAGTAGAACTGCACTGCTGTGGGAGGTTTATTAACTCTGAGGGAAATACTGTAATCTGCACTGTCAGGAAAGGCGTGTGTATTCATACTAATCAAGTTGATCGTATTTGACACAATACTAGCATTGATCCTTATTTCTCCTGTTGCCACTTATAAGCTCAACTGTACAAAGAAAAGCAATTACTTGGCATCATGAGAGTGCTGCGATTTATTATGAATTGAACTACGTGTAGCAGCTCAGGGAAGTGATTTGTAAATAATTTCACAATTCACTTTACAGGGATAAGGCAATCAAACAAGAGCTAAAGCACTGTGGTGAGTCCAAAGGGAAATAGTAACCAACCGTGGTGCGTGAAGCTCAGTCTTCACAGATTTTCCTTTAAATTCCTCTGCAGTAGCCAGCTTGTCCCGGTGTTGAACTTCCACGAAAATCGTCATTCCTGAGCCAAACGAGTCTCGCATACACATAAACACCACTGTATAGAAACTGACACACCCGGATAGCGTGCGACAGTGTAGCTGTCAAAACAATAGTGGAGTGCCAACTTTAACGATTTCATGGAAAGAGGGGTACTACTAAAGGGCGATCCCCCTCTAAGTCACGTTTAGAAACCCTCAGTATTAAAAAGGAGTGGGTGAGAAATGTTGAAATGTACCCACAGCCTCTGTGCAGCCATAAAAATACCTGTTTCTTAAATGAAAGAGGTAGAGATAGAAAGGGAACCTCAACTACTATGTGTCAGACAGTTAGGTTTGTAAAGGGGGCAAAAGAAATTGATTTAGTGTGTGTTTTGTCGTTTAGTAGGTTGGACACGTACCTTCGTTTTTCATGATGTAGTGGACAATCTGTCCGACTGTGTCGTTATTTTCACTGAGGGTGTCATTCATGTCTGGAAGATAAGAAGACAAATATAAATAGACTTGCTGAGTGTGTAATAAGTATTCAAAATTATAATATCCTCAAGCAGCTTTGATGAGTAAGCCTATACAGAAAATTATACATGTTAAAAGAAAATCACCAATATTTAGGCTACAGCTTAATACAAAACAGAGCAGCAAATGCAACAGTAAAGCAGGTACAGCAAACTATATAGCCTAAAACCTTTGTAAATGCTAAACATCATACCCATAAATCATAACTTAAGAGCACTTAATATTACAACTTGATGACATTACTCCCATAGGTTTCACTGTTTAGCTAGAGCAGGAACGCAAACAATGAGTTATAATGTAAACCTGCACAAAAGACTCATAAGAAGCATTTTGTTTGCCTATTACCTGCTTGGCAATATATTGATATAATATAAATATTGGGATATGAGAGTAGATATTGTTGGCTGTCAAAATATTATGAAATAGTTTTTTTCATTTCATTTCATCATTCATTTTGTTAACATTGCTCAGCTCAGGTCTGAGACCCTCATGCGATCAGTATGTGCACAGATCCACATGAATGTGCTTCCAAGAGTGTGGACTAAATATCTACAGATAACTTGAAGTTGATATGATGTTGATTGCTTCCTGAGTCTCCCTTCTGATAAACATAAATACTCTTTTAGCAATTTATGGGAAACTTCTGGTCTTTTATTTTTATAGTGCCAAATCATAACAGAAGTCTCAAGGCACTTTTCATATAGAGCAGGTCTAGACCGTACTCTTTATAATATTATTTACAGAGACCCAACAATTCCCACCATGAGCAAGCACTAGGCGACAGTGGCAAGGAAAAACTCCCTTTGAACAGGCAGAAACCTCGAGCAGAACCAGGCTCTGGGTGGGTGGTCATCTGCCTCGACCGGTTTGGTTGAGAGACAAAGAGAGGAGGAGGAAAGAGAACATACAGTGGTACAGTTCCACATAGACATGTAAAGTAATAGTGGTAATTGTAGGGGTAATTTTAACAGTCACCTGCACGGTGTAAAGCTTACAACTTAAAGTCAGGGAAAGAGACAAAAGCACAAAGAGAGAGAAAGAAAAGAGGAAACCCAATCACTGCGAAACAAGAGAAGAATAGATCGTTTGAATGAGTGAAGCCAGAACACACAAGCAATGTTTGGGTTTTTTTTCCATTCTTTTTTTTCGACGCATGAGAGAGAAAGGGTTGGGCACATTGAGGAAAGCCACACACAGAGAGAAAGAGAGACAGCAGGGAAAAAACCCTAAAGCCCTCATGACTATTGTGCTGCTCGCAGGGAACTCACATTTATTTCACAATTGAAACCTGCTTTACACCTATTCTTTTCTTATACCTACTCCATCCAAAGCTGCAGTAGGCAAAACCTGTGCAAACCTATGCAAAACCTTCTGCCTCTCTCTTTGCTGCCTCGTTATCACTCTGCTAAGCCCCTCCCACCAAAGCCACAAGTTCGAACGGCAGCAGATGGAGTCGGTTGCCCTGTGAAAACTCATGCCTAGTAGGTCTCGCTCTCCACGGCGTGAGCCTCACGGAGACCCGGTCCCTCTCGCCGCAACTTCAGCATTACGTGGCCCCAGGCTTCAGAGGCAGCTGCGACGCCGTCTAACAGCGGGATGAGAGGCTAGTACACCACACACACAGGCCACTGTCCCCCCTAAAAGTTATTCCCCGATATGAGTGCTAGGGCATCGAACATAACGAGCCCGGGACGTGTTCATACTAAACACCGTGGTAGGCAAAGGAGGTATTGGAAATTTATCACAAATTGCCGGATTTTCTGCCATTGAACCAGCTTTTGCCATCTGAAGGGACGTGCACACGCATCTGTATTCGTAGAACAGCCAATAGGAACGCGCCCTCTCTCTGAAATTACCTGTGATTGGCCAAAGTCTCCCATCACGGGCTAGATTTTCTAAAGCCTGAAAACACAGCCAAGGGGAGGTGCAGCAGTAGAGGTTTTCTCCAAGACCACTTGAATTACAATAAGCTGAAAGGTTAATATTGAATTTTTGCCCAATGACACCAAAAAAACAAACAAACTACCTACTCCACCTTTAACAAATGGGGTAATAATTAACAGGATTCAAGGCTCCGGCCAACATGGGAAATAGCGGAGACATGATATTCCAGGAGGAAAACTGTCGAGAGGGCCGTTGCATGATAACGGATAAGTGAGAAAGGCAGTCAGCACGGACTCTGCAATTTTGGCAGCATGGTGTAAACAGTGCATTCGTTCCATAACATCTCTCCCACCTGTGACATACCCCAGGGCAACCCAGTGGTGCCAGAGGTTTCACGTCTGCACATGAGGATCGCTCTCTCTCTGTGTGGTACGTACTGTACTAGCAAAAAGTCTCAGATGCAGAAAGGAGAAAGCTAAGTGAATAAACTTTAGATTTTTCACTGTATGCCGAAGTTCAGAGCATTGACCGACGCTCTCTGAGAGGCCAGAAAACTCATCATCATCATCATCATCATCACCACCACGTACACATTGCTCATAGCAATTAAGCATTATCTGCTGCTTTGTTTCACCTCACTTAACACACCCCTCGATGAGTCGAAACATGAGTGACGTGAATGCCAAACGTCTTCCTGGTTTCTATTGTCCTCCACTCCTTAAAAAGACAGAGGCAAGAGAGGAATCTGGCTGAGACACGGCTGTGACTTAACAAGACAATGGTAAAAGTGCTCTCAACATCGCCACGATAACTTAAAGCCACTGTATGTTTGTGATTTCACAGGGGTGCAAACATTGAAAACCACTTCGAAATGATGGTGCATAACTATTCCTTAAACAAACAATCTCTGACATACGTAAGCTTTTAGTGTGTTTTAATATTATTTAAGGCATAAAGACAAACATTTGCAGAGGCAAGGCGCCATTCACATCAACCAAGTCTATTTATATCAGTATCTTTCCACACCTACAGTACCTGGCACACACCAAACTCATTAGATTCAGGAATGTAGTACAAGCCTGTAAGTAGCAGCGGGCAGATGAGAGCATCCAGTGATTTTATTGCGTAATTGCTGACCTCAGCATCACATGACAGGAAAATGGAAAACCTCATGCAGACCAATTTGAAAATCAACTCAAAAGAAAATCACTTCTTCTGCATTTACTTTTCCATCAACTGAAACGGCACAGCATCACAGTCTGACTGATGGCAGAGAGCGTTTGGTCTGATGCTGAATATCAGTTAATGTATAACTTGATAGGAATGTTTCAGTCCGTGTGCTGCAGATGTGAAGCAAAGAGGGAGACGAGGAGAAAAAGTTCTAATCCTTAAGATTTTCATTGCATCAAATCCCATTTTTTAATGGTTTATAGTCTGCCTTTTTTCTGCAATAGCCATTCAATGTATCTACATTCTAGTAACCAACTCTGTAACTAGTGGCAGCTGCCGCCATTCACGCACTGGATTCAAATTGCCTTCACAAGCACAAGGGGAATCGCAGGAAACAAGGCTGCATGTAATTTAGCGTCATAGTTTTTGATTTTATCTCACTGATATCAGTCTCGCTGTTTACTTTTCATTCTCCTGACAAACTGAACGTCCTACTGCTGCTGCTTCACATTTAAAGCATTCATCTGGCGAAATATGAGTGGCTTTTCTTGTGAGGAAGCTACAGGAAACGCAATCTACTTATTTGTTGCCGTCATTAGCGTTGACTGCGACAGTTCATCAGAGAAGAAGACGGTCATTTTCTGCTTTTTTTTTGACAGCAGATCAATTTTAAATATTGCTGGAGTAATGAAACAAGTTGGAGCAGCCACAGTGAGCTGCGCACTTTCAACTCCTCTGCAAGGTAACCAACTTTGTTGTGTGGAAAACTACACATGCCGTTGAAGCAGTCTGAAATTCGAACCAATTACAACAACATGGGTTTGTTTGGCTGCACTGTAAACACACACACCTGTTTTTCTGACAAAGCGCTGGCGTCGCCAGCACTGAAATCTTTAAAGCTTGCTTTAAAAAAGGTCCCCTAAACCTCACTGCATCTGAAACCTGCTACACTAAAAGGTATAAGAATGTGCATAGATAAAATCATCTGATCTGAAAAGTTATATTTAACTGGTCACTTCTTTTAGGAGTGCTTGCTGATCAATTGGGCAAGACATGATAAGATAAAATGCTTAAAAATTAACAAATTTAAGAAATCATAAACACGCATCAACATACTGACCTGTATCTGACCTGATACTGAATCTTGAAACTCTGTATACTATCAATTTTCACTTCCCTCTCTTATCCTCTCTAATCTCCTCTCCATTCATTCTAGATTAATATGAGCCTGGTTGAGCTATAATCTTGGGTGTGTACTTTGTATAAAGAGGACAGGTGCCTTGAAACAATGAGTACATGGTTGCAATCAACACATAAAGCTAATCATAATGTTGTCAGATGACAACAGTGACACATTTCCAGGAGTCTGCAATGTCCCATTTTATTTCAACACCTACAAGTTTTTGAAGTTGTCTCAACTCCCTCCGTCTTTTATTCAGATTTCCTTACCTCCGCCCAGCTCTGAATCCTTTTCTTCCTTCACACACTCCGCCTCCTCGCCATCCTGGGCCTCGGTGGTGCACCGATAGCCCTTCTTCTTCAACACGTGGCAGATCACCACCCCCAACAGGCCCAGAAGGAAGAAAACAGGCACCAGGACGAAAGCAATGTAGTCTGGGTTCGTCCCCCCTGCTCCACCTTTTTCAGCAGTTGTAGTCTGATTCGCTGGAGGATGGAGAAGAAACAAGAGATAATTATTTTAAATATTGTTGCAACAGGACACAGAAAAACAAAACAATGGATCCTCATTTCAACGCTCTTGATGGCAACCTGATATCCACACTGAGTCTTGAGAGTACACTCGAGGCCCGGGCTGAGCAGCTGAGGGGATTTAAATACTATCAGCTGCGACATGACAGAGCTTTCCTGTTCCCTTCCTGGATCAATCGAGTCTGCTGCCGTCTCTGTCCTCTAACTGCGCCATCTGGTGCAAGCTGCCCCCACTACCCCCTGTGTAAAAAGGTCCAGAAGCAGTGCATTTGAGCCTGCTTCAACCTTTACACTCTACATGTAGTAGGGTTGGTTATATCTTGTTCTTTATAGTAACTGATTGCAGCAAAAAAAACACAAAGACCATAAACTTTACATCTCCAGCTTCCCTCTCCCACTCCCACTCCCATCTGCCCACCCACCTACACACCGCACTTTGGACCCATCAGGGTGCCACAAGAAGGCTCTTGGGAAGGGTGCTTGAAGCAGCTCCACATACTGTGCTTTCGCCAATCACACCTTCCCAGAGACCGAAGTAACGTCCTCATGTTGCTTGTTTTGTCCGATCAACAGTGCAAAACCCAGAGATATTCAGATCACAATCAACAACATGACAAAGAAAAGCAGAACATCCTCACTTTTGAGAAGCTGTAACCAGCAAATGTTTGGCAGTTCTGCTTAAAACGATCAATTATCAGAATACTTGCACAACATGTCCAATCTGTTAAAAAAAAATATGTGGAATTTCAACCTGTAATTCCATTTCAGTTTTTGCATTTTACATTTTGGACCTGAAGTCTTGAGACTGATCAGGTCACAGGTCAAAGGGTAGACCGTGACCTGTGGTCAACTATAGGCGAAGGCTCCCCTGGCTCCTGCCCCTGTTGGTGCATCATGTGAGGCATTCCAGCACACAAGAGGGCTTTTGTCTGGTTTCCTGTTCGCATCAGTGTGTCTGTGTTCGTGTCTGTGTGTGTGAGTGAGTGAGAGAGAGACAGAAATGGCGAGTCACAGATTGAATAGAATCTCAATCAAATCACATGTTCATGCCATGTTGAAATGTACCACAGCACTGTGTGTGTATAGGCGTGTATCTGCATACCTAACCATGTGCCTCCTGATGCATACAGGCTTTTGTGCTCTCCTTTTGTCCCAGTTCCCTGGTGCACCAGACTGAACACACTGATAAAGACCATTGTCTGCTCACTGGCCATCCTCCGACCGACTGGTGTCCGTCCATGTGCTTATATCTAGTGGCGACCACACTGGCAGGCTGTCCTGGCACAGTCCCACGCCTCGCCAAATGACTCACAAGTAATCATGGGCCAATTAGAGGACTGTATTAAAAGCATTGAAAAAAGACTAGAGACTGACAAATGGGTTGAACAGAGTCCTTGAGCAGGATTTAGAGTTGAGTCATAAATTTTAGAAATCACAGCTGGTGCCATGATGAAAGTCCTCAGAGGGAGAGCCAGAAAATACAGATATCTGAGACACACACATCACAGGTGTGGATTCACACAGTAATTATGTGGATTTATACAGTAATGCCGTATAATTCTGATATTATTTCGTTTATTTTCTATTCAACTTTTGGGCTTTAGTAAGCTTAGATTAGAAACTTCGTGTCACAGTTTTGTAAGGACATAAATACACCTGGGAACTGAACCTCAATAATTTCAATATAGACGGAAACGAGAACTGAAAGTTAAAATCAAATCTGCTAAGGCTAACGATAAAGATTAGAACTTTATTTAGGGGAGTTCAGGGGGGATTCATTTTAGGGTGTCATCTCCACATTTATTTTTTATCCAACCAACAGTCCAAAGCCTAAAAATATTCAATACACAATGATATAAAACCAAAAACAAGCAGCAAATCTTCCCATTTGAGAAGCAGGAACCAAGAATGTTTGGCACTTTTGTTTGATGATTTGCTTAAATAATAAATTGATGGTCAAAACTGTTTGCAATTACATTTCTGTCTAAGTCATAACTTTTTTCAATTTTATAGCGTGATATTACAGCAATGTTCTTGTAATCCTGCTTGTGTTAAGACAACACTAGACTCTTCTGTCTTTGAGAGGCTTGGCTTGTTTTGTTAAATTGACAAACACTCAGATGTAAAAAGTCCACTAAAAATGAACTGGAGAAGAAAAGCAACCGTGTTTTTGGGATGAGAATATGTCTCTGGATTTTGAGGTTTGGGGAAGAGTCAAACAAACACTCGCTGGGTCAAACCGCCCCCGGCTACAAGGAAAGCAAGTCTTACAGTGAGCAGCAGCTGTGCTGAGCATTGTAGCAGGTAAAGATCTTGGGGAAGATGAGTGCTTCCGTGCCAAACTCCCTGACACCATCACTAACCTAACTTTCACCCTGATAAGAGGCATTCCCAAAAGTACTTCTGCCTTCAGTGTCAAATCCTTCAATTGAAACATCCTTTGGAAGCCGAGCGCGGGCTGAATAGGTCAGCATTACTGTTCTGCTAGTTTAATTTCCTGCAGTTTTACGAGGATTTACGCTGTGGGTAAGTTCTGTCTGCCTGAAGGTTATCGACGTCTCTGCTGCAACAGCCTCTTTCACAAAAATGATGTGAAATCAATCTCTGCAAAAACACACGAGGGAGAAAGATTTGTGATCAAAAATACCTGAAAAACTGAGCTGAGAGACACTTTAGCAGTGTGTTCTGCCTCCTCTCTTTGCCTTTATCCCCCCCTCCTCCCTTCTCTCTTCACATGTACTAATGGGGAACTACTTCAGCTATTAATAAAAAGGTACTGAACTTTGTATTCCTCATGCTCTTGCTAGCACCCAGATTTGCACATGGAAAACACCCACTACCTATCAGTGCTTAATGCCATTGGGGCAGAAAAGAGGATGTTAATGTTGCTCCCTGCTGATATCAGCAGAAGACCCCATGACACCAGGAAGCATCATTGTGTTTACTGAGTCACTTCTTGGCAAATGTTGCATGAAACATTAGTCTGAGCCAAATCTTTTAAAGCAGGAAGTCAGAAATGTCTGCGAGACTTCTACCTCTGACCTCTCAGCTACATCCAGTCAGTAATCTGATCCATACATTACTCTCCTCCATTGACTCATCTCTGGAAGGAGAGAGCGAGGAAGTGGAAACGGTTCGATGTCTCCCTGTTGACCACTGTTTGGCTAGTTATTAAAATCTCCTTCCCATTTTACAACAACAACGACGTCCATTTCCACATTAAACTTTGGGCACAGCACCCAAAACACCACAGTGTCTTCGTTCTCTGAGAATCTACTCCTGTGAGCTGTCCATTTACAGCATTAGGTGCAGAATAGAAAGCCTAGAGGGACTCAGTTACTCCACAGCTCAGATCTTTCTTTTCTTGTCATGGTAGCCCCAAGACATAGAGTATTAGTCAATAGAAAGTTAGTGACAGTAAACGCACAGTAAAAGGTTTTTATTTGACCACAACAACACATTAGGCTCAACACTGAATATTAGTAGTTTAAAAGGCTCAGACTGTCTACGGCCTACCCGTTTCCTCATATTCAGGAAATGAGCTAAGAAAGCAAATACAAGACCCACATATCCCATTTCAGATTACAGCACACAGCCCTGTCATTTCAACCGTTTAGTCGCTAAGTGAGCTCACAATCAATCACGGTTTTACTCGCAGACGTAGGTCTGACACTGTGAGTGAGGCCGCGGCCTCTGACAGCATGTTATGCCGAAGGTTCCCCCCGTGATTCCTGGTAATTAGCATATTAGCAAGTGTGCACTTGTAGTGCAAAAAGGTTGCTAAACTGCAATCCCTTTTTGGAAGCAGAGATTCAGTGTTCATGCAGGGATTCAAACAAACAATCAGAAATAGGGCTGTGGTGTCAAGACTGTCACACACTGGCTGCAAGTAACATTTACTTTATTATTGTTTAATCTGCCTGTCACAATTTCCTGAAGCCCATGGGGACTTCTTCTTCTTCAAGTTGCTAAACGAAGAAAAGCAGCAAATTGAGAAGTTGGAGCCTTCACCAGTGACGTGACCTCATCAATGTCTGCGCAAATATGTTTCTGGAAAAATGTTACACGTCAGAATAACTTTTTGCAAATGTCTGCTTTGAAGAATTGACTATGTCTGTGATAAAAAAGACGAGGGAATAAGACACAGCTACCCCAAACCCCCACTCCTCCAGATGGCATTCAACTACTCATCTTCATTTAGAAGCACCTTAATGCAATATAAAACACAAAGCTACCAGCAGGTTCATTTTTGATCATTATTGATACGTGAAATGCTGTTTGGCCTTAGTCTTACAGTGAGTGTTAGCTAAATAAAAACTGCTGTCAAGTTAACAGTCTATATCTGCTTTATAAGTCCACATAGAGCAGTGGTTCCCAACCTTTTCGGCTTGCGAGCCCTAAAAATGCAGCTTGTGACCCCTCAGCACAGGTCTTACTCTTGTGTGTGGACATGAGCGCAACTTTTCCTTCAGATATCATTTCATTTGAAGGATTTTCACAGGCCTGAGGATGTGAAAGAATCCAGAATCGTACAAGAAAAAAAAAGCAAAAATCAGACAACACAGTTTTGAGCAACAGAAGTATATTTTTTACTTCTTTTCTTATCCCTTTAATCATCTTGGGACCCCTCACATTTATCGTGGGAACTCTTCAGGGGGTCCCGACCTCCAGGTTGGAAACCACTGACCTAGACCACAATAAGTTCCTCACCCTGCAAATGAGTGTGAAGCACATGGAAGCGTGTTCAGGCTTTGCACGCTGCAGCCGTTACATGAAGTGGTGAAGACAGCTGAAACAAGGGATATACAGTATGCTTGTACTGTGTGTATATACACACACACACACACACACACACACTGCATGAGTGTATTCTTAATACCAAACCAACGTACTGGATGACTTGGTCTAATTGAATGAGCATGAGGATTCAGCCTTGGCCTTTTGCAAGCCACAGACTCCTGTGGACTCTCCATGGAAAATGGAAACAGGCCCAGCATTTTAAAGGTTATGAAGAAAACCGAAGCGTGCGGACATCAGCTGGAACTAAAAGAGAACGATGACGTATGTCTGTATGTATTTCTGGATGCAGAGACACGTACAGTACTCTTGTCTGACACATAAATGGTTCCAGCAGTACTTCAAAATATATCCACAGACTCTTACATCCTGACAAGTCAACAAAAGACGGATTACTAACAAGGCAAATACTGTTCTGAATTGACAAAGACAACAGAGATCATATTTGCTGTTTACATTGTTTGTGCTGCTCCAGCATTATTACACCTGGGCAGTTGGTTGCTGTCATTTATGTACTTAAAGCAACATTTTGAAGTTGTTATTTCAAGCAGATAACATATTTCTACAGCTACTAAAAACTTCACTGATATAACCCTTACAGACACTGAAACTAGTAAAAAGTTAATCCGGTTTGAGAGGCAATTAAGGTAGTGAGTTGAGGTTTCCCCTCTGAACCATGTCATGAGGTTTGCGAGTTAGATCTTACATGTTTAATACAGAGAAATAACAGTTTTTAGGAAGGAAAAGTACACTCTAAGCTCCAGTGCCTGGTGAAATAAAGTCTGCAGCAGACTACAATCTTGTAAAAGGAGTAATTAGCTTTTATAAAGCCGTAAGTGCAGTATAACCTCTTCGAGACAACACTTGATGTAGCATTAGGTCACTAACAAAAAACTAATTCACTGAGATGGACTGACATCGTACTGAATCAGAGATACCATGGATTTATAAATATGTCAATACAAGTCAATGTAATATAAGTCAATAAACACATTTATAAGGGAATTAACGACTATATTATTTAATATGTTTACTGTGGCATTTTAAGGCAGGTTGTCAGTTTATTTTATTCTATCTTATCCTATTATTAATGCTCAATATGTTAAATTCCTTCCTTCTATACACTGGCTGCTTGAAGTTTGGCTGTCACACAGTATGAGTGCAGTTTCTTTCTAAAACTTTGCCATCACTCTAGTGTCTACGTTAGTAGATTTCCATATAGTGTTGGCATCAATACCCTGGCGCCACTATAACTTAATAAACTCTAGCTATTTTAAAAAACGAGAGCAAACTTTTCTGAGGAGGAGATGTGGCTGTGCAGCACTGCTACAGCTTTTCGTTTCCACACAGAAGGTAAAAAAGCTCGGAAACTTACACATAACGACGGTTGTAGCAGCCATCGATGGAGAGGACCGCAGCTAGCTGCTGGTAATGTTTCTGACAGGCGGCCGTTGAACGCTATGGTCACCGCCAACCGTAGTCAATCCCATGGGTCAAATTAAACTAAAGGAGGGACTTCTACCAACATCAACGTATTCCTACTAATTCCCAAAGACCGGATACGCCCTAATATTAAAGTGGTACTCCCTCCAACAGAGCAAGTATATACAGAGAGTAGTACACAGGAAGAGGAGCAACATGATTCACTTGGTGCTACTTCCGCCTTCGTCGGCTGTTGATAACAAAAGGCGGTTTTAGCAGTTTTGGAAAGTACATTTACTCAAGTACTGTACTTAAGTACAGTTTTGAGTTACTTGTACTTTACTTGAGTACTTCCATTTTACTTTTACAGTTACTTTATACTTCTACTCATATAAATTATGATGTATTATTATAGGTTAAGATAAGGTAACATAAGACATAGCTTATATAAAATATCTTTATATACACAGTCTATGGTCATAATAGCACTACTTCATGTGGAGCTACAGCTAGCTCAAACTAGCTAGCTACCAGATCTCTGTGAATGTTGAAGAGTGGCCTTGTCAGTTTAGCATTAAAATGATATTTCAAGTATCTATATTTTAGATATCTGCATAGACCGTTTGTCATCTGTGTTTTGTAACTAGTGAATGAAGTAGGTGACAGTTTGTGTTTGCAAGTGCTTGTTTGTACTTGTTTGGGGTCACCATGATTGGAGTTTCAAGGTGTGTCTATATTGTGTGGGGTTGGACCATATGAATGGAATAAGAATATGGGATTTATTGTACATGGCATTACATTTTGTTGAGTTCTGTCTAATGTTTACCTGCCTGGAGACTATGTTTATAGCTGAACCTGGAGCATGGCATCTCCTGTTTGAGATTATGTTTATGTATACATGTCTTGACAAAAATGTCTGAGTAACCTAATAGCACCGTAAGATGAATGTACGTATATTGTAAAATAACAAAGTGTTGGATCATTCTCTAGAGATTAAGGTGCTAACAGCAATATGCTTAACACCTGCGTCATGCTACCTAATAGTTATTAAAATTGTAATTTCAGAGCTGTGTATCACTGGGTGAGATGATTCCTACAGTATGCTTTTCCCATAAGACACAAGGATTCAGTGGGCTGGAATGGGATGTGAAATATCCAAGTAGGTAAGTCAACCAAGTGCATGTTCATTGAAATATGTTGCCTCAACAAGATTTCCAAAGAAATGGCATTACACTGCTTAAACTCAAGATCTGCTCTCAAACTGTCATAATCTGGAGTAGTGGTTATGTCACTGTGTTGTTACTGGTCTGTGATTATGTGCTTCTGTTTGTGCTTATGTATTTGTTTGTATGTTTAATTTTAATGTTTTTTATATGCCATCAACCTGCCAGGGACTGCAGATGAAAATTAGCCTGTATGGCTAAATCTGGCACATTTACATGATGGACCTATGTGCCCATGTCAATTAATGTGCATGTGGATCTAACATATATAACAGATCTAGTAGCCATTCATCACTTTGTATTCAGGCGTTTTGTATTGTTTGGATATTATCTAAGAACTGCTTTTGGAACATCAAAAACAACCAAAATTGGTTGTTGGCAGCAAATTTATGAAATTGATAGCTGACAGTAATTTCCATAAATATCTTATATCTGTCTGTGTAAAAAGTTTGTGTGCTAAATTCTTACTGGCTGCAAAGATTCTAATTTATTACAATTCCATCAGTACTGTGATGCGACTCCATATGATGTCACAATGGGCCACATTCTAAAAGACTGTAGGATCACCACACTGGTGCAGACATTCACATTCACGAACTGACCTTTGATATCACAGCCAGATACAGAAGTGCTTTCCTAAACTTGACAAAGTTTACTTATTATTGAGCGAATTACATTTTACTGCAAGGATGTTCTGCCGCCCTTGCAGACGACAAAAGGTATACACCTGATTTTCTGTTGTCCAAACTGTTAGTTTGACTTTGTGCATTGAGAGGCACTGGCACTGAATTTTGTCATTTTTCATGTTTCTTTTGTTGATATTCCTGTGTGAAGCAGCTGATTATGTGTCTGTCATGATTAATCACGTTTGGTTTTATATATTTTAAACAGAAAAAATGTCAAAATGATGTGGAAGTTGGAGACAAGAAGAGCTCCAGCCCACAGAAGAGGTAAGATGATGCCTCATAACTATTCTTATTATGTTTTTTTATTCTTAAATGTGTCTGGTATGGTGTTTTATTCAGTTTGATAGGCAACACAGATACACTCTCACATTGTTTTGTGATAAATATTAAATATTTGTCAAAATATTTCACTTATAAATGTCCACAAGATAATGTAATAGATTCACACCACCTTTGACAGAAGTTAAGGTCATTTCGACTCCAGTACACAGTTGAATAATCATCTGTATTTTCTCTTTATTACCAGTGTTAATGTTGAGGACGACCCAAAACAACAAACTATCGTCCCCGACACTCCGGCCCCCTCTGCCACCACAGTCTCAGCTCCAACTGAGGCTCCAAAGGGAAAAGCTAAGAAGGCTTTCTGGTGGCGTAGGAAGGTAGGCTTATCAGAGCTGAATATTGCAAGTAATACCCACTGACTGAAATGGTGCAGTCATTTGTATCTGTCTCAGCTGTATTAAACTGGGTTTATGTTTGTATGCCCAACAGAAAGCCAAACAGCAGACTCCTGTGAAAGAAGATGTGGCCCAAAACACAAACCTGCCACCTTCTGCCACAGAAAAAAGGTATGAGATTATTTTACTGTCTGTTCCTATTTTGATGATTGAACACATTATATTGGTATTCCTTTTAAGTTGTACATCTCCCTTGGTTTCATCGCTGTGACTGGACCGTGCAGTCGAATAACATCTGTGTTTCCCTTTTTCACCAGTGTCAACACCATCAAGGAGTCTGAGGGAGAAACTGGTGTCCAGGAGGCTTCACCCACCCCTGACAGTCCAGTCTCAGCTGCAACTGAGCTGCAAGCTGAGAATAAAGATGTTGCAGAAGACACAAACCTGCCATCTTCTGCCACAGAAAAGAGGTAAGAGACTGAACACATTATATTGGGGTCCCTTAAGTTGTACATCTCCCGTGGATTCATTGCTGTGACTGGACCGTGCAGTAGTAGTAACATCTGTGTTTCCCTTTTTAACCAGTGTCAACACCATCAAGGAGTCTGAGCAAGAAGCTGGTGTCCAGGAGGCTTCACTCACCCCTGACAGTCCAGTCTCAGCTGCAACTGAGCTGCAAGCTGAGAATAAAGATGTTGCAGAAGACACAAACCTGCCATCTTCTGCCACAGAAGAGAGGTAAGAGACTGAACACATTATATTGGTGTTCCTTTTAAGTTGTACATCTCCCGTGGATTCATCGCTGTGACTGGACCGTGCAGTAGTAGTAACATCTGTGTTTCCTTTTATCACCAGTGTCAACACCATCAAGGAGTCTGAGCAAGACGCTGGTGTCCAGGAGGCTTCACTCACCCCTGACAGTCCAGTCTCAGCTGCAACTGAGCTGCAAGCTGAGAATAAAGATGTTGCAGAAGACACAAACCTGCCATCTTCTGCCACAGAAGAGGTAAGAGACTGAACACATTATATTGGTGTTCCTTTTAAGTTGTACATCTCCCTGCGGGATTATCGCTGTGACTGGACCGTGCAGTAGTAGTAACATCTGTGTTTCCTTTTATCACCAGTGTCAACACCATCAAGGAGTCTGAGCAAGACGCTGGTGTCCAGGAGGCTTCACCCACCCCTGACAGTCCAGTCTCAGCTGCAACGGAGCTGCAAGCTGAGAATAAAGATGTTGCAGAAGACACAAACCTGCCATCTTCTGCCACAGAAAAGAGGTAAGAGACTGAACACATTATATTGGTGTTCCTTTTAAGTTGTACATCTCCCGTGGATTCATCGCTGTGACTGGACCGTGCAGTAGTAGTAACATCTGTGTTTCCTTTTATCACCAGTGTCAACACCATCAAGGAGTCTGAGCAAGACGCTGGTGTCCAGGAGGCTTCACCCACCCCTGACAGTCCAGTCTCAGCTGCAACGGAGCTGCAAGCTGAGAATAAAGATGTTGCAGAAGACACAAACCTGCCATCTTCTGCCACAGAAAAGAGGTAAGAGACTGAACACATTATATTGGTGTTCCTTTTAAGTTGTTCACCCCCTTGGTTTCAGCACTGTGACTGGACCGTGCAGTAGAATAACATCTGTGTTTCCCTTTATCACCAGTGTCAACACCATCAAGGAGTCTGAGGGAGAAGCTGGTGTCCAGGAGGCTTCACTCACCCCTGACAGTCCAGTCTCAGCTGCAACTGAGACTGAAAAGAAAAAGAAAAAGAAAAAGAAATCTTGGTGGCGTCGGTTTCTTTTGTTTCGCCACAAGGTATGTTCCACAGAGATGAATGCTGCTAGTGACCAAACTGTTACAGTAACGTGAGGATCTGCATATTAGTGTCATGCATGTTGTTTATTTTGCTGTATTTAACTGTTTTTTTTTTTACACACTCCCAATAGAAACAGAAGTTGGAGTCTCAACCTGAGAGAAGCCCTCCACCTGAGACAGCAAATAGCAAGTCCACCAACTTCGACTCAAATGTGATCAGTGACTACCTCCCCATTGATGTGTCCAGGCAGTCCACCCCAACCGGCCATGGTGGGAGTCTACAGGGCGAACCCATCAACATCAGCCTGTGGGAGAAAATATATAGACACTTCACAAAGAAATTAACCTCAGCCAGAACACAACCCCTCTCCACAGAGGAGTTAGCCTGCCGTGGGTAAGTACCTGCAAACAGACGCATGTACACACACTGAACGTTTATGTATTGTTTTCATACTTGCATGTATATAAAGTTGTTCCAGGTTTAGTTCCATCAATCTTCACTCCTGAAATACGGCTGAAACATGCACATGGTGAAGAAAACCAGCTCCAGTCTGACTTTGGTCTTCTGTCTTGTTGTGTTTAAGGTTACCCAATCTGGCGCAATCATGTTATATGAACTCCACTCTGCAAGGCCTCCTGACACTGACTCATTTCAATCAGGAAGTCCACAACCAGAAGGAGGTGTGGAGTTCTCACTCCGAATCTCAGCTCATCAGGTACAGCACCTCCACACACACACTCGCTCAGATCACTCTTTGGTTTCTCCGCAACAAGAACTAAAAAAATATAATATGTCCCGCTTTTGCTCTTTCCAGAGGGTTTGTGGAGGTCGGAGTCTGCCGCTTCTCCAACAACAGGGCGGAGAAAAAAAGTGTCCTGGCCGCCTTTAAAAAGACTGTCGCTGAGTTTAACTCAGAATTTCGGGACAACAGTCAGAAAGTTAGTAGGCTTTATAACACACAGCATAGCACCACAATGATCTTCACTTCACTTGTTTTAGTAACATGTCCACCTTCTGAAACTCTTTGTTCTGTATGTTTCTGTGCAGGACGCCCATGAGTTCCTCGGCTGTGTGCTGGATAGTCTGAGGTCTCTGTACATCAATCTGCAGACAGCAGCAGTGGACAGGGGCATCAGTTACATCTGCCCTGTTAATGCTCACATTGGCTTCCAGATGTTGAGCACAAGGACCTGCAGAGGGTATGAATACACAGCCACAGACATTTTTTCCACTTAGGGTGTAGAGATTTCCCATGCTGACTATGTGCATGATTTCTTCCATGTAAAACCTCTCAATCAGGATGAAATCTGTAGGCGTGTTTTAATTTGAATTGTCCCTTTATTCTGCAGATGTGGAATGCAATCCAGGAGGCAGGAAGATTACATTAACCTTTCCCTGGACCTGGTGCCTGGAGGCTCAGTGCGCCAGTGTCTGCAGAACTACATGAAAGTAAGTGGCACATCTGCTCATTTACTCAGACTTCAACCCCCAACACACTTGGTCCTCACACTCCAAATGTTGTGAATTTGTATGAAAATGTCAAACTAAAACCCGCTTCTTGTTCCTGTTCCCCGCTGCAGGAAGGCCAGGTGGAGTATCGGTGCGAGTGTGATGCTGAGGAGTCGTCACAGCAGTGGTCCTTCTTGACCCTGCCAAAGTGAGTAATATCATCCATCACCACAGTGTTCCCTCCTTCTGTCAACTCGTGATCTGACCTTTTTCTCTTTACTGTCAACAGTGTACTGATCCTCCAGCTGAGGAGATTCAGATTCACCCCATCCTTAAACCTGGAGAAGGTGGACAGCCCCGTCATTTTATCAAGGGATCTGGTGGTGAGTCCTGATGAGTCCAGCATCACCAAACAGGTAAAGATGATGTTCAGTAAAGAAAATGCAACTTTTATTATCTAACAGCTTTTTTTTTTGCTGGATATAAACTGATCTTAGAACAATTATTTTAAGAAAAACAGATACATATATACGATGTCATATATACAGTACCGGCAGTCAGATTAAATGTGTCTGCATGTGTAGCTAATTGTTGGTAACTGTGTTCTTCTCTAGACAGGGACTCGCTACTCTCTAGTGAGCATCATCAGCCATTTGGGCCACACAGCTCACTCTGGTAAGTGTTTGGTGGCGTTTGGCAGCCTCACGTGTTGAAAATTAGTCTCAAGGTTTAAGGATCAACTGCCTCCTTCAGGTGTACCATTAACAAATGTGTCCTCTCCTCTCAGGCCATTACATCTGTGATGGTGTTGACCGAAATCAAAAACCAGGTGACGCAAAAGACCGTTGGCTCACGTACAACGACGAGGACGTCTGTGAGACAACCGGCGCATCCGTCTGTCACCAGCGGCAGCAAACAGCATACCTGCTGTTCTATGAAAGACAGGTAAGATAAAAGCTCCATTAATATACAAAAAACATGGACCACTCATGTTCTTTCCCATAGAACAGAAAAGAAGATGTTTATGGAAATACGTATATAGCATTAATAAAAACACTAACACTGTGCTAACGTGTGTTGTTTGCCTTTTCAGCAGTAGACCAGTCTTGAGGCCAGGACGACGAACTTGCAGCAGAGGAGGCAGCACAAAGAAGCAGAAGGAAACAGCCAGCCAATAGTTGCTTTCAGACAGAAACAGGCATTGCAGCGATTAGCACAGGGTTGTGCGGCTGTGTGGTGTCACATACTAACCAGGAACCCCAGCTTAAAGACCAATACAATGCTACACTAAACAGCGGAATGCTACATGGTAAACAAAGTTCTTCTTCACCTGGGCGTCTTCCGGTCTGATCGCTGGCGTGCTTGGCCGCCGCAGCTTGACCTCCAAAAGTTCATTCTGTTTAAACTGCGTTTTTTTTTTGGCACCCCCTGCAGCCCGCACTGCCGCAGCCTGAACGCAGTACACTTGTTTAAATGAATGGGAGAACCAAAGTAGCCTAATGCAGCATCCAGCATCTCATGCTGTCTTATTACAGTAGTTAAAAACTAATTGTCAAAAAGTCTAAATACATGTACCAAATATTTAAAAACACTAACACTGTTCCTGTGTGTTTGTTTCCTTCTCAGCAGTGAAACAAGTCTTGAGGTTGGAGAGATGGACCTAAGCAGTAAGCAGACGACCCAGTATGAACTGCTCCAGCAATTTCTAGGCAAGAAGGAACAGTTAGCCTGGCTTCATCTAACTTGAAACAACTAAATGTCTACTGTTGGTGTTTTCACTGTTTTAAAAAAAAACAACAAACTTTTAAATAAATGTGCCACCTAAATGTTGGTTGATTTAATTTAAAGGGGATGTTGAAAAAGCAGGTCTGTCAGCAAAAGAGAAAAGGTGTTTATTAACAAAAAAGAAGGAAGGAAAAAAGGCAGAAATGAACTCTGGAAAGTTAAACAAAAACAACTTAAGTGGAGGGAAAACTCTGCAGCCTCACAGCAAGCTGCCACCTACTCCCTTTCTAATATAGACCAGTGACTGGCCTTTTACCAAAACTGGAACCTACCATCTGCTTAGGTAACCATAGGATGAGCTGGACTAACACAAAGCTTTCAAAGTGTACAGATTAACAAACAAAACATTAATTCACGATTTCCCTGTCACTGCGTACAATTAAATCTTAACTTTGGGCACACACACATGCACCCATCATGTTGTGTGAAACAAATAAAACTAGTTATATGCAAATTAATCAAGCTTGGGAACTTCTAATTTAATTTCAAAGTTATCTAACTCCTGATTATATTAGTTCAGTCCTGCATGTCAGTGTTTTCCCTCCTATGGCATCAATTTTATGCAATGCTACCCTCTATTGGACACTGCTTACACTTGAATCTGCTCATCCACATTCCTCATCTCATACTACTTGCAGCATGCAGATTTTAGTATGTGCAAAGGTTAGTATGAAAATATATTTAGTGCCATCTTCATTAAAGGATTTTACATTTCTTTGACATCTATGCATGTCATCGTTAGTCAAAGCATCCAAGATGTTGAATACATTTACACATGAATAGGGTTTATTCACATACAGTTAATGTGGTATGTAGCATTTAAAATTGTCTCTTAGTCCAAATTTGTGCCTGAACTGAAATATCTTGCCTAATATTTTAAATTAAATGCGTTTTAAATGGTAAACATGACAGTGCAGTAAACTGGTCTGACTGCCTGCAACAAGATGTGGCCACGAGCACCTGCCAGTAGCTGGTGCCAAACACTCACACCAGACTATTGGCCAGATGGCTGAGTACAGCTCAACCAATGAAATGCTGTCAATCCAAATTAATAAACAACTAGTCAGATAGAAAAACATGTTTAAAGCAATGTACATCTGCCTGTCAGATTCAAACATCATCAGAAAATGCATTAACTTTTCAAAGCAGCCAAACATGATAGGAAATTTAAGTGGAATCAAATGAAGGATCTGTTGTTTTTTTGTGTTGCACTCCTTCTCTGCAGAGCCATTTGATTCCATGCTAATATAAAACGATTAATTGAAGAAGATTTAACATTATATTAACACTGGGCTGGACACAAGATTCTGCAGATCTATGCAGCTGCACAAAAAAACTAGTGGCTGAGTCTCACGGCTCCACTGTCCAGCAAACAAGCCAAGTGCAAACTACCAACCAATGGCAGAGAGCCCAAGTAAACCACTGACTGGTGAAGAAAGTGGGACATTTACACAGGAGTGTCAAGAATAATTTGAATGTGCAGGGCCCCAAGTCACTGCAAAGGACCAGTTATTGATATAATGTAGGCAATATAGTTGTGCATAAACTAATAAATTAATGTACACTTTCAATGTCTATCTACTGTGAGCCAGAGTTTACTGCCACCTAGTGAACATGTGTAATAAATGTACTTTATACATTGTTCATTGTATTGTAATTCTGACTAAATAATTATGAAGAATGTATACGTTTTGTTGTTCATGTGCATTCTGGCTTAATATGTCTGCACCCATTTAAAACTAGAGTGTTTTGTTATTTACTCAGTGGCATGTGCCCTACATCTGCGCTGTTTACAGCCACTCTGCAAACCACCCCGTCGGCCGCGTGCCTTCGGAGAGGGCAAGCTGAGCGAACGACGTCATCATGTTGGGATCACGTTGAAATGTGCATGCTGAGCCTTGCCGCAGCCGTAAATACGAGGCAAACGCTCAGCAGAAATAGCCCGTTGCGGTTTTGTGCATGGGTAAAGAGATGAGTCAACAAGATAAGGCAGATTTCTTGTCTTCTTGGCAATATTCATCGAGTTATTCAAATTGAATGTAGGCTATGGCTGGTTTTAAATACAGGTGGCTTGCCATTTACGATTTTGCTTAGTCAAATTTAATAGAAAATAGAAATAAAACAAAAAAAATCTATAATAATAATGATCTGACATTAAACAAAACATCTCAACTCAAGATCCTCGTATGAGCTTTTTCTGGAGCTTTCAACTGCATCTCACAGTCTTCACTAGTTGGTCAAAGTGAGAGATAGAAAATCAAAATTTAAAAAACAAAACAAAATAGTTTGGAAAAGTCTAGTAAGTGGACCTTCAGATGAGATTTTTTTGTCAGAGCTCTCTACCTTATCTCACGGCCATCATCAGCAGATGGAGTTTGCTCAGTTCACTCAAAATTAGCTAGTAAGTGGACCTTGAATTAAGATTTTCAAGGTCAAATTAACTTTCATGATAAAAAATATAAAATTACTACTGAATGATGATGATCATCATCACCACCGCCACCACCACCACCATTATTATTATTATTATTATTATTATTAGCAGCAGCAGTAACAGCCTCATACACATGACTAGGTATAGGCAAAGTAACACCACTGAAACTGTAACAGCTACTCTTTGAACAAACTGCTACTAGGAACTATAATGACACTAAATGTCATTGCGATGCTATTACACGTATTACGGTCAACTCAAGTAGGCCACATCAAGCATTGGCTTGGGCTACGCCCTCTCATGTTGTTGTATGTTTAGAAATGAACTCAGGACCAGTCACACTGCAACGTGACCACCGAGCCCCGTGCCGCTAGCCCCGCCCCTCTCAGCCAATCAAAAAGCGCCGGGGCGTGTTTGGGCGGAGACATTGTTTTATGTTGTCCAATCATGGTGGCTGATTCAATATTACTTGCCAGACCACGCACTGGCACGTGTATCCCTGCGTGTAAACTACTGTTGGAGGGGCGAGCAAAAATGTCTGGAAAGCAAACACGGACCGCTAAGCAAAGACAGTCGATGCAACCGGAATCTATGCTGTTTCTTTTAGACTTTTGAGTACCTCATCGTGGACTATCAAAGCTTTTTGTTATCGTGAAGCATATCTAACGTTAAGGTAAGCTGCTTGGGTTTGGGTTGTAGTCGTGTCTGTAGCCGTTGCTTTGTAGGTTAGCTAGCATGCTACTTCGGACTATCATTGCGCCAGTGTATCGTAAACGTTACAAACTGTAGACATCCCTTTATTTAACTGCCTCGCATTGTAGCCACAATATATAGCTTAATATTAGCTTTATATGTATAGCTTAATATTATTCAGACTTCTCAATTTACAGGCGAAACTTGTGCTCTCTTTTAACCCTTTAGGGGTCGCTTCATGCAAACTGACGCCACATTACAATAGGAACACATTTATTAATTCTTTGAGGTAGAAGAAGTAACTAACTAACGTTAAATAATTCGAGACCCCGCAATTATTGACGTTCATCTAAATTTCAAGACCTATTTTTCTACTACTAAGTGAACCCGTCAGTTTTCGTTTCTGTGGGGTGGACATGCATGTGGACGTTGCACAATGTACTATCAGGCCTGCAAAATCCCCCCACTGTGATAGGTCCATACTGCAGAGTATTTACGTTACGCTTGCTAACGAGTAAGTGAAACAGGGTTTTTTTCTGGCCAGTGCAAACGTGACATTATTACACTATTAGTATTAGTTTGGTAAGCCCCATTTGATCCATGGTCACCCCATTTCTGATTTTTAACATTTGTGTTGAATTATTAGTTCGAAGATTGTTTTGTTCACAGCTTTGACTGAGCTATTGAAGCAACAGCATATGTTTTTTATGTTGTAATAACACCAGTTTAAACTGTACATCTAACTGAAAGGGACTTCTAGTTTTGATTCACTCTGGCTCCTCAGGTTTGTACAAATTGCATCCCTCTGTCCAATCACATGATGTCCCGACCCACCCATGCCTGTGCATTGTACTGTTGCCACCTAGATAGGCTGCATCCCAGCATTCCTCTGTCACCCCACCATTGACTGGGTCTCACAATACTAAAAAAAAAAAAAAAAAAACCTGCCTAGAACATGTAGTTCAAAATCAGCTATACTTGTGGGGGCCTTTGCTAGTGTGTTCTGTCAACCAATTTGAATGCATGTATTTTCGCACCAGTAACAATCTTGCATCTATACCACCATCCTCTGTGATGTTTAATCATTCAGTGGCATTTGTCAGAATGTACATAGAGCATCCGTGCAGCCCTCTTCCAGCACTGTAGACGCTCTGTGCGGTACGCAACATTTTCTGCTTTACAGTAAATGTTCCACAGACAGTATGAGACACCAGGCCATCAATACTAGACCATGAGAGATGCACAGAAATCTGCGTAGATGCAACCCTGCAGGTTCTTGCAGATTCTCTCTCACCCTGCTGAGTGCCTGAGCGTGCAAAGCAGCTGCACATAAACATCCAAAAAGTGTACAAAGGAATGTGCAAGGTTGTAAACAGAAGATGAAAAGAGAAAGCTTAAACTATGTAACCTTCCTCCCCCTAATATGTGTGACCCGTTAATAAGTCTCAGAGAGAGTTGTGGGTGGGCACCATGAAGATGACTCTTCCAGCTTATGCAGGAGCAAATCATGCATAAAACTTGACGGTGCTGACACCGGCGAGCAGCACTAATTTCGCACAGGGTGACACAAGAGGTGAGATGGTAGGCAGTGGCAGAGGTGGTGTGATCCGCATTTAATCTGTGTGATCACATGTATGTGGGGGAATGACTCGACGCATGAGAGCCAGTCTATAGAGCCGTCTATAGATTCACAGGGATACTTTCAAATGAGTGAGCGATTCACCAGCAGCAGTGCCTAGTTTGGACGCTAATGGGTGAAGCAGAAGAGCATCAACTCAATGCCCCTCCTTGTTTTGGCTTCAGGAGCATTGTTTGTGCCTTAACTTAGCCTCAAAAAGTCACACAGCATTACCCACTGAATCTCTTTTCCACTATAAACTGAACTAAACTGCTTTTAAAATGGTGAAAAACAAAAAGCTTAAGGCTAAAAAGGATGGAGAGTTTGGTGGTAGAGGGAGTGTGTGTGTGTCCTTGATGTTCTGAGACGAATCAAGGCTACCAGGTTTACCACAGGCTGCCAGGAACTGCCTCACTGGTGGCTCTAAAACATGCCTGGGGTGGAAGGTTTTTTCCATTGTTCTTGTTAATGTGGTGTTGTCTTGCAATGTAAAATTATTAATCCCAGGTTTTGGTTGTAGGATCATACATTGAAAGCGGTCATAGCCTCATCTGGTGGTGACTGTTAAACTGTTTCTCATTTAGTTTCCATTACATATTTGTTGTCTATTTTTACAGCTGTACAGGGGTTGTTCAGCAAAGCTATGTGGACAACTCCATGTTTATAGCATGAATTATTGTCTTATTACTGTGATTTAATACACTAATGGAATATTTGGTGTTTCAGGGCTTCATTTTATCTTTAGAGTATCAATATGATTCTGTACTGAGTTTTGCTGGCAGGCAATTTTATTTGATAGAAGGGGCAGGATTCTTTTAAAAAGTTAGAATTATGAATGGTTAAAGTTTTTGTTCTTATTACATTATTATAATAACTATACTGGACACCAAAAAGGAGCTCCTTCTCCTACACCACACACTGTGGACCGGACACATTAGCATGTACATGTATTACAGTAGAAATCATTGATTTGTTGACAGAGACAAGAAGTTTTAGGTACGCCAACTAGTGGAGCATAATGCAATTATTATAGAAACATTTTCTAGTGGTACATGAGGTCCATTATAACTATGACCACTTTGGCGCTATTCATAAGAAATCTGTGTCATCCCAGTCCCATGTAAGGTTCTCAAAGGTGAACCCTCAGACTCAGTGAGTGTCTTTACATGGCTGCCACCTTAAGAACTTTTTTTATTTGTTTTTTCTGCTTAGGATAAACAGGTATAATTGATGGATAGTTCCCAATCCATTGACAAGCATGCAAACATAATGTGTATTGCATATACCATCATGACGCACAACAACTGAATCTTTTTTGTGGTTGGGTAGTCTCAGCCAAAACAATGAACATTTCCTCACTAAATCAGCCTTCAGCCATCTGTGGATGACAGAATAAGCTACTTACGTGTTACAACAGCTAAATACAGTGATACAGAGAAAGTTGGCAAATGTTGTGCATGAAATGTGTCTTTGTGTCAAATGTACACAATGTACACAATGTACAGTGCCAGGTCTCTCCTTTTAGACACTGCTCGTAAGCCAGACCCCCCGCCGCAGGCAGCCCAGGCAGGGCGAGCTCTCTCATTGGTCCGGAGAGCCGACCAATCAGCAGCCGGCGAGGCTCGCGGAAAGCACCGTCGCGTACACGTGCCGTATGTACACAGGAAAGCAAGGCGGCGCAGAGCTGCTGTGAAAGCACTGTTATAAACTGGACAATGACATATCGAGCAGTGTGCATTTGTGCTACGGATACTCAGACCGGTGAAAGAAATGAAACGGTACTACTTTTTTTGTTTAACGGGATTGAATAATATAACACGTCGTGATGCGGGGTGAAGCGGAGAAGTTCACATGTTCACGCACGGAGCCCCGCCACGCCTTCCTGCAGCCTCCGTCTGTACACTGCAGTAGGGAAGTGTTTCATATTGTCTTGAGTTCGGTTTGTACAAGCAGTGTCTTTCTTGTGTCTTTTTGTGTGATATTGTGTCGGTATAGCCTGTAGTGTTAATCAGTGACTACATACTGTAGCTGTTATTGATCCGATATGCCAGACTAGCACACTGCCCTCTGTAGTGCAGAATATTTTATATATGTATTGATGTTAAAAGGAGCAGAGCAGAGAATTGCGTGTGATTCACATTCAAGTCAGTCTTCTCTACTAATAATGAAAGGAAAATGTGTTTTGTGTTACAACTTGTGTATATAGACAAGGTGTAGATCTGTGTTTGTGTCCTGTGCTCCCATGCTGCACATACTATTACAACACAATACAAACAAAGACTGTCACATTCAGTTACATTGACTGCAATAATGATTATTTTCATTATTGATTACTCTGTCAATTATTTTCTAGATATGTCTTGTCTATGAAATGTCTGGCTTGTTTTGTCTCACCAGCAGTTCAGAATTGCCATCACAGAAGTCAAAGAAAACTGACAAATATTCCCATTTAAGGGGATGCAACCAATGATCTGTGTGCATCTTTTGCATAAAACGACTTATTTATCTGTTGATCAACTAATCAATGAATTGACTAATTAATCGGTTCAGCTCTAACTGCAACCCCCAGGTTCAATCTCTGCATGTCAGCAACCAAATATAGCTGGTTTTGTTTGGTCTCTAGCTAACAGAAGAGGGTTATAGATTTAGATTTTGTAAAGGCTGATTTGTGTTATGAAATGTTGGCTTTCACAACCTCAATATAAAGCATTTTCAGGAGCCAGTACAGCCCGCTTTTTTTTTGATCATAATGGACCTAGCTCTTGTCATGATTGTCGGACAGTAGACAATTCTAAATTACACCATGGTTCTAGTTGCCACCTGTTGAGTGCAGTGTTCTTCTTCCCCACATGAAGCCATGAGCCACTTTGAACATGATTGCGAGGTGTTTGCACAAACTAAAGGTGCAGTAACATTAGCCTCCCATCCAACAAAGTTGTCAGCGCACTCAGCGGTCACAGTTCTGATAAATGAATAATGAGCAGACTAGGGCTGCAACTAATGGTTATTTTGATTATTGATTAAACTGGCAATTATTTTCTAGATTAATCGGTTAATTGTTTAGTCTATAAAATGTCAGAAAGTAGTGAAACATGCCCATTTAGAAGTCCATGGCTACATCTCATAATTTTTAAACAGTCCAAAATCCAAAGAATTTACACTGATGTAATGTTATTATAATAATATAAATATAAATATTTGCAGGACAGAAGTGTAAATAAATGTACCCCACCTTGACTCGAGTGACACCCAATCGAAGAATTAGATGTTTCAGAGACCCGGGTCTCTGTGATGGTGGGCGAATGTTTTGCCTCTGTGTCACCCTGACACTCCCAAAATGCATTTCTCATAGAACATGATTCACTTGGCCTTTTTCTGAATTTGTGCAACATGGGGCAGCTGAGAGCAAGGCAGCACTGACCATCTCATAGTCAGCAAGCCATTTTCCATATGCTTCCCCACACTAAGACAGACACTATCTTGCATAATCAGAGATTGGTCTTACCGAGTGCATTTCCTGTGAATGATTTGAGCGAGTGGGCGGCAGAGTGGCTCAGTGGCTTGCACTGTTACCTCACAGTCATGGGCTCAAACCTGACCTGGCCTGTTAGGGCATGGCAGTGTGGAGTTTGCATGTTCGCCTCGTGTCTCTGTGGGTTTTCTCCTTGTGCTCTGGGTTCTTCCCACAGTCCAAAGACATATTAGGTGAAGTGGAAACTCTAACTTGCCTGTAGGTGGGAGCATTAATGTTGTGTCTGTCCATGTTTAAGCCTTGCTTGTCACCCAATGCATGCTGTGATTGGCTGCAGCAGCGGTACAGAAATTTGAATTTGGGGATGCACCATCTTAAGCAAATGGCCCACTACAGTTGGCGTAGCAAGCGGACCAGGTGTTCTAGTAGCCTGAGCACAGTTCCCCACCAACACCTCCACCCACAGCCGTGTGTCTTTGCCATCACCCGTGGAAGTATGCATGGATGCCAGCCTGCCTCGACGCCCACTCACGCCCTGCTTGCATATTTCCAGATCATAATTGCTCCTTCCCCCACCCAGTTCGGCCGTAGCACACACCATTTGGTCAGATGGATGAGGCACACTTGCACATGACAAACATAATGCTGATTAGCATTTCATGGCAGGCAAGGAGGCAGCTTAGTTGCATTGAGGCAGCGTCACATGAATTTGTTGAACTCAAACACCTGTAGCTGTTCACCACTTTCTATTCCAAGGTGTTGCATTTGCTTTAGTCATTTGCGTGTAACAAGTTACATTTATCGTTAGCTGTCTGCACCCCTTATCCTCTTGTCAGATCTAATGAGCAGTATCCAGGTACCTGTCCACTCAGCCGCACTGGGCTGTTGCGTCAGGACAGGAAGCCGAGGTGTGTCTGAGCTGACAGTGCGGGAACGTAGTTAAACCTGTCCTGAGCAAATTCTGCATCAAAAGCATCACTGCACACCGGGGGGAGGCAGGGGAATGGGGTTGTGGGGCAGCTAGGTACATAAAATTGAAAGGATTGACGACTGAGGACTGGCCCGTGTCTTCTTCTGGTTGCGTCTGCAGGGCTTAAAAGATTATGTGGCGTCTCCCTTGCCCAAGGAATAAATAGCACAAGACTTTTACTTGCGTAGGTGGTGGCCATATATAAACTGAGGTACTATTCACAAGTAAACCTTAATTTATAACAACCCTCTGATGGTGAGCTTTGTTCTGTCCTCCTGGTGTTCGGTTTGTTTTGACCGTCCTCTGGGCAAAAGAGGACTTAACTATGACGACTAACAAATGTCGCATGTAATTAGGCCATGTTCACCTGTTCTATATTCAGATGCATTCATACGCACTTGCTGCATGCAAATAGGTGTAGGAGATTATTGTCAGTCTGTTCTCAAGATGAGGTGATTGTTTCTTCTATGTAATCTGGATAAAAGGCTAACAGCTGGGCAATGGGCAACCACACGGACATCTGACAAACATTCAGTCTGCAACCACGAGGCAGTGAAAACATTTCATGGCCGTATTTTAATCTTCCTTGGAGGCCAACATGATAAACTGATGATAAGCATTCCTTTGTGTCTTTTCATAGCTGTAGTCCTTGGGAGATACTGGCAAAACCATGACAAAACATGTTGTAAGCCTGCAGCTAATATTAATCCTTCTTTATCTGTCCATCTCTCTCTTTTTCTGTCATCTCAGGTGGCCTTTAGCACCTAGAGCAACACATCTCCGAAGAGGCGAGAAGACCAGATACAGAGTGAAGAAATTTTTTTCACTCTCCCTCACAATCTCTCATCCCATCTGTTGGGAGCACGTATGCCAAGGCTGTTTCATAAGCAGAAATTCATCTCTTGTCTGCACTTTGAGTGACACGTTTTCTCAACATTAATTGGTGTCTTTTCTGGAAAGGCAGCCTTTTGCTTTTTGGTCATTTGCAGTATTTTTTTACAGCAGTTTGAAAATCTGCATTTCTTGAAAACCTTCATAGAAGGGGCTCACAGCCCAAAACTCTTCAGCAGCTTTTTTTTCCAGGAGAAACAATGAAATTCTCTCCTTAGTTCTTTTAAACAACCAACAACAACCATGATTCACCTGTGTATACATAGTAGCCCCACTTAAATTAAAGTTGTTCCAATTTTCGCCTTGGCTGACATCTAAAATCAAGCTGTTCCAGCCTCATCCTACTCTAGTATGAGTTATGACAACTCTAAATCAATGCCCAGCAGCAGCACTCGGGGGCGAGTGGCAAGGGCCGAAGAGAAAGACAATGACCAGGAAGCAGAGTCAGAAGGGTTAAACTCTCCGAAAACCAGCAATGGTCAGCCCAGTGCCAATGTCAGCGCTCAGAAGCAGGGGCGTGGAGCTGGAGGCAGCTCATCCCCCAGTGGAGGGTCCGGATCCAGGTGTTCGTCTGGAGATCAAAGGGGGCCCAACTCCGATGATATGGACGGACTCTCCAGCGGGAACGACTCTGGGGAGAGGGAGAGCGAGAGCGGGATGGAGAGAGAGAACGGGTCGCGTGGGCGCCAGTCCACACGCAGCTCCCACAGCTCGTCAAACGGCAAGGACTCTGGCATGATGCTGGAAACCACTGAGAGCAACAAGAGGTAAGGGAAGAAGAAGTTAGGAGACAGAAACCCACACGTCATTTTTTTTTTGTACGTGCTGAATGAATTGCTTTGAAATGTTTTGTCTTTATTGTCTTGCTCAAATCACTCTTCAGCATGACACACACGCCCATACTGTTGAAATTAAAACTCATATTCTAATGTTAATCCTTAGGCTGCAATAGGTAACCCTTCAGAAAGTAGAAAAAGAGAGACTTTGATTAAAGAGCTTAAACATACAATTAAATTTGTAGGTTTATTTCTTGTCCTGAGCAGTCCTTCACATGTGACTGCACATGCTAACAGTACATGCTAACAGTACAGGCACAGGCATCACTTCATCTGTGTGTAAAATGGTCATTCACTGTAATCTTAACCGTCACTCCTTTCCTAGCTCCAACTCCCAGAGCCTCTCACCTCCCAGCGGCTCCCTGGCCTACAGCCTGCTGTCGACCAGCTCGGAGCACGACCCCCCCTCCACCTCTGGCTGCAGTAGCGACCAGTCGGCGAGGGTCCAGACCCAGAAAGAGCTAATGAAGGCCATCAAGGAGCTGAAGCTCCGCCTACCAACTGAGCGCAAGGCCAAGGGCCACTCCAGCACTCTAAATGCACTCAAATACGCTCTTCAGTGTGTCAAACAAGTCCGAGGTGAGGGGGTGTTTTTGTTTGCATCTTCTTCTTCTAACCTGACCATTTACCCTTTTATGGTTATTGTGAATTTCAAGCCCCTGCCTTTCTTCAGGCTTTACTGCTTGTTTCTTTCTGCATATGTTATGTTCACTGCAATGTGTAATTCCATTCACACCCTGACTGATTTATTTTTTAACGTTTCCAGCCAACAAGGAGTATTACCATCAGTGGAGCGTAGAGGAGTGTTATGGCTGCAGTCTGGACTTATCTACCTTCACAATTGAGGAGCTTGACAACATCACCTCAGAATACACTATCAAAAACACTGTAAGTTTATACAGTTATTCTCTTACTCCTGCTTCATAAAACTTGATATTTTTTTCTTTAAAGTATCTCAAACTGTCTTAGATTTGGTGTTTGAGGAAACGTTTCATGCAAGTATCTTATTACGGCGGTTAGTGAGCCATGGACATCCCTCAGGTATAAAATGGAACTGAATGCAAAGGAACATTGGTTCAGTCACGTGGCCACGAATGCCTAACACATAATCAGTGCTGCATTTATTTTGCTGCAGTCTTTGCAATTAGTTGTGATAAGCTGTAAAATATTTTATCCATCAGATGCAGAAATGACTGCAATATTCAAGCTTTTCTACAGTACACTTCATCTTAGCCACCTCAATACCAGCCCTAGCCTTAAAACCTTATTTTTACAAGGAACATTTGCTTGGCTTGATTTCAGAAAAAGCCCTCTTCACACTTCCTTAATTCAGTAACAGAAATTGATACTGAGTTGCCAAATACAACCGTGGCCAAAGAAAAGATCTCATTGGCAGGTTGTTGGAGATGTCACATTAAATTCTTCTACCTTCCTCTCCTTTTTATTTCAGGACACTTTCTCCATGGCCGTGTCATTCTTGTCAGGGAAGGTCGTGTACGTGTCTCCCCAGGGCTCATCCCTGCTGCGCTGTAAGCCTGAGTGTCTCCAGGGGACTATGTTTTCTGAGCTTTTGGCCCCGCAGGATGTCAGCACTTTCTACAGCAGCACGGCACCCTGCCGCCTGCCAACCTGGGCCTCCTGCATCGGGTCAGGTGAGCTGAACCAGAGTTGAAATTGTGAAAGTGTTAAAAAAGGACAGAAAATATTGCTTGCTGTCTGACAATCCATTGATTTTTCTAGGAAATTGTGTTTTCTTTGTTGAACACCTTTGTGCTATTTCCCGCACTGACTGACTCTTTCTCCAACTCTCTGTCCTCACAGCCTCTCCTCCAGTCGATTGCACTCAGGAGAAGTCCATGTTCTGTCGGATCAGCGCCGACCGGACGCAGGGCTGCGAGATGCGCTACTACCCCTTTCGCCTCACGCCCTACCAGCTCACCATCAGAGACTCAGACGCTGCTGAGCCACAGCCCTGCTGCCTGCTCATCGCAGAGAGGGTCCACTCTGGATACGAGGGTATTTGTCAATTTAACTGCATCTGTATTTATGTGAGCAGTTAAGGGGGGATGTTTTATTTTGTTTGGGTAAGGAGCGAAGGGACACATGACAAGTAGCCTCCCAGGCCAAAACACACACACAAAAAAGACAACATTATTAGGGTTTTTTTTAAATTACACATACAATAACAGGGTTTTCTGACATAGTGAAGCTTGTTTTTTTAGTTTGTTTGACATTATGAGAGACTGTTATCACACAACTCCAAAAATGTCAAGGATAACACAAATGTTCAACCTAAAAAAGGTGGAGCCACTGAGTTCCTTCTTGTTTAAATTGAGCAGTAGTCAGTTCTTAGTAATACAGAGAAAAGAAATGATGAAGTCAGTGCTAATATAAAGTAGAGGTCCTCGCCATGTGTTTTGTTGTGGCTATGCAGCATTGATAAAGTTATGTTAGAGTAACCCACGCAATCAGATTTGACCCATTTGAGTAACAAAAGAGATCTTCTTACATGTATATGTAACCACTGTAGCAGGCAGACGCCATTTGTTTCAATAGAGCAGCTCTTTACATAATGATGAACTCTACTCACACAGACAGACTGTGTCTCACTGGTTTGCTTTGGAATACCATATTCCTCTGAATATGGATTATGATTAAATGCCTGTCAGAATTGCAGACAAACCTTGTTTATCATATCTACAGAATGTCTATTTGAACTTATCAGTCTGCTTGTCGTCAAAACAGGCTTTTCATGTGTTGTATCTGTGCCCTCTGTGCCTCTCAGCTCCTCGCATCCCTCCAGACAAGAGGATCTTCACCACCAGCCACACTCCCAGCTGCCTCTTCCAAGAAGTTGACGAGAGGTCAGTCATCCAGCCTTCTGATACCATGGTTACGGCTGTGTTGCCTTCTGGCCACAGTGTTTTGAAAGGATGAAATGATCATGATATGGACGAATAATATCAGATCAGGGACAGCCAGAATAATGGAAGCCAACGTATACAGTAAACATAAAGTAACAGTCAGGGTTTAATACATCTGTTTATCCCACCTGTATTCATTCATACATTATTTTGTAGTTATTACAGATATTCTCTCAATGTTTTACACATGATGTAAAAATCGTGTGTGTGTGTGTATATGTGTGTATATATATATATATATATATATATATATATACACATAAACACTAGCACAGACCATTATTATAGCTACTGTAGAAAAGTTAGAAAAGTGTGAATCTAAAAATTAAAGTTAAAAAAATCAGTTTGCTTTAAATGGGCTCGATGCTTACATGATTTTAATCCGATTTCGATCTGCTTACTGCTCTACAACAGTACAAACATGCGATTACTGTCTTAACAGTGTGTGAATATATTGTTTGCAGGGCAGTGCCGTTGTTGGGCTACCTGCCTCAGGACTTGGTGGGGACCCCCACCCTGCTCTACATCCACCCTGAAGACAGGCCCATGATGGTGGCTATACATGAGAAGAGTGAGTCTATTTAGCACTGAACATACTGCAACTGCTGTTCACATACATCATATTCTGAACAATGGGCTTTTTCGGCAAGAATCATTTATTTTCTTCTTACTTGTCTTGTATTTCCATTTCTTGAGTCAGAACTATTGAAATTATAGTATTCTGAAGTAAAGAATCTTCCATATAAAATGTCTTTATTCCATCTCAACTTTCTCATATGTTTGCACTGTTGTCTCCCTTCAGTCTTTCAGTTTGCAGGGCAGCCATTTGAATATTCACCCCTGAGGATGTGCGCCCGCAGCGGGGAGTATCTGACCATCGACACCAGCTGGTCTTCCTTCGTCAATCCCTGGAGCCGCAAGGTGGCATTCATCGTAGGGCGCCACAAAGTCAGAACGTAAGATTATTAATTTGCTCACTCAAAAACAAATGCTGCCAGAGCACCAATAAACACTCAAACACATGCACACTTAAATAGATTTGAGCTTAGGCTAGCGAGATGGAAGATGACTGTAAATGGTAAACGTGTGTTTATTACATATTTTGAATATAATAGAAATAGAGCATTTGTAAGAAAGTTCATCCTTACCTCTAAGCCTGATCACATGTGCAGTCCTCTAATCTAACATTTCTCCCCGTCTCCAGGAGCCCTCTGAACGAAGACGTGTTCACGACACCGCAGGGCTGTGAGAGCCGGGTCACCACGCCCGACGTCGTCCAGCTGAGCGAGCAGATCCACCGGGTCCTCGTGCAGCCGGTGCATAGTGGCGGCTCTCAGGGCTACAGCTCGCTCGGGTCCAGCGGCTCGCGAGGCTCCCGTCGGTCTCACCAACAGCACCTCAGCGCCGCCTCGTCCAGTGACAGCAACGGCCCCGCCATGGACGAGGCTGCCGCCGCAGTCGCTGTACACAAACCGGTGAGTCTGAGCAACCCAGTGGTTTTAGGTCCCATGTAGGAAATGTTTTGTAGATACAAAGCAGAGGAAAACAAGCAGCTATCCTCTTAAATACAACAAATTAAAATAATTTACATAAGGGAGCTCCAGATGAATCTTCATATTTTGGGGATAAAAGCAAACATGTTGCATCACATCTTGCTGAACATGAGGAAAATGATTCACAGCCATGTCTGTTTAACGAGTCTGATGCCGTTTTATTTTTCTAGATGACGTTCCAGCAGATCTGCAAAGATGTTCACATGGTCAAGACTAATGGACAGCAGATGTTTATCGAGTCCCGTAACCGGCCGCCGCCCAGAAAAAACACCAGCACAGGTAAGATAAAAAGGACAGTTTCATAGTATATGGCATGTAAGTCAAACAACAACAGGTGTCTGTTGGGCCAGTAATTAACAATGGAAGATGCAAAACCTGCCTGTTACAGAGGAGTAAAGAATAAAAGAGAAATTTCAAATACAAAAGCAGATCCTCTCCCAAGTTATCAATTCAGGGAAAAAAGTAAAATAAAAGTAATATTCATCTGTGGTAAAATAGTCGTTTCTTAATGTGTAATGTCACTGAGCAGGATGAGAGACGCTCATCTAAAAAGTTTCCATTTCCCGTTCCTCTCTGCTCTTCATCCAGGCCTAACGAGCATCAGAGCCGTCACTAGTGACCCAATCAGAGGTTTGATAGCTGACCTGACAAACCCCCCCAAAGCTCTGGTGCCTGCACCGCTTGCACAGAAGGAGCCCCCTACCGGCTACTCCTACCAGCAGATCAACTGTCTGGACAGCATCATAAGGTGTGTGCGCGAGCCTAAAGCCATTCTGTCTTATCACATCTTTGGTTATTGCTTCATTCATCACTCATCCAACAACGCTCTGACTCTACGCAGGTACTTGGATAGCTGTAACATTCCTAACACGGTTAAAAGGAAGTGTGGCTCCTCCTCTTGCACTTCAACGTCTGATGACGACAAACAGCAGGAGGCCAGTGGCAACAGCAAAGGTACTTTTTGATAATTACCTAGAACTGGTTTGGTTTTGTTACGTAGGCAATAATTTAGCTAATGAGGCAGGTCTTTCTCAGACATTTGCCTTACACACATCTGATCCACTACATTATCCCAATTTATTTTGCCAGTGTGTATTTACCAACAAAAATACTGATAGAATCTTATTCTTGTTGTTGAATATGGTTTTTTTTTTTATGCAGCAAACTTGATTTGTCTCATGAGAGCCTACAGATTTCCTTGATCACCTTTTAAGCATGCTTGTTCGTGTGTCTGTTTGTGCTTGTCTAGCCGGTACACAATCATTACTGTAATTGAACTTGTTGAACTTGTTGTCTCTGCAGGTGGTTCAGTTAGCCTCGTAGGTGAACCACCTTCTCTGCCCCCACTGACCATGGCCGCAAAGGCAGAGAGTGTAGCCTCAGTCACGTCCCAGTGTAGCTTCAGCAGCACCATCGTGCATGTGGGAGACAAGAAGCCTCCTGAGTCAGGTGGGAATCATCAACACTCACACTCTCTGAACCCTCTAGTGTGTGTCACTCAGCAGGTTGTTTCTTTGAAATGACAAAGTATGAGGTCCTTGCATATCTTAAACTGAATTTTAAAAGGCCTTCACTAAAATTAAGGCTGGACTTTGAGTTTAGTCTCAAAATCTTTTTCTTTTGGAGCCCTGCTTTTTATGTTGACCAGTAACACTCTGATACTGTTTTCCTATTTTACCTTCCTTGTTTATTTTGGAAAGAAAATTGACCAAAAAAGTGTTTATATTACTTTTAAAAGTCTCAGGAATTATCTTGCAGAAACCTGTAGCCGCATGATAAAACTGCAGATTGCAGGTAATTTGGTTTATGCCTTTGTTTCTCATCTTGGTTTATCCTGGAAATTTTCTCTTTTCAGTTCCTCTGTGTCATCTCTTTTTGCTGTTGTGTCGCTTTTACTCAAAGATGTGTTCTGCAGTTTCCACTTTCTTTTTTGCCTTTTTAAAGTGAGACTGTGCAACCTTTGCTGGATAATGTTAAATGTGAAAATGTAGTGTAACAGTAAGTACAGTCTTAGATTCAGCAAACTAACACAGTACTGTCTGTCTACTGCTGTCTATATCTATCTTAAGTTAGCTAACATTAGCCACCATTAGCTACTGGTCATACCAGACCAAGTAAGGTTGTAGCAACAAAATCCATGAGTGTGTTGAATTGAGCATGTGTGCATTTAATTGCTTCTGAATTTAACTTTTCATTTCTCAGAAGAAGAATGTGTCATTTCTTCTTTCTAAAGTTACATAGTCTCCCCTTAATGCTTTAACACCCCTCTGTGTTTATTCTCTGTCACAGACATCATCATGGAGGAGGTTCCTACAACTCCCACGCTTGCTCCTCCTACAATTACACCGCCTCGTCCCACCAGCACAGCCATCACCCCTCCTCCTCTCCCTCTCCCTCCCCCTCCTCCGCCGCCTCTCCCTCAAGCCGCTCAGCCGGAGAGGGACAGCCGGAGGAGTGGAAGTGTGGGAGGAGGTGGAGGAGGCCGGATGGGTCTGACAAAGGAGGTGCTGTCCGCCCACACCCAGCAGGAGGAGCAGGCGTTCCTTGACCGCTTCAAGGACCTCAGCAAACTGCGTGTTTTCGATCAGACGGCGTCTTCGAATCTGCGCTGCCACACCCCAGCTGCCAACCCTTTGTCACGAGGTAGGGGCACACTGCTCCAACCAGTCTAACACACACACACACACACACACACACACACACACACAGCAATGTATATACACATTACACATTAATTTATTGTTAAAATGTTGCTTAATTCAGTGCGTCCTTCTCTTTCCCAGGAGTGCGTTGTTCTCGGGATTACCCAGCCGCGGGAAGCAGTACCGGTCACAGACGTGGTCGCGGCGGTAAGAGGCTCAAGCACCAGGAGTCATCTGACCAGCACAGCTCTCTGGGCCTGAGTGGGAGCCGGCGGGACCCCAGAACCAACACAGTTCCCATGCCCCTCAACATGCCTCTCGGACCCCCAACAAACTCCTCCTCCTGGCCGTCTGTAGGCTCCCAGGCCAGCATTCCCTCTGCCCCTTTTGCTCCTGGAATGCTTCCGATCTACCCCGTTTACCCGCCGCTCGCTCAGCCCTTCCCCCAGACCGTCGCACAGCCCTTCCCCCAGCCCGTCGCAGATCCATTACGTTTCCCCCCAACCCAGATGGTACCTCCCATGATGGCCCTCGTTCTGCCCAACTACATGTTCCCCCAGATGGGAGCACCCATCTCTCAGCCAGGCGCCACCCCCGGACACTTCTACAATCCTAACTTCACGTACCCCGTCGCCACCCCCGCCACTCTCCCCACTGTCATTTCCAACCCCGTACCCATACCAGGCACCTGCGCCCCGTCTCGTAGCAGCACCCCCCAGTCCTACAGTCAGACGCCTGCTGACCGTGAGGGTGCAGAGTCCCCCCTTTTCCAGTCCCGATGCTCCTCTCCTCTCAACCTGTTGCAGCTGGAGGAATCACCAAGCAACCGGTTAGAGGTCGCCACGGCCCTGGCAGCATCACAGCAAGCCACGCCTTCTGTGCAGGGCGGGGCGGCCGGGGGACAGAGCTCAGCCAATCAGGGGAGCTCTGATGATACCTCCAAGGAGAATGAGAATGTGAGTACACAGACATTCAGGATAGGATGTTAAGCTTTGAAAACAATTTGTCATGGAAGATTTTAATTTTTGCTCTCGTTTGTCTGTTTTTCCCCCATTAGGGTGAAACAAATGAGTCCAACCAAGATGCCATGTCCACCTCCAGCGACCTGCTGGATCTGTTGCTGCAGGAAGACTCCCGCTCAGGCACCGGCTCAGCTGCCTCTGGTTCAGGGTCCTCAGGCACGAGGTCCTCTGGTTCAGGCTCCGGCTCCAACGGCTGCAGCTCCTCTGGCACCAGCGGCACCAGTAAGTAGATTTTTAGTGGAGTTATGGGTCACCATGACAGTGATTTCAGTTAAGAGTCACAGTGCGTGCTTTACAGCGAATCCCTCCAAGATAATAGATGTCAAGAGGCAATTTTCCCTGTATTTCAAAGATGTCCTTGATTAGAAAATGAAACCAATCAAACCTAACCCATTCTCTAACCAGGGATGGAAAGATAACTCCCCAAAATACAAATCTTTAAACGCCACTACCTCTGCTAAGCACAGCCCGCAAACAAAATCAGACGTTTAATAAGACAAGTCTACTCTCAACTAATTCTCAACTTTCACTTTCTTGTCCATCCAGGCAGCAGCCAGGGCAGCCACACCAGTAAGTACTTTGGCAGTATCGACTCATCAGAGAACGATCATTCCCGCAAACAGCCAGCAGGGGGCAGCAGTAGTGCTGGAGGAGACGGTGGCGAGGAGCAGTTCATCAAGTGCGTCCTGCAGGACCCCATCTGGCTGCTGATGGCCAACACTGACGACAAGGTCATGATGACCTATCAGCTGCCTGTCAGGTACGACACTGGGCAAAATGTGAAATGTGTAAAATGAATTCAGAGCTTGAACGTCACTGCCATTCCCACACCTGCCATGCCAGCAGCTTGTTGTCAAACTAGCTGACTGCCAGAAAAGACGGCAGGTTTTCAGTGAACCTTTTCCCCTGTCCCCGTATAACAGGGACATGGAGACGGTGCTGCGAGAGGACCGTGAGGCCTTGAGGAGCATGCAGAAACACCAGCCACGCTTCACAGAGGAGCAGAAGAGGGAGCTGAGCCAGGTGCACCCCTGGATCCGCACAGGACGCCTGCCCAGAGCCATCAACATCTCTGTAAGTACACTGCAACTCAACCCTGAGCTCTGGATGGTTCAGAGCATGAGTTATTGTTTAGATATATCAAATAGACAACACCTAGAAATGAAAGGGTATAATTAGCGTCTCTTTGGTTTCTCTCAGGGCTGTGCAGGCTGCAAGTCTCCCCCCTCTGTGCCTCCCGCCGTTCCGTTCGATGTGGAGACCCACGAGATGGAGCTGTGCAATGTGCTGAAAGCTCAGGAGGAGGGCGCCAGCAAGGGCAAGAAAAACCTTTCAGAGACAGCCATGGATGAAGCTCACACAGAGGATGAAGATGAAGAAGAAGACGTAGAAGAGAAAGGAACCGAAACGCAAGACAGCAACCAAGACATGCCAGCAGAGGAGCGACCTCAGAATCTGTGAAAGAAAAGGCGTCTGAGTCTCACATGACTCACTAAGAAGGTGGCCAAAGATAAAGAACCCTTATCATGATATGTAGGAAATGTGCACCTTCCAGGACTTTGTGCCCAAAACATCATTACACAGGGTGTAAGGTGTTGAAATGGGATCTTCTGGGACATTACAAAAGGTGCTTATTGATCGAGACAGCTTCCATTTATTGTTTGACAGGTCAAGCAGGACACTTGGCCCAGTATTCATGAAGTCTGACGTCACATGACAGCACACCAGGCATGTTGTATGACTGCATATTAAAATGCCTTGGAAACCACAGGACATGCACACTCAGTTTTAGAGAGTAAATTAGTACTCTTTTTTTCTGCCTCACCTGTTCTTGGCATATTTATTGAAGTTGTAAGATAATCAGAGGGGACTAAAAAGGTGAATGTGTTGCAAAAAAAAAAAAGGCACCTTTACATAAAGATGGATGTTCTTCACCACAGTGTCCTCCTTGGACATTTTCATCTCTCCTGTTCAGGGTTCAGCTCACGAGGAAAGAAGGGAGTTTTATCTGTGACTTTTCTTCTTGTTGAATGTTTTCTGACTGACTTGTTTTTGTTTTTTTATGTTAAAAAAGTTTCCCCTGACTAAAGAAAAAGCTTCTTTCACCCAATAGACAAAATGTACAGTGAGAACCAGGTTTATTTTGTAAACATTGTGTATATTTTTATACTTTGATCCACTGCAAATAGAGAGAGGATTAATGCCCAAAAGGGTGTCTGTACAGTAAAAAACAATTGTGAAAATCCAGGATGGAAATCTTATCCTGCAGAGAAAAAAAAAAAAAGTCAGATCACAGTCTCTGAAACGGAGGTGTTTCTCGTGACTCGGTGAGATAGTTGCTTGAGCGACGCAGTTAACCGTGGGGCAGCGTGGCAATGCCAAGAGATTGACCTGGACTTTTAAAAAAAAGATCTCTCTTGGCCGGGCATTAGTTGGTACATTCGTGTGGTCTCCCCACAGTGACAATTGAACAATGCCTCTTTTGAGAAACAGTTCTCTCAAACATCTCACAGACAGTATTTCCCAAACCTGCCTGCACCCTAAGGAGCTGTGAAGCCTTCAGCGGAGGGAGTGCTTTTGTGTTGCCAGTGCTTGTGCTTGAGAGTTTGGAGAGTGTTTACTATCTTCTCTTTTCCTCTCTGTCCCTTTCCCTTCCTCTCTGTGGCACTGTTCTGGTCATGTGATATCATATGCTTTATGGCGTCAGTGGTGTCTGCAACAGTTTCTAAATATTTTTGTGAAATTCTTTGTACAAAAAAAGACAATAAAACGACTTGAAAAGCCTTTAAATGTGAAGTCTGATTTTTGCTTTTTTTTTTTTTTTTCCTGCTGCAGTTTGTTTTATGATTACATCTCTTTGGAGTCTATTTTTGCCGGTGGGTGTTTTGCAACAGTTGGCCTGGATACACAGGAGTGTCCAGAATGAACTGGAAGCAGAGAGCAGATCAGCGCCGAACCACAGTCTCCCTCTATTCAGCTGTGGTTTCTACCCAGAGTGGTCACCACAGCTTAAAAAAGACAAAAGGCATGCCCTCATTTAGACAAACTCAAAGTGGACTTGCACATTATGATTATAACGATGATGACAACGATTGTAATGTACGTGGTCATTTTGTGAGATGTTAATAAACTACCTTGAAAAGTTTATTTAAAGTCTTATTACGAGTATTAAAACCAACTTTTACAATAATGATGGACCTTTCCCTGCCAAAACACAAATACATTTTGCATTTCTGAACTCCACCAACTACTTTCCACCACCGTGAATTGTGTGGAAAGGAATTTAATCCTCATAATCAGAGTAAATTGCTCATGTGTGCCCAGGTAGGTTTCAAAAATAATGCTAGCAGTTCTGTGAGGCTGTATTTGGACACAGCTGCCCTTTAAGCTAAATGCTAACGTCAGCATGCTAACATACTCCACAATGACAATGCCAATGTGCTCATGCTTAGCAGCTAATTAGCACTAAACATAAAGCACAGCTGAGGATAATTGGCATTGGTTAATGACCAAATACCTGCAAAACTACAAATTAAAAATTTAAGCTCAGCTCAAAATATATACAAAGTTGGGGACAAGGACATATAAACTACAACAACTAGCATGTGAGCACAAACAACAACACCTCTAAATCCAAACAGACAAGAGTTATACATTTTAGGGATTTGAAACATTTTACAAAATCAATCTTTCCACTTTGATGGTGGTATTAGAGGAAAAGTCAGCAGATCACCAAAGTGATTACAATAAGGGGAATGCAAACAAAACAAAAAAAATATCATGGCAATCCATCCAATAGTTGTCGAAACATTTCAGCAAAACCACAAATGTAAACCTCATGGTGGCGCTAGAGGAAAAGTCAGGATCACCAAAGGCAAGGTTCAGACAAAGCAAATTTTCACCTCATGTCATTTGCACAAATTTCACAAATTGTTTATTTGTCACAAACAGTGTACCAACTGTAACGTTAACTGTTAACGTTAACCATGACCATGTCTGTCCCTGTGTGTTTGTGTTCAGCTCAGCCTCGGACTAAACTCAAGAGACTCCAGTTCTGTTATTTCCCTCTAGCCTCTCTACTTTTTCCTCTCATCTTTGTACGTTTATGAAGCAGATTCGTAAAGCCCCAAGGAGCGCCGAAATGTTTTGCTAAGTTGAAACATTTTCAACTTGCGCCAACGCATGTTTGTGTCAATCAAATTTGCGCTGCATCTAAAATTTGCTTTGCGTTCTGTCTGAACACACACACACACACACACACACACACACACACACACACAGTGGGATTCATCCTCTGGAGACCATGAATGTCTGAACTAGATTTTATGGCAATCCATCGGATGGTTAAGTCTGGACTAAAAGTGGTGGACCAACCGACCAACCGACCAACATTGCCAAACATGGATGCCTTGCCGCTAGCGTGGCTAACAAAAGCCTGGCCTGTAGCTGGTGGTGCAGTGAAGAGGTCATTATGCATCAGTGGCACTGTGTCCATCAGCAGACACACCTGCAGGAACATACGTTTTCCATATATTCCATTACTCTACCTGTTAAACAACAACAACAACAGAGCTGGAACATAACAAGCACGCTGTGCTCTGACACTGTATATACATTGCTTTTGGCCATGACTTAGTGTACAGTGTAATTAATGTTTTCCCTGTTAACCTGTGTCAAACAGCCTTCTGTCCTCTCAAAATCACATTCATTCACCTTTTCCTTTCTTCTCCTTCCCCTCCATAACACACCTCCTCCTCCTCACCCATCACTTCCACTTCCCTCCTCTTCCTCTCTCCCCTCCCCTTTTGAACCTTGCGTCTCTCCACGCCTCTGCTCTGATTCTCCCTCCTTCCCCCTGCCTCTTCTTCTCCTCTCCCGTCTTTCCTAATCTCAGCAGGATGGAGGACAGGGTGTGGACTGTGTGCCTTCTTGTCATTCTGACACTGGGATGGACCGAGGCTCAGAGTCAGACCAACTTCACCAGGTAAGTTGTGTGCGTAAGATTTTAGATATATTGAATGTTTTCAGGTATGCGCGTCAACTATATGGCTATCAATGTCCCTCTTGTGCATCTGTTTTCTTTTCTACATCCTGCATGTGCACATGTGGCATGCCGTTTTCTAGCCGACATCAGTCTACATTAACTACTGTGTGTGTTTTTTCCTCTCCTGGTTGCAGTATTATGATTACAGAAAGTGCAGTAGAAATAGAAGGTTGCAGTGTTGTTAGGAAGATGTGGTTGGCGTCCCATAAACACACTAAATGACAGCATGCTGTAATTGGTGTAGTGATTCAACTGGGCAAATGTACAGTAGCTTGTCCTCACGTCTGATGTTTTTGTCAAAACTGTCAATAAATTCAGATTTTTACCCTTTTAAAGCCACATTTTGGACTCAGTAAATGTTTTTCGAGATGCTTCTTGGACCTGGTGTGTGAACTGCTATAGCAACTTCCACACACACACACACACACACACACACACACACACACACACACACGCATAGTGTAAATTGAACATGAGACAAACAAATGCCTGTGGGCTGTTCAGCTCCAGAGGGTCAGAAGGGAGGGACACCACCGCCACTGGGATTTTTTTGGCCAAATGTGGCCTTATAGTACCACAGCAGACACACAATGCATGCCTGAAGAGCATGAGAGAAAAGAAAAATGGGACTATAATGCGTTGATCACAGACAGTCCTCACAATGTAAAAGGGGATTCATTTTGGCCTTATTTCCCCCAAGAAACGAGCACAAGCACAACAAAAATTGAGCCACAGAGTCAAGTTTGAAAGAGGAAACAAACTGACCAGATGCCACAGCAGCCAACATCTAAATTAACGAGTCTGGGGCCGACGAGTGCTGCCAAATTAAAAGTTGAGGCTGGCCCCGCTTTGATCTGTGTTTATCTGAGTGTGAAAGAGTGGGTGTGTGTCACCAAACTCCATGTGTGAGCCGGGTTGTTGTGCAGCACTTGAAAGTGCCTGTCTGCAAAATTAAAGTACGTGTTACGTCTACTGACAACTTTCTTGTGGTACAGTCAGTGTGCGGAGAACGCTCACAGCGCATATACTGTATGTTGACAGTCTTCCTGGCTTGGTTTGACCCAAGTTTTATGAAAAAACACAAACCAGGAGAGTTGACTGGGAACCTCCCTGGACTTGGAGAACAGAGACAGACTGTGCCGCTGTGGTTTTCAGCGTGTATGTAAAAAAGTGTGTGTATGTGTGCAGGGGCTCTGCCTCAATACTCTCAGTATAGCTGCGTTTTCTTCCAGTGCAGCGCGTCAAGTTAAATGTTGAACTGCAGTTGATGGTGGTTGTGTGATACTCTTTCAGGCCCATCTTCCACTGTGGAGGCCACCTGGTCACAGACTCAGGCATCGTGGCCAGTGAAGGGTTCCCCAGTCACTACAAACCCAACAGTAAATGCATCTGGTACATCACTGTGAGTCATTTTAAAGCTACTACACCATTACACTGAATCCAAACTCAGCGTGTCCCAGAGTGGCTGCTATCATCAGATGTCTCCAGACTTTGTTTTAGTGCGTGAATAATGTGAATATCAAACTAATTGCCTGTCTTTTCTGGTAGATTATGGATCAAAAACAAAATCCAATTAAATTTTGCAAATGTGAGTGAAAAGGCACTAATGCCCTGCATGACCATGGTAAAAAGATCTCTTCACCTCCTCTCAGGACTGTGTGGGGGTGTACAGACAGTGCGTCATTGACCTCTCCCCTGTTAGCTTTGTTGCACCTGTTCAGGCGGACACAATTACACCTTTATCATTCTTATTAGTATATGGAGTTGACCTCATGTAATTCTTATTAGAGGTCTTATTAGAGCATCCATGGCATGTACAGAACTTTCTGTTAACTATTCCACAATTCAATGTGCTGCATTTTTGTAGACGCAGAAATTGCCATTGTGTGATTTTAAAGCTGTCAGTGATGACGCAAAATGATGATTCATTAGTGTCCAAAATCCCAATTTACTGCTCACTATAGAGGAAACTATTGAGTGTCAGTTATATAGAGAGTAGTCAGTCAGTGAGTGAACGAGGAAGTGATTTGTCGTAATGTCATTAATGCAATTCTATGTAATCTTTTATTGTGACCACTGTGGCCAAAAAGTGCAGGATAATAGTGAACATTAAAACATAGTGTAACAGTAACACAAGTAGAAATCAACAAACTAACTCAATAATGTTAGTTACACAAGCTGCAACTGAGTAACACAGCAACTATCATACATCAAATGTTTGCTAACATTAGCCACCATTAGCTTCTGGTCATACCAGACCAAGTAGGCCTGTAGTGACGAACCCCCTGAGTGTATTGAATTAAGCGAGGTTGCATTTTATTACTACTGAGTCCAACTTTTCATTTGTGAAAGAAAGAATGTCCTATTTTGTCTTTCAGAAGTTACATAGAGTCACTTTAAAAGGTGCAGTTTTTTAAATTCATGCCTACAGTGATGAATGGCTTGTGAGATCTTTGTGGGATGTACTCAGTTCCAGTTTTAATTAATTTATTGTGTTGAACATCCAGAAATGTGGACAGTGACTAAAAAGTTAATTGGTGTTCAGTTCTATTTTACTTAAAGCCATTTCACATACAGTTTTGCCCCTTGAGTAGCTTTAATGGTTGGAAGAATAATCTTATTCCACACCGTCTTGACTGAATCACACATTCAATATCAAACTTGTTCCAACACAGTGAAGCGACTGTAGTAACAAAGGGCAATAGCTGTTGTGTGGCACTGGAAAACCTTAAAAAGGATGGAACATAAGCAAAAAAAAAAAAAAAAGTGGCATTTATTAACAAAAAATATGATCAAAACTGAGACAAAATTGACTCTGGGAAGCAAACTGCCACCAGCTCTCCTACATAAACCAATGAGTGGCCTTTTATTGGCTCAGCCTGAAGTGGAACCTACCATCTGCTCAGGTAAACATAGGGTGAGCTGGACTGATTCAAAGCTCTCAAACAGTACATAACAACAAACAAAACAACTTAAGATTTATTTGTAACTGCTGACAATCCCCATGTATCTACGGGTGCACATACACACTCATGAGTGTACCAACTTTAACAGTTTTACCCCTTCTCCCACAACTTGACACTGCCCAGTCACTCACTGCTGAGAGGACCTAATGATGCTCACCTGTTTTCTCTGTTACTAATTAAGCTGATGATCTGCACCAACATCACACCCTTTTAACCTTTTTCACACCTTTTCCACACCTTGTGGAACCTAACTGATAAATTAACAGATAAATTCAAACATTGGGCTCAAATTAATTATGTAACACACACAAAAAAAACTATTAATGTTAGGAAATAGGGCCTGTTTTGTTTTGTTTTTAGATATTCTCTAGAATTTCTGCTGCTTTGTGAGCTTTGTAAGTCTGTAACCCCTAAGAGCCATCTTTAAAAAACAAATTCAACACTTCATATAGAAGCTAGGAAGGTAGATTTTATATTGATGGAAACCTTTGAAATTTAATTTAATCATTAACCTTCACATAATCTGTGGTGACATGAGGCTTAAAGTGCTCAAAAAAGAAAATAGCTCCTGATTTATTTTCAAGCATCCCACATTTCCTAAGGTGAAATTTATCATTACATTACATTACATTTACTCCTGTAACTACTTTTTCTAGTAGTCTTTCCTCAAAGCATCACCTGTCGCCCCCCCATCCAGGTCCCAGAGGGTCACGTGGTCATGCTGTCCTTCCGCCTCTTCGACATGGAGGCTGATCCCACCTGTCGGTACGACTACCTGGACGTCTACAACGGTCACTCCCGCTTGGTGCAGAAGCTGGGTCGTTTCTGTGGGACGTTCCGGCCCGGCGCCCTCATCTCCACCTCCAACACCATGATGTTAGAGATGGTGTCAGACGACGGCACTGGAGGGAGAGGCTTTCTGGCTTCCTTCAGTGCAGGGAAACCACATGTGGAAGGTGTGGACATGTAATTGCAAGCACTGTGGTTGTCTCGGCTGGTGTTTTTACATATTTTTTATTGTCTGGTGAAAATAACTCAACTTTGGTGATTTGTTTATGCTCAAAAATGGTAACACAATCCTCACTGGAATACACAAATTACTACAATGTTTTATGAAACAGGTTTATGAAAGCTTTTCAGGATCAAAATTACATCATCAAGCTAAAAACATAGCTGCTTCTGAGATTTCTCATCTAACCGCAGCATTCATGTTCCCTTTTGCCTCAAACACAGTAACATGGGACAAAAGACGTCCTTCCCTTATTTGAAAAAGGTTCAAGTCTGGTGTATTGGTGTTTCATTTCCTTTTGACTCCGTCCTCTTTTTTATTCCCACAGAGAACCAGTTCTGTGGAGGACGGCTGACCAAATCGCAGGGCTCTGTCAAGACGCCCAACTGGCCCAACTCTAATTACCCAGCAGGCATCAGCTGCTCCTGGCACATCTCCGTAGAACCGAGCAATGTAAGCCAGTCGTATTGCACTTTGTATTTCTTATTAGTCGTGAACCTAAAACATTCTCTTTTAAACTCAGAGAGCGACATCTCAGAATATCAATATAAATGTAATGAATTTAAGTTAATTTATTATCCAGTGTGAAGCATCAAATCATCAACAGACTTTTGTTTAAGTCGAACTGAAATTTTAATTCTATAAGTCTGTAAATCCTTGGTGTTTGTTTTGACTTGTGTACTTATTTAGCTAAAATTGTAATCACTAAAAAGAAGAAATTTAAATCATATTCATTTTTCTGCAGTAATACCCCAACATTAGTGTTAACAGGAACGAAAAGTGACGCTAATGTTAGCAAGCTAGGCTATGTAGCTAGGCTACGTAGCTAGGCTAGTTAGCCTGCACTTTCCATGGAGAACGGGTTTTCACAAATGCTGACTGTTCTAAAGGAGCAAACTTCTTAAATCACTATCTTGCTAGGCCAGCTAGCTAGCTAGTTAGCCTAGCCTAGCTTAGATACAGTTTTATCCTCATAAGACAAGTGGAAAAATATCCATTATATTATTATTATATTTTATATTTCCTTACAAAAAAAGTGAGGAGTATTCTAATTTCAGTCCGACTTATAGTGCAGCTAGGTGTGTTGCATAAGGCTAGTTAACGCAGGAGGAGGAGGAATGAAAATAGTAGTAAAGGGGCCCATCACAAGGAAATGTTCTACCTCAGGTCCTCAGGTAGTGTGTGTGTGTGTGTGTGTGTGTGAGTGTGACAGCGGCCTTGTGACGAAGTTCACATGAAAGACTTCATTGAGTGCCTGAAGGTGTGTTCATGTGTGCCAAGAGATTGAATGTAGGGAAAGAGGGAAGGAGGCTAGAGCGAGGGAGAGAGTAAATGCCCTTCTGTATTTCTGAAGTCTGGCCCTTCTCCTCCTCCACCACCGCTACCTACAGTATGTCTGCACTGCACTGGATTCATGAGGAATAAACCAGCTCACATCACTCATTTCCCATCATAAATTTCATAGTTTGTGTTGGCAGGTTTCTGTGTTCATTGCCACCTCTTCCCCAGGTGATCGAGGTGAAGTTTGTGAAGCTGGACTTGGAGCCTGACACGTACTGTCGCTACGACTATGTGGCGTTGTTTAACGGGGGAGAGAGGGATAACTCGCGGCGGATTGGGAGATTCTGCGGAGACAGGGCACCAGAGTGAGCTTAATCATCAAAAATGGGTGTTAAAGAAGGCATACTACTTGCTAAAAGTTGGTTTTCAAAGACATGGCTTGCAGCTATGCTACGTTTCTTTGCATCTTCACATATCTCTTTCCCCTTTGCTATTCCCCCTTCTGTCCTTCCCTACATTTGTTCTCTCTATTTCCACATCCTTTACATAGAACAATAGTGACAAATGGGAACGAGCTCCTTGTCCAGTTCGTCTCCGACCTCAGCGTGACCTCAGATGGCTTCATGGCCCACTACTCCAGTGTGCCTCATGGGTCTCGGACGCCTACTGCCGGGGGAGACTTCATCTATGGACCTCAGACCACCTCAACGCCACAAAGAACAGTTGTGAAGCCAAGCAGACCCACGAAACCAACCCCCAAACAGCCTAAACCTACCCCAAAACCAGCCAGAAAACCACCGGTGAAGATACCTCTGAAACCTCCACCACGCAAACCTATCACCAAGCCTGCAGTCAAACCCACAGCTAAACCCAAACTAGCTAAACCCACGCCTAAAGCACCTGCGAAGAAGCCTACACCTAAACCTGGATTTAAACCTGGAGCTAAACCTACACCCAAACCTAAGATTATTAAGCCAACGCTCAAACCAAGCATCAAGGCTAAACCCACACGTAAGCCTGCAGTGAAGACCAAGCCCACCTTAAAACCTGGTGTCAAACCAGTAAAGCCAACCTCTAAGAGCGGCGTTAAACCAACAGCCAAACCGAAGTTTAAGCCTAAAGTGACGCCCAAACCTGGAGTAAGCAAGACAGTGACGAAGAAGCCTGTTGTGAGCAAGAAACGTGAGTGAAATTACTTGATTTTGAAATGAACAATCTGCACTTTGCTTTCATGTGTGCGCACTTCAGTCAAGAAACAAGTTAATGTTCTCATCATGTGTTTGTGCTTGTTGCCACATGTGTTTTCTTCAGCTTTACCACTGAACCCACTGTGTACACAAGCCTGTAAGAGGACAGGAACTCTCCAATCCAGCTTCTGCCCTCATGACTTCGGTGAGCCACAACAGCTGCCCTCCAGTCTTCACAAACCTTCCTCTCCATCTATTTTCACATATCTACCTTTCCAGAATGCCACTTATTTCACCTCTTTACCCTTTTTTTCCTCTCTGTGAAACTTGCTTTTGTTGTGATGTGATCTCAGTTGTCATGGAATGGGTCTAGTTTAATAAATGGACTCCCAGAATCTCTTTGTCCCGACAACATAAGCATAATTATTTAGAAATACCCAAAGATCAGAGAAGTTTGACCATTTCCGAACATTTTTTCCTTCAGCAGCCATGCAACCCATTTCTCTTTCTTTGCATTCTTATTTTTCTCTCTTCTATTTCTCTCTCTTTCAGTGATTACAGGTAAGGTTACATCTTTGACCACTGGTCCGAGTGGCTCAGCGACAGTTGAGGTGTCCCTAATCAAGACCTATAAGGCAGGACGACTGAACATCACCAAATCAGGGCCCGTCATGTCGGTCATACTGACCTCCACCTGCAAGAGATGCCCCGGGTTAACCAAAGGTACAGTACAGCTATCTGTATTTGTCGGTCTCTGCATCTTAAACACACACAGGCAACATTTGTACCGACTGAAATGTGTCCATAGCATCAACTGTCAAGCACCGAAAGTTGCCATCAAATGCTTGGTCAGTTTCTTAAGTCTTGTTCTTTGATCAGATATAGGGTGAATAAGATAAGTGGACCCCATTTACCCTCTGTTTTCATGTTGGCTATTTAACTCTTTTAAAAGTTGTAACTACAAAATACAAGAAAAGGAAGAGCACAAACTCTCAGTGTATGCAGACGATGTGATTCTTTATTTAACCAATATACCCCAATCATTAAAGCCAGTGATGTAGGAAATTAAAGAATATGGGATGCAATTGTGACTTTGTTTGGTTCCTTTTGGAGGTAATTATTGTAACAAATAATGACTATTACATAAACAGTATGAAAAAGAAGAGTATCATTTCGGTATTGATACTTGGCTATTGATTTGTTACAGTGTCATACATTTACAAGCGATATTTGGCCCTTAATTTTACCCATCTAGCTCCTCTGGTATGTGTGAGCATGACCTGCTATTTGACATATTCTGACACATTTTTTCTCGTTGCCTCTTGTCCAGGCAAGAACTACGTGTTGATGGGAAAAGTCGACGCGCAGGGCAACAGCCTTCTCAGCCCCTCCAGCTTCACTCTCCTCTATAAGCCCATCCACGCCAAAGCACTGGCCAACCTCTCGCGCAAACCGTGCTGACGTCACAGCCCAGCCCACCAATCAGAGTGACAGCCCTGTCTCTCTGAAAACATGTAACTTTCCATAAAGAGTGAAAATGTAATGAGTAGTATTCAAACACAGTTTTTTACATAATGCAATACTGTTGTGACAAATAATTTTAAAAGAGCAAACATACAACATTAAGTATTATATTTTGTATTTTGTATGTAAATTATAATATTCTGTGATAAAAGATGCAATCAATAAACCATGTGACTCTGGTGCTTGAGGATATTTTAATATCTACTTTCTAGTATTTCCATGATAAAGTATGACATGATAAACTCTCTGTAAAATGCGTATCAGACACACATGAAAACACAGATTAATAGTTTTATGTTTACTGTCATTAAATCCACCAACCACCCTGATTGTAATCTACTGTGTAGGTTTGTTGTCTTTTAGTTCAATCCAACTTTTTTTTATCTCCGCATGGGCGTCATCATCAGGCTCTTGTTGCTTACAACAGCTCCAGAAGAGAAAGATCACACTTAACAGGACAAAGGTCAAGTTGGTAGTGCACAAGGCAAATAGGTAGAGTGTCTTGTCGCAGTAGGGATTGACCTGTGTTGTGTTCTTGTCGTAGTCGGGCCCGTGAATAAACTAGATCCAAAAATACATTTTAGACAATTTGTAAAGAGTAGAGAAGATATTTTTATCATACTGATCTTGGCCTGAGCTACTGACTATGCACAATGACTTTATTTATCTGATCCATTATTTACCTTAAATGTATGTATTATAATCTCTAGAGACATACCAACGTTATGCACCCTAAAGATGTGTATAGAGGTGAGTCAAGTACATTTAATTGCAGCCTGGAGGACATCCAAACGTTGGGGTATAATGAGTGAAGGTGGAGGTGAAGAACACAGTTGTATTTCTTTTTTTGAGTTAACTATTTTCTTATATCATAACAGCTTAAAGAAAAAGAAATATTACTGGATGAAAGTTGAGTAGATCAACGCACTACCTCCAGGAAAAGGACTATATACACTTCTTAAAGATGGTTAAGTGCAGCGTAACAGTACAACTCTAAAGATCACTAGTTTCCAGTCTTTGTGCTAAGCTAGGCAAACTAACTTACTTCAAAATCGCGAATTCTCCCAAAAAAGAAACCAATGGGCATCTATTCAGTAAACATCACCAAATAGTATTTTTAATGTGCAACATGTAGACATTAGTGTTTCAGCTCACAGCTACCTAATGTACTTGTCTATTATTTAAAGCCACATTAAGTTTTGGCCACTTGGGGGCAGAAGAACTGCCGCTGCTGCTGGGTTTGACTGACTGTTTTGGCTGTTTGACCTATCAATACAGTACATTTGCGGGTCATTAAACCAAAACAAGAGCTGAAAGAGACTAAAACACTCAATATAGCTGCAGAGTCATGTGCTAATTCTCTCACTGTGAGCAACACCTTTCACATTACTCATTTAATTCATTGATTGATTAGTGGAGCTCTGCCTGCTTGTGTTAGTGCATTGGTTAGTCTATAACTTAGAATTAGAGACTGTATGAACATTACTGGGGTGCGGAGGGGGGTTAAATCTTATATTTCTGTTTTTTCCCTCCCACGCCTCCACCACCATTCCACCATTGATAACTAAGATGGTGTATTTAATTAAATTAATTAAAATTTTAGCAAGCATAACAAATGGTTGAACTTGAATTTTAATAGAGGCCGACTTTATATGACAAATATTTTGTGTACAGTCCCTTACCAATGATGAACCAGCAGGAGAAGAAGAGGGAGACCAGGTAGCACTTACTGAGGCAGCAGAGCAGCTGGATGCCTATTCCCATTACCGCCAAATAGATGGGGATGTGGGGCTGCCACGGACAGTCATTTTGGTACACTACTCCTGTTTGACATAAGAGAAAGCACTTCACCTGCGTCATCGGTTAATGACGGACAGACAAAACGCATTTGTACAATCACAAATGACACTACATACTAGATGTAGATGTTTTGAGTTTCGTTTTCTTATCTCTCACCTACTGTTACTGTTGGAAGTCTGCAGATGCGTTGAGGTCTGTAACTCTCTGGCATTATTAGTAATGATAAATCTACAAACAACTGTAGAAAATAAACCCTAAACAATAATAATAACTGAGAAAGTAACAGTAAAAAGTCCCGTAAGTTAAACATAATGACCAAAAAAGATCAATAAAAAGAAGTGTTTAGAAAGTCTTTTTAACGGAACATTTCATTTAAACATACCGATTACCTGTTTGTATGTCTCCTGCTCAAAGTAAAAGAAAAGGGCTTTTGTATGTGTCAACTTCCTGTTTGTTTTCCTGTTTGTTTTCCACGTTTCTTTCTCTTTTTTTTGATTTCTTTTCGTGTAAATTCTTGTGCATTTTTTCTGAGCCTAAACCACTTTTGTTGTTTTATGATTTGTAAAAGAACCAAAAAGCCCGAACATTAATGAGGTAATGAGGGACAGGTGAGCAGGTGGGTGTGACGATATGTGTGGCTGAAGTTGGCGGGGAATGAGGAAGGAGCAGAGTGTGCAAAAGTGATTTAGTGTGAGGTTGTCAATGTAACAGACCTCCACCTGCAGGAGATGCCTCAGGCTAACAGAAGGTACAGTACAACCATCTACATTCAAACTCTTTGTCTGCATGCAGTATAACAGAGTACTTATTATGAAGTGAGTGTGAGTGTTGAAAATTGGCATTAGGTGCTTGGTTAGATTCTGATCTCTTTGATTGGTTGATTGATTAGTTCCTGATCCAAATTCAGGAAACATTAATCATTTCTAGACTATATTTTATTCAGGCAAAGTTTTTGCAAATGTAGAAAAAAGATCTTCTGAGGCTGTACAGAGGCGCAGCAGTGCTTTGAGCTAAATGCTAACATCAGCATGCTAACATTCTCTCAGTGACAACACATGCTGATGTTTGGTAAATATTATGTTCACCATCTTAGGTCAGTGTGTTAGCATGCTAACATTTGCTAATTAGCACTAAACGCTAAGTACAGCTGCGGCTGGAGGGATTCGTTTTACAGGTATTTTGTCATAAACCAAAGTTTTGGACAAATTAAACTTTTGACCTGATGATGGCGCTAGATGAAAAGTCAGTAGCATTCATCCTCTGGGGACCATGAATGTCAGTACAAAATTTAATAGCAACCCATCCAATAGCTGTGGAGATATTTCAGTCTGGACCACTTGTCCAAAAAATATTATAATATCCAAACATATTTCTTTTTGTAATAATGAAAATACTGTTGTGTAATGAATTAAAAGTAATTTGTTTGTAAATTATAATATTTCTGTGATAAAAGATGGATCTAAACTAAACCATATGATGTTTTTGTGCTTTACGTATCACATAAAGCCATCTGACTTTACGTTACTATATCCCGTAGGACAGCTGTTGCTTTCAAGGTAGAATATGAGACGATACACTCTCAGCAGAAGATAATATACACATGGAACCGGTCAAATCCACCATCCACCACCAGTGTGATCTTTTATTTAGTTTTTTTTAGGTTGTTATGTTGCCATCGTCACAGCACTCAGTTGGGAAGGTGACGTTTGCAACAGCAGCAGCAGCAAATGAGCAGAGCTATCTGGATGTAGTTCACGTTGGTGACCCAGAAGGCAAACAGGTAGAGTGTCTTGTTGCAGTAAGGATCCACATCTGTTATTGTCTTATTGTAGTTGGGGTCATAGATTGAGTAGATCCACACATTGCCTGCAGTAGAGAAAAAGAAGGGCTGTTTCACTTCTGTGCTGTGTTTCACCATTACAGATATTGGATTTAAAGCTGCACTAATGAACATATTTATATCAACAATGGGTCAAATGACTATGTTATGTGCAAGGGGTCGCTTGTAGTGAGCAAAAATAAAAATATTTTTGTATTTTTCTTTTATATTATTTTTTCTAACCTTTGCTTTTTTCGGTGTGGTGGGGGAAAAAAATGAAGTGCCTTCTTCGGGCCGATAGAAATAATTCAAATAAAACAGTGTGAGAAGAAAGAGTCATGAACTGGTCGCAGGTAGACTTTTGTCTTAGAAAGTCACACACCAAAAAAATACTGTTAACAAAAGCTTAAATATGTTTGTCACAATGTTGTGAGAATCACGTAGAGGCATTAGGGGGACATCTAGTGGCTTGTTAATATCATTGCAGTGCCCTAAACAACATTAATAAGAAACAATTTCCATGTGCTACACTGATGTTTCATCTCACAGCTACGTAACGTTTGTATCTTTAGATTTACGCCTCCTTTTAGTGCACTGGTCAGTCTACTGCTCCAGTTTTTGAACTTACCGGTGATGAACCAGCACAAGAAGAAGAGAAGGCTCACGCAGCTCAGGGCAGTGCCAGAAGGCCTGAGGTCTTTGACAATGGGCAGGAAGGAGAACCCAATTAACAGCAGGTTGTAGACTCCCATTACCTCCAAGTAGATGGGGATGTTGTTCTGCTTCGGGCAGTCATTGTGGTACAATGCTCCTGTTAGACAAACGGACAAAGATCAGGCTGAACTTTGGGGAAACGTGTATAAATTGGTGGAGACATAGAAATCAGTTTAAACATCATAAAGCTTTGAGTTGATACAAGCTGAGTATATATGATACTGTCAGTCAATATGAAATTAGATGATTTTTTTCCAAACTTAAAGCTACTTAAGGGAATAAATAAAGAGAAAACCAACAATTATTTGATACTAACAAGTATTGCCTCTAGCCAAATCCTGATACAGCTTATTCCTGTCTCCATTGTCGTCCAAACAATATCAAAAAAACATTAATGAGCCACACCGTTGCACTGGGTGACATGTTCCTTCATTAAAATGAACACGGTAGTTTATTTTGAGACAATCCCACAAACACTGCCGTGCTGCTGTAAACACTCACATTGTTTCTCTAATGCACTTTTATTTCCTGTGTTGCATTGGCAACTTACATCTTATTTTATTTTATCTTTCATTTTATGTATCTCATTTCATTTTATCTCATTTTAAAATGTCATTTTATTTGATCTTAATTGGTTTTATTCTTGCTGTTTTGAAAGTCATTCTAATGTTGCCTATGTAAAGCACTTTGAATTGCCTCTGTGTTTGAAATGTGCTACATAAATAAAGCTGCCTTGCCTAGAGCACCAAATGTGTTTTAATCCGCAGCTGAAAATAGTCCCCCAACAAATGCACTATTTGCTCCCGTTTGAGTAACGACTGCTAAAAACCATCTGTTTTAGGAAACTATTTAACCCTTTTTAAAAATTAAAAACTATATTTTTGTGACCTGTTTTTAAAGATTTACATCTTCAGTAGGAACGAAACCATTACACAAATAATTTGTTTGCAAGTTTTACTTTTGAGATGACTTTTTTTTTTTGCTTCAGAGAGATTTATTCTCTCTCAAATTCTTATTTTTGTTTGATATTCAAGAAGTTTTGTTTGATTTTTTTTTTTTTTTGACACAAATCTGATTCCATACATAAATGATGCCTTGTTCGTTTTGGTCTTTTCATGGGATATTGTTTCCAATGAGAAAAATACAATAACCACAACCTTACCCTTTAAAGGGGTTAAAATGATATAAATACAATCTGAACACTCCTTCATAAAAGTTAGGGCATTTAAAGTCACTCACCAACTGCTATCTGAGCGATGGGCAAGATGCTCAAAATCACCTTGGAGCATACTGCCGAAAAAACAGAATATATTTTAAAGTAATCACTAAAACCTACATGTAGCTGCTGCAGATGCTGTGATGCCACAAGCATACATGACATTTGCACATCACTATCTCTCACCTTCTACCGCTGTTGAGGGCTGACGTCCTTGGATGCCTTGAAGTGGCATTATCAGTAATGGTAAGTCTAACCGGCGAGCTGCGCCTTGTCGAGTTGAGTCTCAAAAGGTGACAGAAAAATCCTGAAAAATGTTCTTCATTAAACGAAAAACAAGTGCAAAACAGGCCCTCATAGTACCCACACATACTGTAGCAAACTTCCCTCAAACTCCAGGACGGTTTGGAAACATTTCTCTGGCAGAAATTTTAATTTAAACTCGTGAACAGTAGCAAAATATCATTTGAGTTTTGAGAAAAAGACAGTAGATATTCTGCCTTTATGCATGTGCTTGAAATTGATTAGTAATTGAAGAAGAATACGTGATAGAATAACCAGATATGTTATACCTTTCTGTGTGTCAGATGGGCTGTATCTCCCTCGTGGCTGGAAGGGAAAATAAAAGGCTTTCAGGCAAGAACTGCTGCTGGATTGTGACGTCTGTAGATTACAAAGTACACTGGCGCACGTCTCAACTCTCCGGTTCAAAGTCTTGCTTCTTCATGCTTATTGAGGATTGAGGATGATTGGAGTAAAGCCAAACACTCAAATAATTCTGTCATTTGTCATATACTGTTATGTAACTTTCGATGTTGTTTGGGGTTTTAAAACAGTGTCTGGTTTGCTGGCTTCAGCATGAATTGTGGTCTCCCTACGTGAGGTATAGTATGTCTTGTGGTAAAACAGTTTTCTTTTTTACCAGCACTCTGGTCTAAGAGCTCTCGGCTCACTACAATTCCCACGCAACACCTTTCTGACTGTTCCTCTTTTCATGCATTCCTCACTGTAAATGTCCTTTCTTCTTCCAGAGTCTAAACAATCAACACACATAACCCCTCGAGCTCCTACGTTACTCGTCGTACTTTGTTGTCTGAGATTTTCTGGGAACTTGTAACTTTACACAAAGGGAAAATTGTCTTAATAATATATTCATATTTTTTTACATAATAAGTCAAAGTGAAAAGGTATAGATGTCAAAAGAGTAAATATACAATATCAAGTATTATACTCTATTTTGAATGTAAAGTATAATATTTCTGTGAAAAAGATGCATAAGAATAAACCATGTGATGCTGGTGCTTGAGGTGATTTAAGGATCAGACCCACATGAAAACACAGATACACTTTCTTATCTTTATTGGCATTAAATCCACCGACCACTCCTACATGTTTATTGGGCTGTTATTTTCTAATCATCACTACACAGAAGGCAAGAGCAACAGCTAGAGAAAAGGATGAGCCCTAACAAGATGTAGTTCAGGTTGGTGGTCCAGAAGGCAAACAGGTAGAGTGTCTTGTTGCAGTAGGTGTCCATGCTGGTCGTTGTCTTATTGTAGTTGGGTTCATAGATGGAGTAAATCCACACATTACCTAGAGAATAAAAGAAGCTCAAGAGAATAAGTACCTTGAGTCGTGTTTCTGGCCACCAGCTGAATGTAAATCCAGTATTCACTCGTCTTTTAGCTCTGATTTGGTCTCCACCAACTCCTGGGGGAAATATCTGGTCTTTTAGCTAAATGCTCCACCATGTTCACCTGCTAGTCCCTAACTTTGTCTGCCTGGTGCTAGGCAGGTAGCGCACAGTGGGTTTATCACAGTTGTTTAGCCAGAAACGGCTGGAAATGAAGCTGACGAGAGCGGTGAGAGTGAACCGAAACATTAAAGTAGCAGATCATAAAACTCAATTAATGAGCTCAATTAACACTCTGTGGAACTTAGGGGAACTAGAGATACAGGTGATCATCCTCTCCAATCACATTTGATCCATTGTTTATATAAAAATAGTAATTACAGCAGCCTTAAACGACAGCTACGCGTTCAGAGAACACCAACAGGAACTGTTGAATTTCAGCTCACAGTTACCTAATGTACATACTTTTATTTAAAGCTGCATCATGGACAGTTGCCTTCATACATCCAGCAGAAACAGAGCAACACTAGCATTTCAGTCAGAGACACACTTGCAGATAGTTATACAGTTGCGGAAAAGGTCATAAAGATAAAACTATGTGCTAAAAGAGGCTAAAAAGATTGATTGTGCATTGGTTAGACTGCCACTCCAGTCTTTTAGCTCACCGGCGATGAACCAGCAGAAGAAGAAGAGAGAGACGAGGCAGCTCCAGGCCTTGCTGTGATTCCCGAAGCCGGCAGTGCAGGGCAGGATGGAGAGCACGGCCAGCAGCAGGGAGATGACTCCCATTACCAACAGGTAGATGGGGATGTAGGGCTGCCTGGGGCAGTCATACTGGTACACTGCTCCTGTAGGACACAAGGACAAGTTGTGTATCACGTCACCTGCCTCATCTATTAATGATCCTTCTGTGTCATTTTTATTTGCAGTGATTGCAATCCACTGTCCTGGTTGTCTGATATACTAAACTTTGGATTCACTTACCTATTGCTAGCTCAGCAAAGGGCATGACACACATAATCACCTGGGAACAAACTGAGGGAAGACAGGCAGAAGATTTTAAAGTCAACCTGTAGCGACTTTACATGTGGCGAGGTTCATTTAATGAACACAAGCTGCGTACAGTATATCGCTGTCTCTCACCTAATATTGGTGCCGGAGGTTTCATTGGTCTGCGGATGCGTTGAGGTCTGTCACTCTCTGACATTGTCTGTAATGATGAATCTGAATCTGCAGAGGTTCAAAGAGGAGAGAGACAGACACATCAGCTGTCTACTCTACAGCAAACGTCCAGTCTGCACGCTCAGCACTGCCAGACATTTAACATTTAACAAGAAGCGCTCTTCATTCAGAATATAGTGGTGAAACAGCTCCACTAACGTACAAACTGTAGCCTACTTCCCTGAAAACAAATGGCAATGCCGTTTTACTTCTTTAAAGTGCAAGAACAGTGTCAGAAAGAATATTCACAGAAACATGAATCTGATATAATGACGAAACAAGCTCAGAAAAGAAACGTTTCTACAGGAAAGAGGGTGTTTTAAATAGTTTTTTCAGCTGAAAATTCATTAAACAAATAAACTTAAGTAATATTTAAGTGTAAAGAAAAGGGCAGTAAATTCTGCACGTAGAAATAATCAGTAATAATCAGAGAGGTCATGTCATATCATACCTTTCTGTGTGAAAGAGTGCCTCCTTCCTGACGGCTATGGGAAACAAATTGTTATGTAGTGCAGTGACATCTGTGGGTTAGGGACAGTTCACGGGAGGTGTGTGTGTGTGTGTGTGTCTTTACTTCCTAATTCAACGCCTTTTTTCTTGATGCTTGTTTTCTGTTCCCTTGCTATTACAATTGTGTCTGGTAATGTGGAAGTAAAGTCAGAAACTCCAATTATTCTACATTTTTTAAATCTGTATTAGTTACTCTATATCATGTTTTTACTGTACAGTCCCATAGTCTTTAGTCTTGTCCTACAACTTAAAAGTACAGAAATTAATTCAACTTTCCATTTTCTTTAAATCTCTCCTTAATAAAGTATATATATATATATATAAAAAGGGAAATTTGACTTAAATAAGCTTCCTTTTTTTTGTTGCTTGCAAAGAAATATATAATGTTCTACATATAAATAATCCATATATATGGTTTTCCTCGTCTGTGTGTAAGGTCTCTGGACCCAGATCTGAGGACTCAGTTGCAAGATTGAGGACAAAGAGCAGCCGGAGTTAAAACCTAGTTCACTCGGCCAGATTTTCAAGGCAGAGCTTGACAACAGGCAGTCAATAAGAGAAGGCAAACAAAACCAAAGTAAAATCAGGCGGCAGATAACAAGAATCAGGGTTGGGCAAACACTGTGCTCCACAAAAGAAAATCTGTGTGGGGAAGAGAGACTGATATATATAGTGGGTGACTAATGAGCGAATGAGGGGCAGCTGAGCAGGTGTGTGTGGGGATCAGGTGGCTGGAGTTTAGCAGGAACACACTGAGGGCAGCTGCTGGACAGGTGGAGAATGACAGCCAGAGGAGAGGTAAAGCACAGCCAAGCAGGAGGAAGTGTGATTTAACAAGAAATTTAAAAAAAAGGGTCCTAATTACAAGCTGAGAAAAAGAAAATTGGAATAGCTCTATTTCTTTATTTGCTCTCTGCTGCCTGAACTTATTTCCTTGTGTTGCATCTGCTGTTGAGTCCCCCAGTTTTACTCTGTTGAGTCACTTGGATGTTGCATTTACTTCATCACGATTCCCATGTTTTCCAGCTAGTTGACAAAGCATTAAGACTGCATAATGATTTCCCCATTATTAGGCGAGAACTGCTATAAAACAGATATTTTAGAGCTATTTTAATGTCATGAAGAGACAACTTCCCCTTATTTCTCTCTGTCTTAGTATGATTTGGGTGTTGTACGTGAGGTAATGCATGTCTTGTGATCAAACAGGCGGTTTATAACTCACATCTGACTGCTTAACAGCAATACATTTCCTGTTTCGACAGAGATCCCATATCACACATCACACATTTCCAAGTTTCTCTTTTAATTGATTCTTCAGATGACAAAATACAATATATCTTTGATTGTATTATGGTTAATATACTATGTGTATTTTGTTTATATAAATATATAAACGTTGGTTCCCCCTGGAAACAAAGCACTGCATTTGGTATCGTTAAGGTTTTTCTATAGGCGTACGACGTATACGAAATCATCGTCTAGTAAAGTGCATGATAGGGAGCGTGTTGAGTGCGATTGCTTAAATTAGAGTCTAACTTGACCATGTTTTATAGAGCGTCTTCCTGACACAAAATATCAACAAACATGAGCATTAAAGTAAAAAAACAAGGCAAAATCCATTCACACAGAACACACATTTTTTTATCATTTTATCCTGCACTCTGTATCAGGTTTAAGCCTAATTCCTGGCTCGACATGTAAACAATACGTCTCATACATCTTTAGGATAAGCGGTGAGAGAAAATGCTTACAAACAGAATGAACTGCAGCTTCTGCAGAGGTAGAAAAGGCTCATCAGTGTTGAGAAAACACTATTTATGATCAGTGTTAAAATCTACAGCATCTTGGGAGTTAAGCATGCATCTAACAAAACGAAGGCTGTGCCACCATGAGACAGGATGGGTGTTAAAATAAGACATATTCGTCTTGTGTTGCAAAGTATGAGGCTAAAACAGAAAGGTCAAACTTTTTTGTTTTACCGCTGCACTTATGAACTGTGCTGCCGTTCGTCCCCATAGCTTTTAGAGCATATTTCAGATTGGTTAAGGCACAATAGAAAAGAGCAACTTTGGCCTTGGTACATGTGTAACAGAAGAACTAACAGCCCCATGAGATGCATCCTGTCTCCTCGTTTGTTTTGTTTGTGTCTAGACGTCGTCGTCTGGGTCGGCTCGGCCACACAGGAAGAAGCAGAAGAGGACGCAGCAGCTGCCCACCAGGAACAGGCCGAAGAGGATGTAGACCAAGGTGGTGGTCCAGAAGGCAAACAGGTAGAGTGTCTTGTTGCAGTAGGGATCCGTGGTCGTCGTATTCTTGTTGTAGTTGGGCTCGTAAATAGAGTAGATCCACACGTTACCTAGACAAAAAAGAAACCCAAGAAAATAAAAACATTGTGTTTTTTAGGACAGAGCTTGATCCCAGTTAGGAAATAGACACATCTACAATTACAGATCTTTATATCAGTGATGAATGAGCCGAGGAGTTCAAGACATTTCAGAGATTGTTAGATGTAGAGTAGAGATGCACTGATACAATACTAGGATTTGATATCCTGCTGATTAGTGAGTGACTGCAACTATCTAATCCAATTCATTATTTTACCTTATATATATTTATTCTAATCTAACTTCATAATGTCATGTGTCATCTTCTGTATATGACTCCTGCTTTGCTTGTTGCTGGTAAAATGTCCACTGACTGTACAATTTCAACTTTCAGGAGTTGTTTGACCAGTTTTTGAAGAGAGGACGATTTTGTTTTATCGCCGATGTCTCGACCACCCTTTGCTGTTTTCAAGACGGCTGTTTTGAGCAGTGTCATTTATATAAATACATTTTTTTTCCCCCCAATATTTTTTGGACATCTTATGCCTTTTGCTGGAGAGCTGATAGAAGAGAAATAGATGACAGTGTCATTTTACTTAATCTGAGGCAGAAATCCAAGTGAAATTCAGCCTAAAATATGTATAAAATATAATGAACTTCATTGGACTGACTACCTAAGCTGTGATGTTTAGAGGACTGAAGGCTGTGTTTCCTCACTAAATAACATGGCCTACAGTACAGCCTCACTAGACTATTTATTTTTTTATTTATTTTTCTATGTAAACCTAAGGGGTTTGTGTGCTGCTGTGTCAATTTAGAAAAAAAAAAAGTGGAATCAATAGCAGACATAGATGGACATCTAGTGGCCCGTTCATGTTACTACAGTGTGTTGATTCTGCACTGGTGCACCTTAATGAGCTGCAAATGGGAGCGCATGTAAGAGATAATGCCTGCTATTACAAAATAATGGACATGATGGAGGCAAAGAGTGATATTTCCTCCACTGAGTCCATTATTTTCTTACAACAGGACACTTTGTAGTGCATCATCGCACTTGCACCTCAGCTACGTGCGTGAACATCACATGTACTGATATCTAAGTTTTGTTGCTGTGGTTACGTGCAGTTTCATACACTCAGTTGCCAGTTTATTTGGTACACCGAGCTAAAACTAACAGTCCTGCAATAAATCCTCCCTTCGTGAAGGTTATAACTGGAGGCTGTGGTTTGTGGTGCTGTTGAAGTGTATTGCATCATACTGAGAGGTGTTAATATTTAATCTCATAGGTGTGAATTTAGAACGGTGGTTTGTCTGTTGACCAGATTTCTGCTTGAGGTGTCCCAATACACAATTTAAACAAACACCTGTCAACCAGAAACAATCAGACAGTATTTCCCTTGGCCATGGATTAATGTCAAAGAGATTGGATGTCCCTACGTTTGGTCATGCTTCCCGTCATTTGTCAGCCTGCCATTGTTTAAACTCACCAGCAATGAACCAGCAGAAGAGGAAGAAGGATGTCAGCGAGTTCCAGGTGGCGCAGACTCGACTGAGCGGGTTGGAGGTGCCGTCTTTGGGCTCCTGGGAGCAGGGCAGGCAGGAGAGCACAGCCAGCACCAGGCCAAAGACTCCCACCACTATCAGATAGATGGGGATGAAGTGCTGCCGCGGGCAATCTTCCAGGTGTACTGTACCTGTTGGACACACGGGGGTGACGACAGGAGATTAGTCGCCCCATATTTCCACAATATTGCAGAATTTCACTCAAACAACATGAATTAAATGTCAGTAAATGTGCATCATTTACTCACCAATTGCAATCTGAGCAATGGGCATGACACAAAGGAACACCTTTGAACATGCTGCAAGAAGAAAGAATATATTTAGATGAAAGACACTTTCAGCCTCTTTTCTGTTCTTAATCTGAGCAAAAATCAAACGTATGATTCTGCCAGTTGATCTCACCTAGTAACGGTGTTGGGGGTTGAGGAGGGCTGCGGATGCGTTGAATAAGCCTGGTGTTTGACATGATCAGTAATGAGGACTCTAACCTACAGAGGAAGATAAAGAACTGAGTAAGAAGTGTAGACTAACGTCGTCTGCATTGTTAAAAAGTAAACAGTTTTTATGCAAAGTGAAGAAGAAAACAAAGTGCAAACAAAAGTTTTAAGTATGTAAATATAAGATGACAAGAACGTCCCTCATTTACATTTATGTTTTTATCCAAATTAAATCTGAAACTAAAGTTGATTAATCAATTACACAATTGAAAGACATTAATCAATCAGCAATCAGCAACTATTGTGATAATCGACTAATTGTTTGAGTCGTTTTCTTACATGATAGTAAACTGAATATCTTTGGGTTTTTTATGTGTTTGTTGGACAAAACAAGCAATTTGAATATTTCAGTGTTGATTCTGTGATAATTAGTGACATTATATTTGTAGATTTTAGACCTCCAAAATAGTTAATTGCCTACATTTCCCATAATGCAACTGGAAGGCATCTTTCATTTGAACCCCCTCCTCTTTCAAACTCCACACCTTTGGTATGTATTGAAGGCTTTCTGCCAAAGTCTGAGCCCCAGAGATGACATCACTATGACGTCATCAGGGGTTTTTTTCCCCTCTAATTTCTGACAGCCACCTTCAGAGCCACATAAGACATTATACAGCAGTTTTCACATGTGCACGCCTCATGACGAGTAAGCTGAACTTGATGTGGAGATTCCCTGGAAGCATTTAGGGAAATAACTCCTGGAGGTGTCCTAGATTTGAATTGTATCTGTGTTAAACGTGAGTTGAGTTTTTAAGGACCAGGAGTGAAGCACAAACACTTTATGTGGCAGCTCATTAGAGTTATTTAATCGTGTCAATTTAGCCACAATCCAACCCAGCCTAAATTCACTTGCCATGCAATCCCAGCACAGACTGAAAATATGATTAGACGTAGTGACCTGAATTGCATACAGTGTGGATACAATACATAGTTTAAGTTCACACACACGACAGTGTGTGTTGAATTACAGCCAAGAGGTTTGGCTGCATTCCTTACAAAGCCAGTTTGACCAATATTAAAGGAACAGCAGCAACAGGAAATGAAGCAAACGTAGGATGAGGATTAGAGAAAATGTGTGAAGCTGACACATGAACTGGTCTGGTACCAAATGATTACTAGTTAAATTGCATTTACAAACTGACCTACAACAGGTAAATAAAAATCGACTCAGAGCACTTTTCACTGGGTAAAGTCTCAAAAGCAACACTCACACGTATGAAACTTTAACAAAACCTTAGACACCCCGCTAAAGAAATGTTATGAAACCAGAGCAGATAACTTTAAACCGCAGCCTCGCCTTTTATTTTCTTCGTTTGCTCTCCGCCCCACCCCGGTAACACACCGACATAACGTCAAACTCCTGGTGTCTGATAATGGGTTTCGTCAACACATATAACCGCACAAAGTCTCCGGTTAGTGTGTAAGTAGCAATTTAATGCGTGAAAAGTCACCGTTTGTTGTTTTATCCTCCGACACTTACCTTTTGAGTGAGTTTTCCCTTCTCCGGTGTCTGCTGCTGCCAGCGGCCGCGCCTCGTTAACTGTCAAACCTCCTCCTCTCGGGAGCGCGCATGCTCAGAGAGGCGTTCACGCGGTCAGCTGATGCCAGACTGTGAGCGCTTCAGTGGCGGAAGAAGTACTCAAATATTTTAGCAGTACCACAGTGTAGAAATACTCAAAATTTAATTAAGTAAAAGTACAAAAGCATGAAAATATACTTAAAGTACCAAAAGTAAAAGTACTCATTATGCAGACTATCGCACATTATAGTATTAAATATTAATGCATTGATATGTACATCACTTTGTTGTTGCAGCTGGTAAAGGTGGGGCTTATTTTTCACTATATATAGCCTACTGCCGGGTAGCTTGTGAATTTCACAAGTGGATTGATAAGGTTTTATCTTCCATCCATACTAATACATCTAAAATAAATGGAGGCTAGTGGAGTAAAAAGTACAATATTTCTCTCTGATTTGTAGTGGAGTAGTAGTATAAAGTAGCAGAAAATGGAAATACTCAAGTACAAGTACCTCATAATTGTACTTAAGTACAGTACTTAGTTACTTTCCACGTTATCCAAAATGACATCAACACAGGTCTGTCCTCCTCATGTACCAAAAGTTACATTCATAATACAAATGTGGATGTTTGGAGCAGTGATTCCCAACCTGGGGCTTGTGACCCCCCCAAGAGGCCCCCGTGATAAATCTGTGGGGTCACAAGATGATTAAAGGGGAAACTATGTTTATTTTATAAATATATAAATATAAACTTGAAATGTCAATATTTTAGAATGTGATTTAGACATCTATTCATTGAGATGCAACGTCTTATCTCAGTAGTTTAAACAGTATTAAAGATGAAATAATCTCAAATATTTGCGTAGTACTGCACCTTGCAAAGCTATTTTTTTTATGACCAAATTCTTTTTGTAGAATAAAACAAAAGATTATCAAAACTAAATTTAAATAAAACAATCAAATAAAGTAATAAAGTTTTGAGTCTTGGCCCCCACATCTGAAATCTAGACAGGTCCAGGGTTGTCAGGCCCCTGTTGGACTTCTTTGGGATACAGAGAGAAATGAAAATTGCAAATGAACAAACAGAAGGTTGGCACAGGTGTCAAAAGGAAAACTCTAAGCTGTAAAAGCTGTAAAAGTTATTAAAGTGGCATGAAATGCAGATAGAATAGATGAACAAAATGACGTTAAGTATCACAGTATAATTGTACCAAAGTACCAAAACACTTCTGAGTTATAAACGCACATGCAGCAGTTAAATACTTCAAGAGCAGTACTCTGGTATAACAGGCTCAGGCTCACGATAAACAAATGCTGTCAGATGAGAGCAGATAAAGGTTGAATGAGCCGTCGCCTTTTATCTTAGGTTTGTGTAGTTTGCGTTGGAGCAGAGGTGTGGTCTGACCACAGACAGCAGTGGCTACACAGTATGTTCCTGAAGGTTTCAGCTGCAGTAATGCTGCAGTCAAGTCTGTGACAGTGTATCGCGATATAATTAAAAAGGTAGAGCATTTATTTTGTAAAAGAGAGTATATCAGCAAATGTTCACGATCTTTTATCGTCTTATTTTCTGTTTGCAAGAGTGATTTTAAGGTTAGACTAATGCAATATCTCAAAATGCAACATTCCTGTGTTTGCATTGCCACCTATGCTCAAACATTCACTCTCACCAGGGTAAACTTCAATAGTGCACACTTTCTGACTACGGATTTTCGTCTTGTAATCAAAAAGATAAAGGTATGAGGCCCTCTGACGTCAGTAAAACTGAATGAAGAAACTTGTGCAGAAATGCAAACCTGTTGCAACAAATCTCTCTGGGCTGAATGCTAAAGTGAAAGTGTTCCTTAAATAGTTTTTCTTTAAAATGTGTGTGAAGTATAATAATCATTTTAATACTGTAAACCCTCCAAATAATGACATAAAATGACTTTAATGAACTGTGATATTTAGCTATAATAATAAAAATGAAAACACTCACGCAGTGTTAATTATTTAGTCTTAAGAAAATGTTTTCAAAACACAAATGCATATTAACATAAATAACTGTAAAAATGACAGCAACAACAGCAACACGTGACAACAACAGAACTAATAATATATTAAATATAATAACACACAAAAAACGTATCTTGGCAGCAGTTTCAGTTTTTTTAAATATACTGCTGAAGTCATGAAGGACGCCGACCTGCATATCTGTCCAGCAGATCCCCACAGAACATCTTTTAAATAATAAAAACGTAATTTACTCTTAACGGTCACTGTGCTCAGTTTTAGTTTGAAATACACATATTAATGCAAAATGTGTCAGTGCAACTACAGCACCTTTGTTGTTTATATTTTTGAGGAACTGTCCAACACATTAAGTTTTTTTTTATCGGTTCATCAGAAGTTTGTCCATCAACTTCCACCTAAGAGGACGGCGGTTGCCATGGCTTGATGTAGTTACCAGGGCAACCAGACGATGCTGTCACAAGTCTGTGAGGCAGACGCTGGAGGACGTCTCAATGTAGATGCACCGTCGGTATCCTGAGCGGGATTGGCCGCCTCGTAGATCAATCACAAGGCTCCGGTTCCTCTCAGACTCCGCCGTCTGGAGTCGAGCCCCGCCGAGCACCGAGTCCCACAGCAGACCTCTGCTCCACACCTGCACACAAAGAGACGCAGACGAGGATTGATTGTGTGTGCATACTGTGTGTGTGTGTGTGTGTGTGTGTGGGTGGGGGTGGGTGTGAGGGAATATGAATGTGTCAAACCTCAACAGAGATGTGTGTGCTGGGGTATCTCCTGTAGAAGATGGTTCTGAGGTTGAACTCAGGGTTTCCGTCCGCCTTGAAAACCTGCGTCCTTATGGTGTCATTCTCACAGCGCACTACAGCGTAAACATCTGGAGCTGTGGATCACAACACACAACACAACAAGGTGTAAACATTTATTAAGTATTTCCATTTTGTGCTACTTTATACTCCACCACATTACACACACACACAATACACACACAATAGAAATTTGTGCAGCAGAACCTTGTTTTTCCTTCTTTCCTCTCCCACTAATCATCTCAAGACCCCTCAGATTTATTTTGTGACCCTTTGAAGGGGCCCAACCCCTATGTTGAGAACTACTGGACTAAGCTAGCTAACTTCACTGTATAAGGTAGTTAAAACTACTTGCTCATTTGATTAATCAGTATTAATAATCTAATAATGTAAAATATAATAATATATAATTCGCACAACAATTACTTTCACTTTTGATACTTTAAGTACATTTTGATTATAATACTTCTGTACTTTTACTTAAGTAAGATTTCAAATGAATGACTTGTAATGGAGTACTTATACATCGTGGTGTTGGTACTTTTACCTAAGTAAAAGATCTGAGAACAAGTAGGTCTGCAACCACAAACGTGTGGGAACTTTGTGTTCTTTCACCAACAAACTATGTAAATTTGAAGCTACATGCTTCATGCTACAGTTTAGGTCCCCAGGTGTGTTTTTCTTGCTTCCTCTTCCCTCTTCTAGCTGTAAAACCGGAGGAGATGTGGTGTTGTGCTATAAGCCACCTGTCTGTTTGGGAGAGCTGAGTCCTGACGCCCTGCGGAGATGGACTGTGGTCACCACAGAGGGTTGAGGTAGAAAACACTGGAAGACAGAGGGAGACGGCAAATCCTCCCTCAATTCCCTGCACACAAAAAAATAAATATAAAAGAAAACAAATCAGCAGATTGGCATGAGGATTGAAGGGGGGGTTAAGTTAAATCTGAGAGCAAGAAACGTTAAACTGATGGCTTAAGTGATTATTTTATATGTTTTGGGGGTTTTTAGTTTCTGTATGTGGAGATTCTTCTTTTATTTTTTGTGTATTGTTCCCCCTTAATGTTTTTTTCTCTCTTTCCTACCATTTTTGTTTTTTTCATTTTTCTTTCCTGATTTTCTCTTTCACAGTAAAATATGCAAATATTGTAAGAATACTCTTATGAATATCATCATATGTAAGCAGGTGTAAAGCTTCATTATGCACTCTTGCAATAAATCATTATGTATACTGTATATAAATACACGTACTGTATCCGATATAACACCAATCTGCATTTAATTTATGAACATTTTACATTTGTTGTTTCAAACATTTGGGGTAAAATCCTCTGGGAAGCTCATAAAGCAGTTTCCATTTCTCACAGTAAAAAAAAGCAGTTGTGTTGCGGAATAAATAAATAAATGAATGTTTGGGTCGTTTACATGACAACTGACAGCGTAAGAAACTTTTATAAAACATGCATACACACAAACTACTGTCACACACCTGAGTCGGATGTGAGAATGGGAGAAGAGGCGTAGGAGGAAGCGTCCCATGGCGCCTGGCAGGAAGGTGGTGGTCAGCACGACGTAGCGACCTGGAACCAGAGTCCCCCTCAGAGTCACGCTGCGGGAGTCCATGTAGACCGAGCTGGCCGCCTGCTCCACCACACCCTGCACCCGGCTGCAGCGGTTCACCTCCACCTGGGCCACGACGAGGCAGCAAGGACATTTATTTATTTTTTTTATGGGAACTGAAAAGGTGTGTGTTCACATTTCGGTCCATAAACTGCTCACCTTCAGCACCTCAAAGCCGATAGGCAGGTTTTCACCTCCTCCATCTTTCCTCCGTATCCTCCTGTCCTCCTGCTGCAGACAGATCAGCACCTCCTCCTCTTTGCCTCTCACCTCAAACATGAACTAGAAAGCCAGGAAGAGAAATCATGCTCAAACATCTTGCGCTCATCGAAAATACTTAGAGCTTCCAGATCAGAGTTACCTGTGGATTGTTCAGGAAAGTGTCTCTGTGGTTGATGCATCCTCCACATCGACTCCTCTTATCCATCTGTGCCTCCCATCCTCCCACCTCTCCACCATCATCTTCCTTTGTCACTTTTTTCACAGTCTTATCTCGCTCACTTCCTCCTTTCCCTCCCTTCTGCTGACTCTCCCCAAGTCTGGCCTCCTTCCGGTTACCTCGCTGCTTGGTCCCTCCAGGTTTGGCGTTGTTCTTCCCCAAGCTCAGCGCGTGGTTGCTGTGGAGGACGGAGGATGGGGGTGTTCCCGGGGAAGCGGGGGCTGGAGCCCACTCCCCATAGCGGCGTACTTCCCTCCAGTGAGAGCTCGGCCACAGCAGAGCCCTCTCCACCCGCCGGCACACCACCACATCTGTGAAGTAGTGACAGAAATCCTCGAAATCCATCCTGAGGAGCAGGAGGGAGAAATAAATTAGATATATGGATAGAAATCATGCTACATGAGCACGTTTTAATGTGTGTGAGATGCATAAATTACTTCTTCTGCAAGAATTAGAATAATTCACCACATTATTTTGATTATCATTACAATACAGGTCATGTGTGGACAGATTAGATGAGCCTGCAATATGTTACCTAACATAAGATCAAAAGCAATCGTGGAAAGTAACTAAGTACATTTACTCAAGTACTGAGTACTTCTGAGGTACTTTACTTGAGTATATAAAGAGTATATAAAGTAATTAAAATTAGCCCTACTGTCACCAGCTGTGACATTAAAGTGATGAACACATTAATGCATCAATAATGATAAGTGAATAATATAATAAAATAATCTAAATGATTCTGAAATGGGTCACTGCACAATGAGTTCTTGTTATGCTAATACTTTTGTACTTTTACTTGTAACATTTAGAATGCAGGACTTAGTATTTTTACACTGTAGTATTGCTATTTTTACTCAAGTAAAAGATCTGAGTACTTCCTCCATCACTGAAGAAAAGTAAACTTACAAAGTAAAAAAAAAAAAGAGGATGAAACTCACGTAGAAGTACATTTGTTTTAGTTTTGTTGTATAGTTTTGCATTTTTTTAAAATAATTTTATGTAGACATCAGGAAAACTAGCAGCTACTTTATGGAAGGCAATGCAGATCCAAACAAATAATAAAAAATAGAAAATCTACCAGAACTCCCCGACGTCTCGTACAATGAGGCCCATCTTCTCCCTCTCTGCACGACTCATCTGTTGCCACTGCTGCGACCTGCAGGGGGCGTTCAAGGACAATAATGTCAAAGGCACCAGAAAAAAAAATGCAGAGCTGCAAGGTCCAACACACTGGAAATGACATATGAAAAATACAAGCAGTGTTTCAACTTCTGGAAACCTTTATAGGTCCATTTTGGCCATTTTCAGAGTTTCTCAGACTTTCATAATGTAAATGACAGATGTCCCCTCGTAAAACAATTCCAAAACTATTGTAAAATGTCAGAAATTGTCCAGAAAACTTGCAGTGGCACTATAAAGAGCTGTAAAACAGACTGACACTGTTAAATGTCAGCAGGGGCTTTATTCCCACAGCTCCAGCAAAGTGTATGATGTACTCAGCAGCCAGACATGTGGCAGATGAAGCCCAAGTTCAGAGTACCCTCACCCCTGACTCCAGGCTCCCGTCCAGTCTGTGGTCCCCCACGGGTTCCTCATGCGCACCATGAAGAGTCGGGACATCCCGCCCGTCTTCAGCAGCTTCTCCCCGAGCCTCACCTTCCTCACTGCTGTGATCCCGTAGGCGTGTCCCCGCACCAGACCACAGTCCAACACCGACTCCACTGTCTCCCCCTCTGCTGGCTGAGAAGTGTAAAATAGGCTGAACTTATTTGATCTTAATCACCAACATATCATGCATCTCTAGATAGCAGGCCCTACCCGTATGGAGCAGGTGATGAGGGCTTTTTGTTCATGGGACTTGGCCAGCGTCTGGAAGAACGCCCTCCTCTGGTCGCTGTGCAGGCTGAGGGCCTCACGATCCAGGCTGAGGGGCTCCGAAACCCCGCCAGTGAAGTCAATCAGGGCCTCTGCAGTGTTTCCTCCCTCGAGGGCCTCATAGCAGCCGTTCAGCCTAGAGAGCAACCAGATAGACTGAGTGATTGATGGCTGTGCCGCTCCTCTCCCTTGTCCAGGTCCTGCTCTGCAGGTGTTTGTTTTGAAGAGCAACAAGTAGAACCTTAATTTTTTAAATAACATTTTGAATGTTTCCTGCTACTTATGTCCCATAAGTGTACATCTATTTAAGTAGCAGCATATGGTTGAGAAGATGTTGTTATAGGCAGTTTCTCAGATGTTAGCAGGTGGATACTAAATGTATAGAGTGTGCTAGTTTGTTGCTATGGTGGATGCAGTGGGTGCTGGTGTGTTTCCACGTGGTTGCCAAGTGGTTGCTATGGTTTTGGGGGCTGGTAGGACTTTAGGAGGTGGTTGTTAGGGTGTTTAGGATGGTGATGAGTAGTATGGTGACTGCAGGTGGTAGTTAGGGAGTACTTTTGACACAACCCTTTCACCAGACAAGAACGTAGATATTGGACGATACCGCTAAATACGTTCAAGGTCACAGATAACAAGAGGGTGACTGAGAATAGACTGAGTCCTGCAAGGTCCTGGAGCCCTTACTTGGCGTAGGCCTTCTCCAACAGGGCGCTCCAAAACTCTCGTGGGGTGGCCGAGCGGCAAAAGAGCAGCACTCCGTCCCTGCTGACCGGCAGACGGTCGTCCACAACAACATCCATCCAACGGCCAAGTCGCCAGAACCGGAAATGGAAGATACCTGCGTACAGGTCAGGATGCTTTGGATTCCACTCCTGCTCCACGTGGTTGGGGATCACCTGGGAGGAAGAGAGGAGGGAGATGAAGCCATGGAGGAAGGAAAAGAGGAGGGGAGCAGGAAGCAATAAAGAGCAAAGAGGCAAGGAGCTGAAAGGAGGAAGGAACACAAGTACACAACCTTCTTCCACAGAGACGGCTCAGATGCTAAGCAGGAAATGGCAGCCACCATCCAGCAGTTACCCAAACTGCCTTGGTGCAAGTCACGAGTGCTGATGCCATCAACAAACAGACGGGGGTCCTTACATATCTCCTGGAGTTTGATCAGAAGAAGGAGACATCAAAAAGACACATTAAACCTGCATTCAATTATTTTTTTTGGCCACTCGGGGGCAGCAACAGTTGCTTATTTACACATCGAACAGACACGGAGCAACATTAGCATTCATTTGAAGTCATGTTTCTGGCCACCTGACGAATGTTAGGCCAATATTTGCTCTGTTTTGCTCTTCACCCACTTCTGAGGGAAATATCTGGCTCTTTAGCTGCTAAATGCTACATAACATTCACTAGCTAGTCGCTAACTTTGTCTGTTTGTTGTTCGGTGCTGGGCAGATAGTGTACAGCTGCCTGCTGCTGCTTAAAACAATGCTATAATAAGAGCAGCGAGAGTGAACTAAAACAGGAAAGCTGCGGGTCAGTAAACCAAAACAATGAGCTGAAAGACGCTAAAATGACCGCAGAGAGGGTTTATCCCTACGGGTGAACCCTTTCACATTACACACAGTCATTTGATCCATTGTTAATATAAAATATTGATTATATAGTAGCTTTAAATGAACTCTGATTAATGATTGCAGCAGTTAGTAGCGCCACAGTGTTTTATGAGGCCTGTGAGCTGAGTGTCAGAGCACTGCTGAGGAGACAGATCCTGTCTGTGTGGACCTGTTGATCTCCGTTTGGACAGGGTCAGGTAACAGTAGAAGCTGTGCCGGACACACACACACACACACAGAGAAATATACACACTCAGTGGTCATAACCTCTTTAAATGTAACTCCAGACAAGATATGAACCTTCCTTCAGATGATATCAAGATCATAACAAGTATGAGGCCACCAGGATTGTGAAGTAGACTGGTGAGTTACTGAGTGAGTGGCTGCAGTTTCTGTGTGTGTGTTTGTGTGTGTGTGTGTGTGTGTGTGTGTGTGTGTGTATGTGTCAGTAGAGAGAGGCGACAGAAGTCACTCTATCATCCGACTCCCTGTCGATACACGCTTAAAATACCTGAGCGGAGCATTAGGGACACTTACTCTTCAGCCCTGAATCAGCAAATTAATAGCCAGCAGGGTTTCACATTAAGAGCACTGAAGGTTTGGACCACATACTGAATGAACTTTATGAACTACTGATCATACAGACGCAGACGTTTCTGAATTTGGAGCTAAAATAAGGCAGATTTTTCAATAAGTGCAGTGTGATTAACAGGTGAATTCAGGGCATCTGCAGGTCTTGAAAAGTCTTTAAAAGCACTGAATTTAGTTTCCTAAAGAAAAGACCTTAGAATTTCATTTACAAAGGTCTTTAATATTTTTGAATATTTTGCCGTAGACAGTAAAATTAGATTTACAACTTATTATTTTTTAATTGGTTAATCAGTTTGCCAATTTTCTCCAAGTAACGTTAATTGATTAATTTACTAGGAATTGTTGTTATAAACAGCTGGAAAGTACTGACAAACATGTGCTTTACATGTCAATAAATTCATGTACTTAATTAATAATTGTAGGCCTTGTTGTCCCCTACTCGTTCTCCATCATTCTTTGACCAGTATGACAGTGAAAAGGGTATTAAATTTAATTTTATGTGGTATTAAAAAGGTCTTGAAAAGTCTTAAATTTAACTTGGTGGACAAAGCAGAAACCAAGATTTATTTTTGTTCCAGCTTTTGGGGTTTTGACTTGACATCTCTAATTTTACACAAGTTTATGTGTTACCTTTGACAAAAAAGACTCTTTCAAAATTAAAAAAATACAAAAAAAGTACAAAAATGCTTATTTTGATTCCATCTGTAGTCTCTATTATGCATTTCTACTAAAATAAAACATTTATTCTTGACTGTATACTGACGCTTTTTGTTTATACATGCACAATCCATTCATTTTCCAAGTCATTACAGCATTAAATATATATTTTCTGGCTACTGACACTGGATAATAAATAAATTGACTTTGACTTTAACCTCCCATTTCATTGCCACCATTAAAGGCTGCTTGGCTTTGCTGTAGCCACAATAAACACCTATACTTATACACAGCTGCACCCATCTCAACACTGTGCTAAAAACACCTGGACTATTTGAACTGGCTGCTGCTTTTTCTGAACTCAACTGTATAAACACACACCAATAGAGCGGTCCATCGGCAGCACGCACCACTTGCTCCCTGAGGGCTAAGGTTTCGCTGCCTGACGCCTCTCCTATAATAGAAAGTGCTTTAATTAACCCTAATCTGATGGAAATGTAACATGTGGAGCCAGCCACTCGATTTAGAAATAATTCTTTGTAGTGGTTCAAACTGGGGGAAATGTGTGTAAAAATCTATTTCACTCACCCTCGGCCTCTTCCAGGTCAGTCCCGGCGGGGGCTCCCTCTTGTAGAAGAGGGACTGGGCAGTTGTGGGGAACAGGGGATCCTTGAAGAGGGCACCTCGACGCAAGCAGGCCCGCCTCAGCTTGTGAAAGCTCTGACCCTGGAAGTTGTTTACTAGTTCGGGCATTGTGGCCGGAGAGGAGAGGCTTTAGGTAAGGTGGAGAGAAGAAGAGATACGGGGCGGATGAATAGTTTATATAGAAATGGTTCCTCAGTCATGGATAAGGTTACACTGACACAGATATTTAATGGACTATAATCCAAAAAACATACGAAACATTTCCGTTTCTTTTCATTAATTTAATTGCTCAGTTGTTTAGTTTGTTGTTTAAGGCCTAATGTACCTCATGAAATCTATCACTTTTTATCGTTATGGCTTACAACAGATCATTGTAATGTCCTGTGATAATCTAAATGTTGTTTCAAGGGAAAAACACTTCATAATGATTTTTAACACAAGAAGACAGAAGAACCGTAAAGATGCTGAGCCACAAAATGTGCAAAAATAGATATAATAGATATTGGTCAAACCCTAAAGTACACTTTTATATCCATTTCAACTTGAAACAGCAATGTCCCAAAGTCTGACAGTGGAATTGCACTTAAGATTAAGAACAAGGGGACAAAACAGGAACATCTGTCAGCTGTAATAGGAACATTTTATCTTTACTCTCCTCTGACAGATATTCAAATATCTTTCACAGTCACAGTTCAGCTTTATTGAAGGGAAGAGTCGTTTGTCAGCCTGTAAACACAAACTCAGAGATCATTAAAAGTCTGTTTGTTTTGACCAATCAGACAAAAGTCACACAACCACTAATTGTCTTTGAGCGGAGAAACATGCACTTTTAGTCTTCTGTCACACACAAAGGCAACTGTTGGTACTATTATAAACACTGCAGTCTACAAAACTACCTTTGTTTAAATACAGAACCTGAGAGAACAATAAGTTGTTTAAATCTGCTTGTGTGTAATGTTTTAAGGCTGACCAATGATAATCTGTACCATTACAGGTGAATACATACTGTAGGCTACATTGACTAACATTAAACACAAAAGTAATATATGTAAATAGCTTTTAAAATAAAACGAGTTGCTTTGGGTGAAGTTCGTGTTTGAGATGTGACATCCTGCACCAAACCCGCAGCAGTTTTTTCACCGTTTAATGAGATCGACTTTTACACTGAATTAGCCTAAATTTGTTTGATACCACCACAGATATGACTAATGTTGAATTTTGTGTTTGTGCACAACGGCTGTGGACATCTAAAGGGTTACGTAGCTCCTGGCAGAGGTGTGTGTGTGTGTGTGTGTGTGTGTGTGTATGTGTGTGTGTGTGTGTGTGTTGGGGGGGATAGGGTGAGGGAAGCAGTAAGGTAATAGTACCGTTTTAGTCATCATCAGTGATATGAACTGCTGGGGTCCCTGAGTCAGCAGCATGTGTGTGTATGTGAGCATCAACCAGTGTGTGTGTGTGTGTGTGTGTGTGTGTGTGTGTGTGTGTGTGTGCGTACATGGCAGGGTCGTCTCAGGGCCTTGCTGCGCCGAGAGGAAAAACAGAGATGAAACCTTGCAGGTGCTTGGCTTTGCAGATGCCGCACGGGTCAATGTCATCAATTATCAGCGAGGTTTTGTTTTCCTTGTATCAGATTTATGCCGAGAGACACATAAACATGTGAAGTGAACGCTCGTCCACAATCCATGATTAATGGACGCATAACAAATTCACGACTTAGCGACCAAATGTAGATCATGAACTCCTGTGGCTCAATATTACGTGATCAAATCTCTGTGAGGTCATGTGATCACTTAAAACCTAACAGACCATCAGTTATGAGTGATAAGTCACATTTAAATTTGCTGGTTTTTTGAGTATTTTCAACACATCTAGCTGCAAGAAATGACAGAAATGTCTTTTGTTGGATGTTTTTGGATTTGTTGGTTTAGTAGAGACTCTGCTGCTACCTTTACAGCAGTTCAAACATTTCTTTTTATTATATGCGATAAAAATCACTTAATTTTCACTCTCTAGTTATTGGTTTTACCTGTTTAAATGTGTTTTTGTCTATTGCTTTTACTTTCACCGCTACTACTGTATGTATTAATTTTCAATAATTGATGTTTTTTACTCCATTTGCTGTGTGGTGACTCTGTTTTGACGTGACTGTCTTTGTTATCCTCCATGCGGGACAATAAAGACTGAACTGAACTGAACATGTACAAACAAAAGAACCTCCTTACAGGCAGCTTCACACTGTGTGTAAGAAGAGACGAGTCTTTCGTTGCTGCACAAAAGGCTCGTCTCAGAAGCTTTTATCCACTTAAAGCTAATTTGTTAAGTAATGTATGATTTAACTGCGAGTTAACAACTGTAAATTGACTGTACTGTACATTCACAGCTATAATTAAAGACACATTTTCTTATAAATGAAAAATAAGCAGTGTTTGTTTCTTGAATAATGATAAATTATCTTAAATATATGAACATATGAGCTGTATAATATAAGTTTTACTCCAGCGTGTACAAACACTACTGATCTCAACAGCATCAGAAAACATTAGACACTTACATATATATTATTGTCCTCGTCTGTGTATTTAAAGTGTTCCAGTCCTGGGATTTGACCTTATTCTATAGTCATTTTAAGCTGCATTAGATCATGATAAGTCACTGCTTATACTATAATTAAGAGTGAGTTAAGTGTTACCAATATAAACTGCAGGTCACTTCTTTTACCTTAAAGTCAGACTAGAGGTTTATCCACTTGCTTTCCTGAGATGAAACTATTCCTTGAGCTCGGGCGCTGGATCCAGGACCATGTCCTCCTTTGGTCATTTAGGGAATCCAAATTCTTCAGAGCCGACCACACATCCTCTGTCGTGACAAACAGTCACGTCTTTCCTCTTGTTCTTCTGTGACTGACACTTTCTTCTTCTTTCCTCTGGATCTGTCAGGAGTGTTTGATTCATCTCCACCGGCTACTTAACTCAGCCTCATCTCAGAGATTTGTTTCACTGGACCTGGATGGACAAAAAAAAATGTAAACATTAATAAGGATAAGGATGAAAGTACAGCTTGATGTGAGCACTACAAGTTCCCTGACACCATCTTATATGACTGTGTATCGTCTAAGTGTGTGTGTGTGTGTGTGTGTGCGTGCCTCTAGAGTTAATGCACGAGTGTGTGTCCATGTGCGTACAGCCGTGACACACAGAGCACGTGACACTACTGTGTAACTTTATCTCCCTCCACACAGACAATAGACAGTCACCTCGCCAAGTGACATAACACACAATTATAGCCTTGGAAGCCTCCCAACAGTAAAATACTACAGTTACTGCAGTTATACTCTTGAGTTTCAGACACATAAAATGATCACTTTATCCTCTGACGCCTGCGTGAAAACTGTTCTGCTGCTGGAGAACACAAACGTGTTTTCTAGGAGTGTATGTGTGTATGTGTGTGTGTGTGTGTGTGTGTCACTCACTGCTGCTTGTGCTCTCCTGGTTGGTTTTTTTCTCCTCCCCCTCGTATCTCCCCACTTTTCTCCCCCGTCCTCATATCAACACATGGTTTCCCCCTCTTCTCGTTTTCTGCCTTATCTTTTTGGTGTCTTCTCCTCTTCCCCTCCTCTCTCCTCTCTTTCTTCTCGTCTACAGACTCCTGGAGTATCTGTTGCTGTCGAGTGTGTTGCCCCTGACACCCGAGAAAACGAGAGGCAAGCGCCTTCTATTTTAACCACCTCACTGCCAAATATCCAGCTAATTATCCCCCATTCCTGCGTGATCAACCTGGAGCAACAACTCAGAGCTGACAAGCCCGTTTCAGCTAAATGAATGCAGAGGTTACCAGGATTAATATTAAGTCATTAAAAAAGTAAGTGAGTTGATTGGCCTTTTTTTGAAAAACACATTCAGGGACAAAGAAGCCAAATTTAACATCACTGAAAAGCTGTTGACATAGCAACATGTGGATAAAAGTAATTAGCACAATGATGTCCAGTAAGGCTTTGCTTTTATTATATTCCTATTTATAAAGTCCACCTTTGCCACCATCATTCTCTTTTAAATATCTTCCCATATAAAATATGTGGTATATGATATTTAAGAATATGTTTTGTTTTGTTGATAAATAAATGAATTCCAGGACCTCCTTGCTGTGAGGGGGATGGATTTTTCTTGTTTGTGCTTGTACTTAAAAATGTATTACATTGGTTTTATATTTTTTATTAAGTAAAGAGATTGATTACTTTTGCTTACCTTACTTTAAATTTAAATACTGCAGCTTCCTTTCCCTTACCTCTGTGTAATAGAAAACATATGTTAGAGAATAACATAATTTCATTTTCAAGTATTTTGCCCAACAAACTGAAAATATGTATATTTCATTATCACTGTGGGCTACATATTACCTATATTAAGTAATGCATAGTCATATTTTTATACCTTTTAAGTTGTGTATTTTTAATATTGAATATATTAGTATATGTTACCAAGTATATGACATTTTATATATTAGTAATACATATATATAATATATGTACAAAACAAATATTTCTGCTACATATTAGCATATGTTATAAGATTTTATATGTGAAAAACAGATTTGGATGAAAACATGTCCATGTAGGCTATATGTAAACATTATGTAGGCCAATTATATATGTTCATACATGGCCTTATATCAGATATTCGTAACCATGAACTATCAACACAGTAAATATGTCTATTTATGCAGATTTCACCGTGTAATACTACTCAAAACACAATAGCAAGCATATATCACGCAATTAATAGCAAAATGTTAAGCAATCCTTTGGTAAAACTAAAATAAGTAGAAATATGCTCAGATTGAAATATCTTTGAAACGTGACTTGAAACGATGTAACGGTAAAATATTGAGTAATCTATGACTTTTCTCATGAAGTATTAATGAGTTGCCGTTTTCTTCTATCGACAATCTTTCCTGAAATCCAACCACCAGGCATCTACTGGTCTTGTCTGTTGTGATACACCACGCATGCGCAGTTGCAAGTTGCCGTTAAAAAATGCCGATGTGGCTGCTGTGATGTGAAACTTTTATTTCGCCTGCAGGTTTAAGAACAAACTGTTGCAATGAAACTTTTTCTACTGGTTTTCTTTTGTGTCCGCATTTTTGTTACAGCACAGGAAGACGAGAGGCTGCCGAATAAATGCGAAGGTAGGACGAAGAACTGACACTAGCTAGCTAGCTGATGCTATTTATGTGGCTTTACAACAGCGGGGCGGCATTTGTTTACATTATTTTGTGTCCTCGAGTGTCTGTCTAAACTCTTTGACATGTACATAACTATAAAATGTTTTTATTAAAGGTTTTCTTCCCGTATTTATCGTGGCTGTCAGTGTGTAAGTTTTTGACAGTAGAGCTGCAGGATGCTCTGGAGAAAACTGGTCGCTCCAAAGAAGTCCTGGAGGTTGGAGAAGTGCTGGACACTGGCAAGAGAAGAAGAAAGATAAAATACAACACCTCGTAAGTTAATTCTGGGGGTATATCACTTATGATAATATGAAGAGAAGATACCCTGGAGTGGGGATATTATAAATAAATGCCAGAGTTACAGGCTTGTGTGTGTAAGGCCAGCATTTAAACCTATATTCTGATTACAGGGAAACTCGGCTGACTGAGGCGATAGACGACATATGTGAACGCATCCTGCAGTATAATGTTCACGCAGAGAGGCCTGGCAGCCTCCGATACGCCAAGGTGAAGTTGTTGACATGTTGCCCATTCAGTACATACAGTGTGTTCCACATTAAAAGACAAATCCACCCCACTGCCTTGCTAATATTTTGTGCGCTTGTCACCTGCAAACATTTATTTCAATTTGTGGAGCAAACTGACAGCCAGCTGGTTTGCGTGTATTGCAGGGCACCAGTCAGACCATGACCACTCTGAAGAACCTGGTCCACAAAGGGGTTAAAGTGGATTTGGGTATGCCGTATGAGCTGTGGGACGAACCCTCTGTAGAGGTGTCTGACATGAAAAAACAGGTAGGAGGATGTGTGTGTGTGTGCCTCCTGTAAATGTTTAAACACATTAAAACTTTCCAGTGTTTTAATTTAAAAGGTTGTATGCAAATGTGTTCATGTACATGTTGTCGAGTGAGTGAGACGTGAGAGAAAACTGTGCAGAGGTTTGTACACAACTAATTTATTTTTACAACTCTCAGTATTACCTAAACAAATAATTTATTTTAAGTAATATTTCTAAAAAGTCAGTTAAAAACAGAGGAACATATTAAGTTATTGTATAAAAATGAACATTCTGTAGTCGACTGCTGTACTGGAAACCAGCAAAACACCTCTGTGTGTGTGTGTTGTTCAGTGTGAGACGATGCTGGAGCTGTATGAGGAGGTTGTGGAGGACTGGTACTTCCATCATCAGGACCAGAGGCTGGAGAGCTTCCTCTGTGTGAACCACGTCCTCAAGACATCAGAGCAAGGTAGACACATGATCCAAAGCAAGTGGTGCCAGCTAGTTAAACTCGCGGTTTAATGCTGCTTCTAATGGTTTTACGTCACTTCAGCTTAGGGCCACGTTTGCAAAGTCTCATCCAACATTCTAGCTGCACGTACTTTTAATGACCTTTTCTAATGAAGAAATTTAGATTCTAAAGTGCCTTCCTGAAAGAGCACTTTTCCAATCACAAGTTAGAAAGACCCAAAAAATTATGAAATGATGCACGTGGGAGAAATTTGCCTCGAGTTTGCCTCTGCCAGAAAGCCTTTCTAACGTGGTTAACGTTGTAAAACGGTCGCAGTTTGGTTAGGTTTAGGCACCAAAACAACTTGGTTAGGTTTGCAAAAAGATCACGGTTTGGGTTAAAATGCGGGACGCAAACAGCAGCCTCCCGGACCTCCTCGCTATATGGACTTTGTCACTCTTTATACTACATCACCTGACTTCCTAAAGGCTTTCTGGCAGAAGGAAAGCCTTCGAGGCAAACATCTCCCACATGCTGAAAGCACAAAATGATTCATTTTAAAAGGCTATTAAATAAAAGTGTGTTATAAAGAAACTTAAAAACACTATGTACATATAAAATCACTGAAATCTAAACATCAAAAGTGAACTCTTTTATATAAACTATGCTGCTCAAACCTCCCCTCATGTGTGCTTTTTTTTTCTTTTTTTTTTTTCTCTCCCTCCCTCAGAATGTATAAAGGAGGTGTGGAAAGGAGACATGGGGACCAAAGGAGGGGCCAAGGAGGCAGAAAGCGACAGCACAGAAGAGGAGGGAGCCAATGAGGAGGGGGGAAAGACGCATGACGCTGGGGAGCTGTGAGGGGGAAAAAAGGGAAATGCAGAAGACTATAGAATAAACTCAATTTCTAGCTTTTGGTGGGCAAAAGAAATGCAAAGAAATTATGTATTTCTATGGAGTGAATGTTCAAATCAGCTTTTATATGACATACAGTCAACTAACACTATTTCTGGTGCCGTAAAACCTTTAGTAGAGTTTACATTGGGAGATATAATAGTGTGAAATTATGCTTTATAGACTTTAATACTTAGTTTCTCCTGTTATTTTTATATGAATGGTGCCAATCTTTTAAGAACTGTTGCTCCTTTTTAAACAGCTATTTGTATTAAGGGTTGAAGCCTTTATCATGAATATTAGAGACTTTTCCAGTGTTATATTATGTGTAAATGCTGTTACATCTCTCCTTGTTGCAACATTATATGGTACTCCGCATATCAGTATTATTTACCCCAAATTGCTGTCTTTCAATGCAATATGTGCAGTTTTTTCATTGTGAATAAAATGCTTTTTTATAACACTTTTGGATGTTCAGTTTTTCTGCATGTTGTCACAGAAAAACGTCCTCAAATGATGTGAAAGTCAGTCAACAGGTGTGATAGTTACAGTGACGCTGCAGTCACTAATAAAGGATGATTAGTCTCAGGTGTGCTCCTGTTGACAGCCACATTAAGAAACTCAATGCAACACCACAATGCCTCTTATTTCTGTGTGTTTGACACTTTTTCTATATTTTCTGTCTAAATTAGAGACGATTCGGTCCTACACTTATCAAACCAAACCTCTTCTGTCTTTTTCCGACTTGGCCGCCCTTGAGGCAAACTCTTTGGAGCAGACAAACGAGCCAAGCTCTCACTTTGGGCATCCTGTTGGAGATCACAAGGTCAAGACCTTTGTGGTGAAATGTCATGAGGACAGCATCGAGGTCGTGATGAAAGCTTATCTGTTTGACCCTTGCCTGCCTGTGGAGCCCAAGCACTTGAGGCTTGGACCTGTCGGTGCTGCGCAACATCACTGCGCTGCCCAAGTGTCTGGAAACAGGGAATACGTCATCAGAGCACTTCTGACTGACTGTGGGAGTAAAGTGACGGTTGGTGAGCCTCTTAATAATCCAAATAAAATATTAGTTTTACTCTAGAGAAAGCAAACGTTGATATAATAAGAGTGTTGTATGGATCTTAGTTGCTTAATGCTGCCATCTAGTGGTTTTATTAAGATAATGCTTTGTGTGTCCTTTAAACCTGTAGTTCACCAAGAGTGCTGTGCTGTACAACAACCTCCTGTTGTACTCTCCTCCAACATCACCTGGAGTCCGAGCCGCTGTTCCAGTCCAGTGTGAATATAGAAGGTGTATTTACACACACTATAAATGGTCTCCAGAGCTTTATGTGTGTTGCTGATGCTGTGTATAGTTGGTAGAATAGCAAGCAAACTTTATTTATGTAGCACTTTTCAAAACCGAAGGTGCAAAGTGCTTAACAGGGAAAAACAGAAGACACTATATACTGTATAAAAGAAACAGAAATAAGCGTAAAACCTACAAAGTAAAAGTTCTAAAATCAAGAAAAAGCCACAGGAAACACTGATTTGGCTTCTGGCAGTTTGCAGGAGACTTTTCCAGAGTCAAGGGGCAACAACAGCAAAAACAAGATCTACTTTAGTTTTCAGTCTTAAAGGATACGTAGATTCACATGGGTTTTGGTTGCTGTAATTATTCCTTCTGTCTGGCCCTGAAGAAATCCCTTCCTAATGCGATTGTAATGTAAGTAATGGGGGACAAAACAGACTGAGGTCACAGGGCATAACAACTCCTTAAAGCTGACCATGTTGTATATCAAGAATTAAAATGATTTTTAAAATGCTAAAAATGACACGGGGCTAATGGAGAAACTGGTGTAATGTGTGATCTATGGTCAGTTTCTGTTAAAAGTCTCACTGCAATATTAAAAACCTCCAAAAAAATCACCAGCAATTGGTCTAAATTGGCCAAACTACTCACTTACGCTTTAAAAAGTAATATTTTACTTCCATTACTTCATGTGTTATTAATTAGGCACTTTATTTGGGTAATTTATACTATATTTATACTATAGATATAGATTTTCCTCCTGTTTCCTGCTAGTTTCTGGAAGGGAAATGCTCACTCAAGTGATTATGTTGCCTGGTTGAAACCCCTCCACCTTGCAGGAGGTACACCGTGAGCAGCAGGGCCCTGAAACCAACCTGGAGTCCGTTGATCTCCACCCAGTCAACGTATCTCGACCTGGACTTCCACCTCAGGCTCATGACGAGTGAGTTGGTTTCAGTCTGGTCGATAAAATGACTATTTTGAAAAATGTGACAAAAATAAACAATAACAAACGGTCATAAATTCAACCAAACTACAAAAACATTTCTTATCCATAAGAGCCAAATGCAAGAGCTCTTTTCTCATAGCACTCATTGGCAAATAAAAATGATATTTCCCTTGAATTTACCATATTAAAACGTACAAATAGTTTTGTTAGTGTGTCGTCTCATTCCTCAGATGACTGGAGCAGTGAGAGACAGACATCTGTTTACTTCCTGGGTGAAACGGTCAACATCGAGGCCTCTCTAGATCATCATCATCATCTTCCTCTTCGTCTGTATGCAGACAGCTGTGTGGCTACTCTGACCCCAGATGTGGACTCTTACCCCAGATACCCCTTCATAGACCACCAGGGGTGAGTCCTTGTATCTTTAACGTCTACAGTGGTTCCTCCAATTCATTTTACAAATGAAAACTACTTCCTTTGACTGTATTTTGGTGGCCCACATCACCAGCATAAATCTGTCTAGTTTCTGTCTCCCATTCTTATAAAAAGCACCCAAATTACTGATGTAATAACTGCAGAGGGCAGGAGTTAAATCTGATAAGGATATGTCTGCTCTTTGCAGATGTTTTGCAGACTCCCAGCTGCACGGCTCTAGCTCCTGTTTCCTGCCCAGAGTCCAGGATCAGCTTCTCCAGATTCAACTGGAACTTTTCCTCTTCCACCAGGACCACAGACACACTGTCAGCTCTGATTTCACATGTTTTTTAATTTATTTATATATATATATATATCTACAATATAAATGCCTCAGCATGTGTCTACTGTCTCCTGTAGATATATATAACATGTTACCTGGAAGCAGAGCCCATTTCTAACAAGGACCCAGTGAAAAAGGCTTGTTCTTTTATAAGCGGGAGGTCGGTTTCATTATTCTCATAACTGGTTTACTCCTCTTCTTTCTGTCCATTAACAATAAATGCAGAACTTATTCTCAAAAACATGTGACACATTATTTTTTTACCCGTCAGGTGGAGGTCGGTGGATGGTGATGACCGTGTCTGTGAGAGCTGCAGGAGGGTTGAAGGGACAAACCACAGCAGCAGTGCCATGTCCAACCACAAGAGGGCGCAGGGGAGCAAAACTGAGCACAGACAAACTGGTATTGCATCTAATACCTGTACTAGTCGAGCTGTATTTAGTACTGAATGCTGTGTGTGTTTATATATAAAAAAAACAGGCAGTTCGTGATTCATAAATTGATCAGCTGAGAAATTAACTCAGATTTTCTGTCCTTGCAGAGCTGCACAGAGAAACCAGTTTGGGTCCAGTGATATTTCTCCCCTGAAAGCTGCAGTTGGAAAACACAAATATCTGTACTGAAGTAACTAGGTTGAATAAAAATGGTGTTTAAGCAAGAAAAACTTCATGTTTTGTCACTTGTTTTAATGATAATAATAAAAATAAACTTTATTTATACAGCATTTTTCAAAACAGAGTTACAAACTTCTTTACATTTCAGCACTGCACTGAGGCGAATACAATCAATTAAAAATAATACAAAAATAAAATGGAATAATAAAAAAAACCCAACAATAATATAAGATAAAAACACTAAAAACAAATAAATCACATAAGACATGTTGGAAATAAAAGTGTGCTAGCTCTACAGGCATATGGAGAAGAGGGTCAAAACTCTAGGAACACTTGTAGTATTAAGAATAATTTCTTTATCACACTGACTCTTTGTAAAGTGTTGACCCTGGTGACAAGCACAAGCTGAAACACATCAGTCTGACAGTAAAATTGTTCTTAATACTAAAAGTTTTGCTGGAGCTTTTATCCTCACATACTACATCCAAAAACAAGAATCTTGTTTTCAGATATGTTTTATGTTTTAACTTCCTGAGTCTCTTTCTCAGATGGTGGTTGAAGTATTTTGCCGGGCTCCTGCTTATTGTTTAGATGTCATTGCTTTCGTCACAGTGGCTTTCATCTTTGCGAGATGCATTGTAAGCTAACTTTATTCTAGTGGTCACAATCTGGCCAGTGAGATCAGTCAAACAAAGGCCACTAATTCTAATTTTTTTTCCCACATTTGTGGTTTATTTTTCAACCTTCCACAATAAAACTTTAAATATCAACATCTGTCAACACCACTCTCTTGAAATGCGACTTGATGATAAAAATCCTGCTAGACACCACTACAAGACAATAACACAATGAATGAATGACAATATTTTTATCCTGTTATACAGGCAGGTCATCGAGTGTTGACTTTGGTAGAGATTTTGTCGCTGTGGAAGCTTCTATTTTGAATCTTTTAGTGGACAAAGCGTTCAGTTTTGTTTCCTTTTATTGGACAAGCTGCATTCCCTCCAATTTATTTCCCATTTAACAGGTTTTTGTGCTATTAATTCATTTGTAAAGGTGGATAATGGACCAAAACTTACATGTTATGCACAAACAGGTGGTTGCTCCTGGCCAACAAAAGCCCCTGGTCTGCATCAGACCCTTTTGCTTCCAAATGCCTGTTGGATTTTCTGGATTTCTATCTTGCTACAAGCTATTTGTCATCTCGGTGTTGTTATATCATCATAAGCAGAAGGTGATTTGACTCTTTTCTATTGATCCTTAAACACAGCATGTTAACTTGCGGTTTATCGGTGAATCCTCCTTCGCTGCAGAACAACAGTCCGCTCCCCATCTCCATCCAGCACCTGTCAACACTTAAGAGACAAATTGAAGTAAACTCGGAAAAACAAAAACATTGCTTTTGGATTCATGGCAACCGGGAGGATTTTTCCGCTCTGCTCTTTTTGCCAGCCATGTTTTAGAGCCAAAGCTGTCAGTCAAGGTTGCTGTTTTTTTTTTGTTTTGTTTTTTAAAGACATCTTTACATTAAAAAAAAAGAAAATCATCATAGTTACCAGCAAGGAACTGCTTAGTGTAGATTTTTGAGGAAGAACAAAGCCATTTTGTGTGTTTTTAATTCTACGTTTTAGTGTCCAGAGGCCTGTTGCAATGTGCTGGACAGTTCACGTCAAAAGTCTGCCCATCATCTCCTCCCTCTCCATGCTGCTTTATACCTTGGAGAAGGTCAGAGGGGAGGGAACACGATCTCCTTGAAGATCTACTTAGACGAGGGGGGCGATCCCTGAAATGGAGAGGACATGTGAGATACATATCCGAGTTGATAGAGGATCTTCTTACAGCCTCTGAACCTCTTTTTCTCCCATCATAATTATTACGGCTGCTGGAGGTCTTTGTCACTTGAACATAAACATATGCAGGTTTGGGGCACTTGACAGTCTCCAAGATATTTAAAATCAGTAACTTGGTCGACTTTTTCAACCCTTGATAAAGTAAAAACTAAAGGGGCAGTATATCAGTTTTCTAGAAAAACATACCGTTTATCTTTCCTATCGCTGTTAGCTTTACAGATGCTAGCTCAACCGTTTTTGCACATGTGTATAAAACGGTGTCATCGGCATACATTCGCAATTGTGCCCCGTGACACTGCTGTGGGAGATCAATAATATACAGGCTAAATAGTAGGGGGCCTAACACTGATCCTTGAGGTACACCCATTGTCTGCAATTAAAATTTCCTTTGCTCAGTTTAACTTTTGGGACCCTCCTTAAAAGATTATTATTCTTCCAGATTATTTTTTCCCTCATTTATTATATAAACATTAGATTTAGTTCACCTCAGTTCTTGAATAACTTTGTTTCTCAAGCCTTTATAAATCAGCATATCTGTATCTTGTCTAGAGTTCATTGCTTTCCTTCATGCTGGATATGTTCTGTTATCAGTTCCCACATGTTTTCATTAATTAAACCCAGGAAGATTGATTTTATTCTTGGCCTTTTTTCAGTAAATCCTTCGCTTAGAGATTTAATTTTACTTGTAAACATGTTAGAACCATTTTCCAGGAGAGCACATAGTACCATATGTGGTACCAAAAGATGCATTTAAGGTTTTTTAAGAGGATTCTTGATGTTTCTTTGCTCTTGTAATAAAGAAATAAATGTAGACTGTGGATGCAGATGAATATTATTTTTATATAGTGCATCTTCACATTCACATCTGATCATTAAACCGCAGAACAATGCCATATTGTAGCACTTTAGATATTTAAGCACAGCTAATCCATCAAATAAACGCCCATGTATTGTGAAATCTGCTCTTAATCTGTCACGGTGGCTCAGTGTTGACTTTTATAATTACACCTCTATGGTATTTTGTTTATTATGATTTGAGTCTCTCAGCACGCTCTTAGCTGCAGGGCGCAAACTTTGGCAGCGCAAAGCACCTGTCAGGCCACCTGAAGTGTTTTATTAAGCAGTTAAACATTTTCTTTTATCATTTTTAGGGATGTTTTCTGTTATCAAGTAGTATTTGTGTTATTTAAATTGTTCGTTAAATGGTACCAATTTAGTCCCACCTCCCTCTCAGCTCACTGAAATCTCTCGTGTCTTTGTGTCCATGCTGCCAAAGTGCAATATTGACGCATAAACGTGCTATTTCACCCCACAATTTACTTTATTGCACTTGTCTTGCGTCCAAGGATAGCATTTCTTAACTGCACTGTAACTACTAGACACACACTCAAACACACACACACAAAGCACACCTGGGGAAACATTCCTCGAGGGAAGTCATCAATCAGTTTTATGGCTTTCTCTGGGAAAGTTTCCTCCTCTCCAATCAAGCGTCTTCCCTCCACCCTCCTCCTCCTCCTCCTCCTCCTCCTCCTCGATTCTCTTTCTTATATATTTCCATCTGTATCAGTTTTGGTTCACATCTGAGAACGATCTACTCCAGCCAATTAACTTCAACCATTTTTCCTGATTCCACTGAGGGATAATTGGAGCAAACTGGAGAGTGGGATCTTTGCCTGGACGAGATACGAGATAAGACCACTGCAACTGGCCTTTCCTCTGTGTCCTCCATTTGCCCACCAGTGGTAATAAACCTGAAGGTGGAGGATGTGCACAGTGTAAGAAAAAATGTCCTTAACAAGCCATGAAATGTTTTAAAACTGCCCTGAAAGTTAAAAAAAACACAAAAACACTTGTCTCTAAAGCCGATTAACCTGTTTTAGGAACGTTGATATGTCTTATTTAGTGTTTTCTCCAGAGCTTGTGACAACAAATACAGTGAAACTGTCTATTTTCAGATAAATTATGATACTCAGCTTGTCATCAGGTGACTGTAATGTGTTGCCAGTTAAGTTACTTAAAGGCCCTGAAAACCTATTTCTTCCATTAGCTTCTTATCATGAGCAACGGGATCCTGCAAGAACAAAAGTTAAAACCTATTTGTTTTTTTTTTCAATTTCAAGATGTTTATCTTTGTGTTTCTGTCTGGGCTTTTCTCGCTGATTTTAAGTGGGCGGGGCTCTTCGGGTACAAGCTGATGTCATGTACTTCCATGCACCAATCAGGATTTAGTGACACTCAAATTGGAATTTGATTACAGTTGCGGCGTTGTTGCCCACGGTCCTGATTAGAGTTAAACTCATAATAAATGATAAATGTTTAACTTTGATTGTTGCTTATTTAGTCAAATATTTAATATTTACAGAAATATACATGATTTGAATTTACATTTTCAGGGGCTTTAAATAAAAGCAGAAATACCTCGTAGAAGTATTATAAAGGTGTGTATAAGCATCAAAAGAAAAAAATACTCATTATGCAAATATTCACTTTGAGTGATACATCCATATTATTATTATTATTATTATTATTATTATTATTATTAATGCTTTAACATGAAAGCAGTGGTTTAATGCTGTAGTTGGCTGAGGTGGGGGTAATTTATCTTGTTGGGTAGTTTAATCTGTAACTGCATCATTTAACAAGCTAACAGTGTTGGAAGTATTCAGATCATTTTACTTAATTAAAAGTAGCAATACAACAATGTAAAAACACTACATTACAAATAAAAGTCCTGCATTGAAAATATTACTCAAGTAGTAGTACTTAAAGTATCAAAAGTAAAAGTATGGCCCCTGTAATGCATTTATTTATTGGATCAAGAGCAATATTTTCCTCTCCTGCAGTAAAAGGATAAAGTGGCACAAAATGGCAATAACCAACTCAAGTAAGATACAAATACCTCAAATGTGTATTTAATTATGGCGCTTGATTAAATATACTTCCCACTAATGTATCAACTTTGGGAGAAAGTCTAATGCGATTGAGATTCAGTGAAAACATATTACATTATTTGCTCACTTATAGACAAAAAGATCAATTAGAAAACAATAAAGACGAGTTGAGGTGACACACAGCAAGAAGTGTGGGTGGGTATCAACATAAAACTATCGAAAGAAAAGGTTATCCAAAACATTTTAAACCGGAAATCACTATAGAAGAATATCAGCCAGTTTAATAAGGTGGTTGTTGAGTTTGATGGATACGTTTAGCCATGTGAGCCAGTTTGGCAGAGGTGCGCTGTGCGTAAAGCAGGATGACTCCTCTCGAGGTGGGAGCACTTGGCTTACTTCAGTTACTATATGGAGAGACGCACCTCCCAGCTGATCACGTTAATTTATCTCCCCCCTCCCTCCTCCTCCTCCTCCTGCAGTACCCGGTGTGTTGCCCCCTCTCGGTAGGTTTGTCTTCTGCTCTGCTCCTCTGCAGACGCGCTGGAGCTGGATGTCCGGACACTTGCTGCGCTTCTCTTAATGATCAGGAGGGACCGCAGGAGCAGGAGAAGTAAGGAGAAGGAGAATCACTGGGACGCACATGGTGAGCTCTGCTGATTTGTTTCTTCCTCTTTCAAAATGTTTTTTTTTTGGTCTGGGACTGTGATACTTGCGTTTTGTGAAGTTTTATCTCAGTTGAAGTCGCGCGTAAAGAGAAGCAGCGAATGGACGGCAAGTGTGTGTTTGTCGTTGTAATAGAGAGCAAAGAAAAGGCAGAAATTCAAAGAAATTCATTTTCAAAATGTACCTTAAAATTGCATCAGAGGAGCATTTATCTCTGCGTTGTGTTTTCTGGTCTAAAGTATCTAATAATTTAACAAACGGACTGAGTAGCCCGGTGTTTCTTCTGACATCGCTGCTCAACTTATCCTTAAAAATTCAGCCGATATGCGTGTATCAGACTTTTATTATTATTATTTTTTATCCTATATTTTGTTAAATAAATATTAGGTTATTTACGTTTATCCTACTGTATTTGACAGATTTTATTGCATAAACCTATCAGGCTACAGGTCAAATGGATACGTTTGCTGTAATTATGTTTTATAAATTGTTTTCCCTACAAAACCACATTTTTTACTTTAAAAACTAGGACTGATTTTCCTTATAACTCCTTAACTTTAATCTTTTTTTTTTTTTTTACCCAAATTGTTTCTGCATGTTGCCGCTGGGACAATCCCAACTTTATTATGATAAAGCCTAATTGTAAACTATTCTAAGCATATATATTAGATTTGTGTCCTACTGTTGCAGATTAAATAAGAAACAAAATATAAAAACATAAAATATGACCATAAAATGACAATAACACGATTTTTAATTAGTTGGAGAGAAAATTGGAAAATAAATTTGACTTAATGCCAAACACACACAAGACTAATTATCAAGATTTAAAAAACAAATCTGAATGAAGTTGTTTGATCAAACTGTGATAGCCTAACACTGTAATATTACTGTTCCTCTCTGTGAGATTAAGCTAATTGACTGCAGCCAATTTCTGCTTAACAAGTGCAATTAGCTCTGCAGAATGGAGGCAATTAGTCGCCGGGCTTCACTGTTGGCTCTTGCCAAAGTAATCACACTAAATATGACAAACATTTGCGTTTAATGAACCGAGGCGAGTGAATCATTATTCTCAGCTCCATTAAAAGCGACGCCCGCAACCTGCGTGTGACTGCAGGCTGTTTTCCTTTTAAAAGGTCCGTCTGTAGTTAATTAGTTTCCCTAAAATCCCTTTGCAGCACTTGTATCCAAGAGGAAATATACCGTATTTGCTTTAATAGACATTTAAGGCAGATTGCACTTTTTGTTTTAACATATAGGGGCTTAAATTTCTAAATCATGCAGTTTACAGTCGGGGCCTCAATTAAAACAGGCTGTTATTTATTAGCTTTTAACAATCTGATAACCAATTTAATATTAAATTAGCCAACAAAAACTATGGGTGCTTTTTATTTGTTTTTGTGCTCATAAAAAGAGCTCAGCTCTGGAGTATTTTTGTGTTTTTGTTTAACCGCCTGCTCCCCTTTATTAACCCCATGTATGACATTGTGCGGATTTAATTGACACACAATTACAACCAGGGGCCTTCCTTGTATTTCCATCACGCTGCCCGAGGTTGTCTTTGGCGTGACTGCAACATGAAATCACAATGATTTCATTTCCATCTGTTTCTCAATATCAACATGTGAAGCTGGAGCTGCTGGAGAGCGTCCTGCCAACTTGTATGAGGCTGTAAAGAAGGGAGGGGGGGATTGACAGGAAACTCGCTTTCAAATATCAAGTGGATGACATGTGTTTTTTTATTCAAAAATGAAGTAAGCAGGGCTCATGGGTCAATGCAGAGGCAGAGACGCCCTCCATGTGTCTGTGGAGGTGCAGTCGGCCCCTGGGGGCCCCGCACATGCACCGGATTGGCAGTTTGTTGGAGGTGCAAACGTGAAGGACAGAGGCCTTTAGCTAAAGATACAAGCAGTAATAATCCATTTTGTGCTGTCTGTTGCTTTCACCTCCCGGGGCTGCCCCACTAAAATTAGATTATTACACCTAAAACAGAACTCCTGGAATCTGCTCCGTGTGGAATAACACACACACACACACACACACACACACACACACACAGGCTTCAACTGTGCAGGCAGGAATGCAGTTTGAGAATACAGACCGCATACGTAGCCTCTCTCTTCACACCCGAAGCCCAGTGTTGTATTTCTGACCGGCTGAGGACAATTGCAAATTAACAAAGGTGTCAGTGTGGGAACATGCACCAACAGGTGCCTTGGTCCGGCTTCAAACATGTAGGCTATAAGAGAGAGCTTATATAATTGATCATATTTATTTAAAGGCTCCGTGTCTTGGAGCAGAGCTGCAATGTAGAACCCTGGGAAATCTTCCCAGCGACTACCAGCCTGATATAAACCTGCGCTGTTTATTTGTACAAACCACAATTTAGCCTTTTGAAACTCATCACAAAGTAGCAAAGCAATCTGAATTTAACATATTTGGCCTCCGTCTCGCCGGCCAGGGCTGCTGCCCATGACGAGGAATGTTAAAATGTGTGAGACAGGCCAAATCCAGCTCATCTGCTCACCAGAACAGCTCCAGACCCGGACAAGGCCCACAGCGCTAAAGTGTGAGCAGGCCAAAGAGAGTTAACAGGTAGCAAGAGAGAATACCACACACCAGAGGTTTCTACGCTTTATTTTCACAACTTAAAGTCCTCATTTCCTGCCAAATCACAATAAATGAGTTTGTTGCAGCGGAATAAAGCTCTAAAAATGTACATTTATAGGTCAAAACACTGATAAATTCCCATGTTGCTACTCTGTGGTTATATATATATATACACGTTCCTTGCCCTTTCCTCTCAGATTCTCTGCCTTGCAACAGACCTTAAGAAGACAACAGAAGATATATAAATACATAATATAGAAGTAGACATAACCCAAAAAACAGCAAATATTAAAAAGCAAACAGACCATCAGAGTTAGGAGACCACGAGGCAACTGAGCTACAAACGCATACAAATAAAGATCTCCGTCATGCTTCCTCTTGCATCTTCTCTAACAGATCATATATATATATATAATATATATATATATATATATATATATAAT